>JAMLFY010000021.1:2193893-2350336 GCA_030441495.1 Dalbergia oliveri
AAATTGTTAATCTAGCAAGATCACCCTCCTAATCAAGTTTTGACAACCTTAATTAGCCATTACCTCACCTAAACACTTTCTTACAAATTCCTAATCAAAACCTTAATAAAAAACACCTAAACACATCACTAAACCACAATTACATGAACATACAAATCCTCCCTTGGCTCCCAAAATCTGCCCGAATGCATGGCCTCCAAGGAGTGTCACATGTTGAATTTTTCATCACTCAAAGAGCCATGCCTTGCCCATACTTTTGCCCATACTTCACCATGCTTGAACCCATACTCAAAGCTATACCTTGTAAGAGATATTTTCCTCCAATTGACCAAGCAAGGCCGTCGGCCATCCTTCCCTAATCAGCCTTCATTGTGCAAAATTTCTATAAATACCAAGCCTTGAAGAACCTTGATACACTTTAGATCATTTGCTAAGTTTAGTTCTCTTGCACTTTCTTGCATTTTCTCTCAAATTCCTCTTCATCTTCTTCAACTTCTTCTTCCTCTCCAAGAACCTTGCCAGCACCACAAACCACCACAAACAACCATAAATCACCACTACCTCACCTTAAACCATCTCTCAAACACTCAAACTTTCCATTCCCAAGCTTAGAAACTCAAGGAAAAATCATCTCCTTTGAGTTCCTTTCTTGGCCGAACACACCACCACACTCAAGAGAAGATTTTGTCTTCTCAACTATTCAAGGACTCAAGCTTTCTTTCATTCCTTCAAAGACTTCCTTAGGTAGGGGTTTTGTTTTCAAGTTTTTACTTGTTTTCTTCAAGAAAAGTTCTAGTTTTCTCTTGGTTCAAACTCTTTTCCTTCTTTCTTTTGCAATTTGGTCAAGAGGCCTTTTTATGAGAAGAACTTGAGCTTGATGATGAGGTTTCAAGATAATGACTTGTTGTTGTCATGTGAGAAACCTCTAAAGCTTGAAACAACTTGGTCTTGGACCATACATGCTTGTGTTTCTTCCTTTTTCCTTGGTGTCATTTTTGGTTCTTTTTCTTTTCTTTCTTAAATGGTTCAGTTTCCTTTTCCTTTTCCCTTGAAGATTTGGTTTCCTTTGCCTTGGTTTGAACAAAGTTTGGTAAAAATGTTGAGTAGATCACAAAAGTTTTGTTAAAGAAAATTAATCACATGATTTCAAAGAGCTCTAAGCTTACCCTTGCCAACCTTAAAGTTGGTCAGTCGTTCTAAGAGTTTTACTCTAGATTGAAGCCCATGAGCAATAAAATAAAGAATATGACTTAGTTCCTTGTATTTTGTTTAGACAAAGTGTTGAGCTTTGTGTCTATTTTCTTGAGCTTGATGATGAAGTTCAAAACCTCAAGACTTCCTTGAAGTCTAGGTGCTAAGAACTCTAAAGCTTGCCTTATGATACATAATGGGTTGAGGTTTTATGTTCCTTTAAAGTCTTGCAAAGAGCTCTACCTAAGATCCAAAATAAGATGCATTCATGTTTACTTTAATGCTTTGCATAGCATATTTATTTTCAAGTCATCACTAAACAACTTAAAGATTAAAACAAGAATATGCATCCTTACTTAATAAATCTCAAAGCCTACCTATTTCAACCTTAAAGCTGATTGTTGATTTGGGGTAAACACCTCAAGGGGCCTAGAGCACTAAAATAAAGAATTGAACCTTGCATTTCATGTTTACTTTCTTGCCTAGCATGTTTATATTTTTTTGCCATCACTTAAATTCTAAAGATAACAAATGAGTGCATCTCATGTTTATTTTATACTCTCACTTTATTTTCTAATGAAGAATAAAATGAGGTGCATAGCATGTTTAAGTTTATGTCATCACTTTAATGATCTAGAGCTCAAAGACTTGCCTAAGTATCCTATGTAAGGTTTTAGAAAACGTTGGCATTTTAAAGAAGCCATTCGGCCTTGTGGTGATGATGATGGACTTAGTATGAGTTCCTCTAATCACAAGTGTCCATAGTTCATGTTTTGTAATTTTTCTAAGCTTAGGAGCACCTAAGCAACATTATGAATGAAATTATGCACTTTAAATCTATTTTATGAACAAGTTAATTTAGCTACTCACCTCATGTGTAATTACATGAATTTAATGTAAGGATTTGAGTTCTAAAAGAGATTTGAGTTTCTAAAATTATTCCAAGAGAAACTAGCAACTTGTATGCATTTTAATTCATGATTTATGTGACTCTATAGAGCTTATGTTTTTTTCTGCCCTTGATGTTTGGCCACTATAATGAATCTGTTTTATGGTATGGAAATGTGTAAAATTGTGTTTGAGAGAAGTAAGGAACATTTTAGGGAAGTTTAGAAAGATAAGTAACTAAAAAGGACTTAAAATAAGTGTAACACCCTAATATTTAACCCAATACGCCTAGGACGTATCAAGATTAATTATTAGTTATTACTTCCCTTTAAAGTCATTTGTAAAATACTTAACAGAAAATAGGTAAATTTTTTTTTGAAAGGAAACACGTGAAACAAAATGCGAGCCTTTGCATATAACATAAACAACGTGAAGCGGAAGAATAAATCATATAATTCAAAAGCCATAAAGAACACATCAATCATGAAAACATTCCTCATAACATTAATTAACATAGTTTAGTACATCACTACAGAAATATAAAGGAAAGCATAAAGTCTTACCCATATAAGTGGAAGAGTTGCAGGACAATAAAGAGAAATAAGAAACATAACAACGGACACATAAAATACCCAAAAGATATTCCCCACAAAAGCAACCCTCCTCTAACAACTCCTACGACACTAATCCTCGGATGGAGATATGTAACCTATGACTGTCGAAGCTCCTCGATGTGGCCCATCGAGAGGGCGTGGGCATGCGGACGAGCGGAGCAACGTGACCGCCTCGCGAGGCGCCTCTCTGGGCTACGTACACGTCTCATAGGCCTCGGCGAGAGACCATGTCCTCGCTACCCCTATCGGCAGCCAAAGGCACCGAAGGGGCGGAATCTTTGAATAAGGATCGGCCGTGAGTCCTAGGACAAGTCCCTCCGGAACGGGATGAGGGGTACGTACTCCGAGAACGCGCACACTGAGGATGATGGTTTGACGACGATTCCGCTCATCACGGGTCGCGTCCTCTCAAAAATCATGTCATCGCCAAAAGAGAAGTCGGGTGAAGCGGAAACTGGAGACCGGAAAGGCAAATGGGCGTCCTATGTATGCAAAAATGCATATAGCACAACGAGCCTCGAAATGGTATGACTGGTGATCTGGATCGTAGTGTAGTTCTATACTGCGCATCAACAAAAATCACGAACGATGCCATCGCCCGGAGACATAACGGAAGAGAAATAGAGAGAGGGGTGAGAATCTTGCTAAGAATCAGGAGGGAAATCCTTTATCCTAGTGTCATCGTTTATGTCCCTAGGAACCTTGGGTTTATTATGAAAAGGTTAAGCATGCATAGGTTTATTATGAAGTTTTCACAAAAGATATTTATCCAAGGTCCATGTCTTTTATAATGAATCTTAATGCATGTATGCAACATAATAAAAGCAAGATTCAAGTCTCAAAAGAAAATAAATCCAACATTATATCATGGCTAAAACACATTCAATAGCCATGATCAAGATTTCCATTTCAAGATACAAGGGAAAGTCTTTGAGCTCTAGGGATTTAAGTGATGACAAGAATCATAAACATAATATGCAATCCTCATTTTAGATCTTTGTCATTGTTAGGTGATAGCTTGAAACTTAAATATGATATGCAAGACTTGAAAGTAAATATGAGAATGCAAGTTCATTTTTAAATCTTCAAAGTTTAGGCAACGACTTAAAAATAAACATGAAATGCAAGGCTAGAATTTAAACATGGAAATGTAAGTTCATTTATTTAGTCCCTTTAAGGTGATGGCTTGAAAATAGACATGATATGCAAGGCATTGAAAAGTAAATATGCTAACCAAGGAAATATAAACATGAATGTAAGTCCATTTCTTTATTTTGGTTCTCAGGCCTCTTAGAGTATTTACTCTAAATCACATCTCAACTTTAAGGTTGAGATAGGTAGGCTTCGAGTTAATTACTTAAGCGATAACATGAGAAAGAACTTAAATATAAACATGCAATGCAAGAACTTGAAATAAAAACATGATGCAAGTTCATTTCTTTATCTTGCTAGAGCTCATTTCAAGACTTTAAAAGATAAACTTTCAACCCAATCAATCTTAACCAAATGGAAATGAGTTTTAGAGCCTCTTGACACCATGGTCCTATGGACCTCATTTATTTAGACTCATCATCAAACTCAAGAAAAACCAACAAAGACAACAAAAAAAAACCTTTTTATTTTCATCATTCTTTTCAAACCAAAGATGAAGCAAACCTTGAGCTTTAGAGGTCTACATATGGTGGTCTTTACAGCCAACACAAAGATCTCTCATCATCAAGCTATGATTTTTCAATCATCCAACAACAACAACAAACTAAAGAGGGAGAAAGAAAAGAAAGATCAAAACTGAAAAAAAGAAGAAGAACAAGAAGAAGAACTCAACCACATCATCAACTAAAACTTCATGCATCATTAAATCCAAAAACATAAGAGGAAGAATAGAGAAAGAGAACTCAAAACAACTCCCTACTAAGTTGTGTTCCTTGATTGAAGAGAGAAAGCTTTGATCTTGCAAGGGAATGGCTGTGTTTGTAAGTTGAGGGAGGGTTGAGAGTGGTGGTGGAAAGACTTGAAGTTGGGAGAAAACTAGAGAGCTTTTTTGGTCACAAACTCAAATAAAAAGCTAGTGGTAAAAGTGTGAGATTTCTCTACACATTGCTATATGTATTATGGGTTGAAAAATGAAATTGTGTAGGTGAAAATGAGCAGAAGGCTGCAAATTCTTGCAGCCAAGGGGATAAAAATATTTTCTAAGTGTCATTCAAGGGTAAGGCTAGGTATGGGTTAAAGCATGGTCCAAGGTATGGCTTAGAGCATGGTTCTTTTGTGTGTAAATTAATCAACATGTGGTGAATTAAGGGGTGGCTGATTGGTTTAGGAGCATTTGGGGAAAGAAAATCTCATTTTAATGTTGGTTTATAAGTGTGTTTAGGAGTTGATTTGGTTAGGCTATGGATTAGGTGTTGTAATTTGTGTTTTAATTAAGATAATGGGTAATTAAGGTGGTTCAAGACTAAATTAAAGAGTGGTATTGCTTGATTAATGCAAATCCACCTTTATTAGGGAGGAATCCCATCATGTGACATCTTCCATGATTTAAGAAATTTGATTGAAATCTTACTATTCATGAAAATGTGACATAAAGTCTTAAATGAAGAAAAGGATTTTGAGTTTCTCTAAACAATCTTAGGTTCTATTTAACCTCAATTAATTATTTTGACTCAAGATTAGTATTTAGAATTTACTAATTTTCAATTAGAGCCTAATATTGCTTAGGTTTTGTTAATCCTCATTAGGCCCAAATGTATACAGCTAGGGGCAAAACGGTAATTTTTCATAAAACTTCCTGGGACTACCCGGGCTTAACTAGTTGCTACACATTGCTTAAAAACATCATTTGAAACCTTTTGGTGAAGGCTAGGTTCAGCGGTGCATAAATCGAGGTTAAAAAGCCAGGGCGTTTTGGTCATTTTGCGCATCGAAACTCAAAAATGAGATTCTTCTTCTCTATTAACACACATAATACATATAATCCCCTATCATCATCAAACGTCCCCTTAAGGATGGCCAGGATTGCGATCTTATTTTGGGTAAAATGACCTCAGGGCATTTTGGTCATTTGTACATGGGAAAATCTGGGCATTACAGGTGGCCTGATCCAGGCGGCTTCGCGAGGCAAGGTGAGGGAGTTAAGCGGAAGGTTACTGAGCTTTCATGGCGGCCGCTGGTTGTAGCAGGGGTGGGTTTCACGCCGACCAAGAAAGAAGGTGATGGTTGCAGTGTTGTGATAATGGTCACAGCGGGGGCTATGTTTATAAGGGGATCCCTAGTTTTTTACATTTTTTTGTCAGACATTGTTCGCGCCTTGTGATTTTGGGTGGTAATGGTGGATCTAGTGGTGATGGTGGGTGATGATGGTAGTGGTAGCCTGAATGATGATGGTGAAGGTTTGGGTTCACAATGATGATGGATGGAGGAGGTGGTGATGCAAGAGGGAAGTGGTAGTGTGGTTGTTGGATTGAAAGTTGTGGGGTGGTCCAGAAATTGAGTCGCTCCTGTGCTTTTTTCATCTCTTATTGTCCTCCTCCCTCTTCATTGTCGCTGATGAATTATTTATACTGAGATCGTCTTTGATAATTTAATAATATTTCCATCCCTTCTAAAATGCAGAAGCACCCAATTTGACTACTAATATTTCCATCCCTTCTGAAATAGGAGCACCCAAGCAAGTTTTGTTCCCCATGCCTCTATAAGTTCTGCCAAGTTGAAGCTAGGCAGAGAGCTCATTTGTAACATCCTAGTTCTTTTCTTTAGAAATTAATTAAGGCTTTGTTAATGAGAATATTAAGATTCTGACAAATATAGTAATGATGAGAACAACTTTATGTTCGAGCAAAAAAATGTGAATAGTGTTTCACGGGCTTTAGGCTTCTTGGTTAGCTGAAACCTTAGATTCAGGACCTGAGGTGCTCAAATTAGAAAAACATGGGAATAAGGTTAGAAATAGCTAGAAGTGAAAATTTTATACTTAGAATTAATTTTCTGCAATATTGATTTCTTGGGTATGGTGTTTCACCCGTTCGGTGAAATTTCTGTGCGATTTTTAACACCGAATGCCTGGTTAATCTCTAGAATAATGGAGTTTATCCTTTCAAATGCCGAATAAATGGCTAAGATGTCATCTTGGATAAAAGATCAAATCTTAGCCATTGATATTTGTTCCTTTTATTAAAGAGATCTTGCTTTATGATTAACCAATAACATCACACCTTATAAGATCAATATGACCCACCTAACTTCAATAAATTCCTCCCTAACCTTCGGCCATGAAGAGAACCAGCAAGAACTCCATTTTCTCTTCTTAAAAACCCTTGACAATCTTGAGTTTCAAGCTCAAAAATCCTAAGCCAAACTTGATCAAAATCAAAATCTTCCTTCACTAGACTTGTTCTACACTTCAACATCTACAAGTATAACCGATTAGAATATCTAAATCTCACCTTATTACCTTATCCATCACTGATTAGAGAAGGGTCTGGGTGTGTTCTAAGAGCTTTGGGTGAAGGACTTCCATTTTAGAGCAAAACTAAAGACAAGGATACATTAGCCTTCAAGGGTAAGTTTTCTTGGGCCTTTTCCTTCAAAATTTTTCTGAAACATTCTGATGAATTTTAGTTCGAAAATTTCTGGTCCTATTGATTGTTATTATGTTGATATTGATGTATGAATTTTTGTGGTGTGTTTGGATGGTGTTAGAAAATGGTTTTTATCACAAGAACTTTGGACTAAGCTGCTGGATTTTCGGTTTTCCTGCAAGTAGTAATTATGCATGAATTTTCTGGTATAGTTGTGGGTAGTTTCATGAGTTATAAAAATTATATGTTGAAGTTAACATCTTAAGCCAACTATATGAATTTTCTTGGCTATTGATTTTAAGGTTTATTGCCCAAAAGAAATCAGATCCCAAAATGAGACTAATGCTGTCTTGATTATTGCAACTGAAGCAATATGATTGTCTGATTTTATTATCATAGCAAATGATTGAATGAACCTTCGAAATTTTTACACAAAGTTGATAACATATTGAAGCGTCTCTGTAAATTTTATTGTGATTTATTTCAATCATTTTCTATGGTAAAGAATTAAGAGAATCCTGGTCTGATCTGTGAGTTGGTGGCCCTGACCACTAAATTTGTACAATTTACTAAAGGAGTTAGAGAGATCCGTTTGTCTTGAAATTTTTACAGGGCCTCTTAGACACATTGAAGTGTCATGAGAATTTTGGCAGCCCTTGAATCACCAGGTGGTAGGGAAAATAAATTTTGCTACTTAAGCACAGATTCTGCCAACATGTTGAACCTGAATTTCAAATGTTGATTTAGCACTATAATGATTTGTAATTCAACTAGGGTGTTACAATGAAAGCATACTATGAACTCTAATTATTTATTTATTATGAGGAAAGAATAAGGATTACATTGTGCATGAATTCATATATATGGTTCATGCTTGCTTTGGGAAGAGAAGAAAGTACTAGAATTACTCATATGCGAAAGAGAATTTATACATTTCATGTGTGCATACTTTTAACATATAGGGAAAAAAAATAAGGCTTATATGATTAATTAGGGAAGGCCAGAGTAAGGACTTCCCTAGGGATTTTATGAGTCGATGGATGTATCGGCTAGGAGTAGAACTGTGTGATTCGGAAATGGAAAAAATGAAGTCCGATGACCATGGATAGGAATGAGCTCATGTCCTAGTAGTCTATTGTCCTTCGTGGAATGACCCACTATATATATATACTTCTTGACGTGACATTAAGTCTTCCCTATGTTAAACAAGAAAAAAATGCACCAAAGTGAGTTCCTAGTTGACAAGAGAAAATGTATAACTTTATCACTGTCCTTATTATTACTTTTGCATGCGATATCTCATGATATTACTTACATGGATGAAATTGCTAGTTCTGTTCATACTTAAGGGATACTCTATGAGAATTTTATAATATTCTCATCCCTATGTGTATATATGTTGTATTATATTCAGATTCCACAGATGCCATCGGTGATCTTCTTCCTTGATTTACCCCAGTGGCAGTGCATTGTGAATCAGATTCGAATCCACTATACGCGGTAGGTTAGTAGTAGAGCCTGCCAGCTGGACGGATCCATTAGATGTTGTCGGTCCATTTTTGTTTGTATAAAATTTTGTTGGGCTTCGACTTTGAACAGGATAGATCAAATATTGGTGTTTATTTTGTACACTTAGTTTTGACTAGTTCGGAAGCTAACTAGTTTGCGTACTAGTATGATATAGGTGTTGTAAGCTACACTATGATGTTCATAAATGTAAATATGAGCTTTACAACATATATGTCTAAATTCCCTTACTTGTTGTATTTCGAATTAGTATAAACTGTGAACGTACGTGATGCCCTTCAAATTATTGTGTTGATACTCGAGTAAGATATAGTAATTAGGAGGGTGTTACACCATTTCCTTGGCATGCAGAGAGGCTGTAGTGGGAGGCCATGTTACAGAGAGTAGGATAAGTGGGGTGGCTATAGTGGGAGGCCACTACTCACATGCCTATCCCGTTTCTTTGTTTTTTCATTTTTATATTTTTTGTATTTTTATATTATTTATTGTTTTGGACATAAATAGAAATAAACATGCAGGACATGGACTTTTTTTGTTTTTCTTTTTTAAGAAATGAAGAAACAGTAAATTAAATAAAATATGCAAATTTTTGGATTTTTCTTATTTATCGACACAAAATCGAGTGTTCACAGAGAGAAAAAGAGAGGATTTTTAGAGCACTTTTTAACACAAAGCTCTTGCTAAAAAATGAGTGGTAAGAATGAGAGTTTTTGTAAGTGTATAAGTGTTAAAAATGAAATATGATAAGGAAATGGGGAGGGAAACCCATCAGCCTCCAAGGGGTTTTAGGGGGGAAGGGGAATTGCATGTCTTATGTATGTTAGGACATATATTAGAGATAGATTTGATTAGGGGATGGGTTAGGAATTGATAATTAAGAGTTTGGGTTAATAACCAAGTGTTCAAGGCTTTTCAAGACATGATTAGGAGTGGTCTTGCATGCTTAGTTTGAATTAAAACTCAATTAGTTTAAAATTTAAATTTCCAACATATTCCTTAATTTATGGAATTGAGAGAGAAAATGTTATTTGCTATGACATGACATAATGTCTTTGATTTAAGAAGGGAATTTGAACTTTCTTAATCAAACTTTAGGCCCTAATCAACTTCACATAAATAATTTGACTCAAAATTAATAGATAAAATTATTTTGTCTTTAATTAGAGCCTAATATTGCCTATATTTCCTTAATCGCTTAATTAAGCTCGTTTAGCACCAATCAATGGGCAAAATGTAAATTCACACAAAAACTCCCCTGGACCATCTAGACTTTCCAAATATCATGCAACACTTATAATTAACATTTTGAACTCAGGGTGATGACTGGGTTCAATCATAACTTAATCTTAGCGTTACTTAATCCCACGTTAAATTATCTCAGGGTATTTTGGTAATTTAGCATACGAAAAAACCAAGAAATTGAGATTTTCATCTCTAACACATTCATAACACATTTAATCCCTTCAAACATCAAACTAACCCCTTAAGGATAGCCCTACCGCGCCTTGGTTTCTGGAGAGAATGACCTCAGGGACATTTTGGTCATTTTTGCACACGGGAAAATTCATTACAATTTGTATCTTCCTGTCACTCCATTCTTTTCATTTGTGAACTTGCTCTATACAACATTAACTCCGAGCATTATTATTTGTTGAATCCTTTGTGGTAAAAAACTTCATGGTTTGAAGTAAAACAAATCTATGAATTTGCTAATGTTCAAATTAGTTGTAAAATTCTTGTCTGTTGGAGTTCATTCTGAAAATATTAGTTAATCAAATTTGCAATATTTGATATCCACTAATGGAAGCATATCTGATGAAGGCTCGCAAGGTATTTAGGGCCTTAAAAGGCATAATAAGGTTTAAGCACTTATTCGTGGGCACTTGGTTAGGAGACAAGCTGTACGTTATGCTCCATGTACCCAAAGGTTATTAAGAAGCCACATTTGAGGACTATACAAGACCTAAAGAAAGAGGCAGACGATAAGTGGCATCATGACTAGTGGGGAACCAAATATTGCAGGGGATAAGAATGTGCAAACTTCTTAGCATTAACGTAATTTCATTATATAATTCATAGATGTGCAAAGAATTATGTAGTATAAGTCTTTAATATGGAATAGTCAATGGTTGTATTCAATATTTCATCTTGTATTGTACTTAGAACTCCATTGCTTTGTTGATAGAGTTAGATTAAGAAAATATTGTAAACCAAAACAGGAGCTCTCTAAATGTCATAGCTTATGGATTGTCCATAAAGAGAAATGTTGCATATTAGCTACTAAAGTTGTTATATAAGGAGTTGTAGATTGAAATATCCATTTAAGTTATAGCTATCGACTTTAACAATAAAGATTTAGCAAATTGAACTTAAAAACTATATAGCATTAATATAAAGAAAATGTTATAAGATATCAACATTTTGTAAAAATCACCAACAATGTGTGTTGGAATCACCAAGCATATCTACAGCTATTACCAACATGTATAAGGAAAAAAATCAAATTACTATGATGTTGGAGCACAAATGTAATATGATATTGAGACTCAATTTATCAATCCATAGATGCCATGACTCTTATTGTTGTGACCACCAATTCATCAATATAAAAGGCCTCTAAGTCCTCTACCATAGTTCTGAATCTCAATTTCCCAAGAAAATTCAACCCTTTCTCAGGATTTCCAAAACTGAAAATATACCAACATTTGAATAACTCACCAACATTTTAAACATGAATCATTAAGATTTTTCCACTATTTACCAACATGTACCAGAAAAATTATGGTAATTTTTTTCATTTTGCACATATCGGATGTTGTTGTGACCACCAATTCATCAATATAAAGGGCCTCTAAGTCCTTTACCATAGTCCTAAATCTCAATTTCCCAAGAAAATTCAACCCCTTCTCAATATTTCCAAAACTGAAAATATACAAGCATTTAAATAACTCACCAACATTTTGAACATGAATCACCAATATTTTTCCACCACTTACCAACATGTACCAAAAAAATTATGGTAATTTTTTTTCGTTTTGCACATGTCGGATGTTGTTGTGACCATCAATTCATGGATATAAAGGGTCTCTAAGTCCTTTACCATAGTCCTAAATCTCAATTTTCCAAGAAAATTAAACTCCTTCTCAGTATTTCCAAAACTGAAAATATGCCAACATTTGGATAACTCACCAATATTTTGAACATGAATCACCAACATATTTTTACCACTTACAAACACATACCAGAAAATTTTGGACATTTTTATTCGTTTTGCGCATGTTGGATGTTGTTATGACCTCCAATTCATCAATCCAAGGAACCCTAAGTCATCTACCATAGTCCTCAATCTCAATTTCCTCATAAAATTTAACCCCTTCTGGTATTTCCAAAACTAAAATTTACCAGCATTTGGACTACTCATTAACATTTTGATCATGAATCACTAACATATTTTTACCACTTACCAACACATACCAGTAAAATTTTGGTCATTTTTATTCATTTTGCACATGTTGGATATTGTTATGAGCACCAATTCATGAATCCAAAGGGATCCTAAGTCATCTACCATAGTTCTCAATCTCAATTTACCAAGAAAATTCAACCCCTTCTCAATATTTCCAAAACTAAAAATTTATTAGCATTTGGATTACTCACCAACATTTTGAACATGAATCACTAACATTTTTGCATGACTTACCAACGCCAGAAAAAATTGGCCTTTTTTTTGCTTGGCCACAACTTGGATGATGTGTGGAGCACCAATTAGTCAATACAAAGGGCTCCTAAGTCCCCTTCCTCACTCTCAATTTCCAAGGGACATCAACTCCCTCTCAGGATTTCCAAAATTGAAAATTTACCAGCATTTGGATTACTCGTCAATATTTTGAACATGAATCACGAACATACTTTTACCACTTACCAACACGTAGCAGAAACTTTAGTCATTTTTATTCATTTTGCATATCTTGGATGTTATGGAGATGACCAATTCATCAATATAAAAGGCTTCTCAATCTTCTACCTTAGTCCTGAATCTCAATTTCCATGTAAAATTCATCCCCTTCTAGGATTTCCAAAATTGAAAATTTCCCATTTGGATTACTCACCAATATTTTGAACCTAAAATACCAACATTTCTGCATGACTTACCAACATACACTAGAAAAAATTAGCCTTTTTTTTCTTGGCCACAACTTAGATGATGTATGGAGCACTAATTAGTCAATACAAAGGGCTCCTAAGTCCCCTATGTTAGTCCTCACTCTCAATTTCCAAGGGACATTCAACTCCCTTTCAGTATTTTCAAAACTGAAAATGTACCAGCATTTGGATTACTCACCAACATTTTGAACATGAATTACCAACATCTGGATGACTTACCAACAATAGAAAAAATTGGCCTTACTATGTTGTTTGGCCACAACTTGGATGAAGTGTAGAGCACCAATTCATCAATACAAAGGGCTCCTAAGTTCCCTATGTTAGTCTTCACTCTCAATTTCCAAGGGCATTCAACTCCCTCAGGATTTTCAAAACTGAAAATATACCAGCTTTTTAATACTCACCAACTATTTTATCATCAATCACCAACATTTCTGCCACTTACCAACATACACAAAAAAAAAATTGGCCTTTTTTGCTTGGCCACAACTTGGATGATGTGTAGAGCACCAATTCATCAATACAAAGGGCTCCTAAGTCCTCTACAATAGTCTTTATTGTCAATTTCCCAAGAAAACTCAAATCCAACATCAGTGCTAGCAAAACTAATAGCATACCAGCTTTTAGCATTGGTCAGCAACAAATTTAAAAACAAATACCAATATTTATGCACCAAGTACCAACAAATACCAAAAATAAGTGTATAGACCTATTTTTGCCCTTGGACAACATCTTGGAAGTTGTGTTGAGCATAAATTTATCAATCCAATGGGCCCTAAGTCCTCTACCACAGTCATCAACTCAATTAGTCCAAGAATACTCAAATCCCACATAAGGAGTAGCAAAACTAATACCACACCAGTTTTAGAAACCCTAAATCAACAAATTTAGGAACAAATATCAACATTTATGCATCACTTACCAACAGACACTAGAAAAATGTTGGACCTACTTTTGGAGCATCTTCGATGTTATATTGACCACAAAGTCATCATTTCAAACATACCCTAAGTCCTCAAACTCAATTTGTCCCAAGCAAGCTCAAATCCCCTCAACATTAACAAAACTGATTTAATACCAGATTTTCTGATCACCAAACTATTTGTCAAAAATCAATATTGCTACCCTTACCAACAGGTAACCCATAACATATTGGAAATCTTTTTGCCCTGAGGTGCACTCTAGATATTGTGGTCATGATCAATTCAATTTATCATAAAATGAAATAGTATTCTAAACATAAATGCATTTTGAATCAATACTTACAAATTTAAACTTGGATTTCTTCATATTGGAAATATTGGCCTTATACATAAAGATCAGATCATTACAAAATATATCAGTATATTTGGTGGCACATGTGGAGTATACAGGACTTAGACAAAATTCTACCACTTATGTACATAATGACTATCAATCATGTGCCGTCAAATAAATTGTCTATTATATTCCAATAATACAAAAAATAAGAAATAAGAAATTTTCCTTGAACTTCTTCATACCCATCAGTATTGGGGTTTCTTGCAAAACTACTCCATTGTCCCACACATCTACAAAAAAAATATGATACGCATTTGGACCCAATCACATATGTACAAAGTATGCGTTGTATACTAAAAAGGGTAATGATCATCCTGTACAATCATAAATAGAAAAGAAAGGCTAGTATAAAATCTATTATCAAGCCAACTCCAAAACAAACATAATAAATAACTTGTAATAAGCAACATACCTTTACAAAAAAATACAATTTCATTGTCATGATCTATTAAACCTAATATCTGCCACATTATCAAAAAACAAGATAGATCTTTCCTATAAAAGACCATAAGACAAACTATTTAGCCTGAAGATATTTCACGTCTATTATATTTTCATCAATCTCCAATTGAAGGATTTGGTCCTCCAACATCCATTGTGAATAGAGTTGGACCACCATTACTCAGTAGATTTGTATATGAGAAACCCTATGCACTCGTAATGGAAAAGTTTCATTGATTAGGATAACCAAATGAAATTGAAAAGAATTTATCAATTACATGCTTGAAAACATGGACTTACTTCATCATCCATACAATCAAGTAGTGACACAAAATTGTTTGGTTGAACTGGCTAATTGTGTATTCAAAAAATTATCTTCTAAATTGGAAACTGCAATATTTTGTTGGGCAAACACCCATAGACTATTTATAGACAAAAAATTAAAAAAAATAATAATTAAACTTAACAGTTATTAAGTATTAACAAACATATCACTTAATACCAATACATAAAGCCAATAAATGAACATGTGTCACAGAACATTAAACTCTCAAACATTATTACATAACATGCACCATAAATATTAGATTCAAATATTATTACAAATTAAATATGAAGTTAGTGTGCAAATATAACATCACACTTTTATTATTCAACTCTTCAGTACATCCAACCTCGATAGATGACTATATGCATAAGTTGCTTCTACCTTCCGAAGCAATCTCCATGTCAATAGATTCCTGCATAGTGGATAATGAAGACTAAGTTCAACATTTGTCTCTAGTTATGGCATTTTGACAAACATAACAACTTATACATCAAAGAATAAACTAACCTTAATAAGCTCTTTTTGAACTCTTTTTGTACCTTTCTTTCTACTTTTTTGCACAATCTTCTCAACTTGGGACAATTTTCTCTTTGAAGGTGGTCTTCTTTTACGTGCTATATGCAAAGGGCTTCAATCTCATTCACCTAATTTTAACAATTGTCCCCCAACTTGTTTGCAACATCTTTACCAACAAATGTCAGATTCAAATTGCTTACCAAAGAAGGCATAGAGTGCAACTTGGATATAAACCCATCAAGAGTAGCATGAAGGAGATTGGTTGCATCATCTAAATCTAACTTATTCTAACTTCACAGAAATTCTTCCACAATTTATCAAATTTCTCATTCTTGGCTTCAATTCGGCCACATCATAACTACTCTTTATTTAAGAATGCTTTCGTTTAATCATTTTGCTCCATCTTGCTAAAATATACTTAGATGACAATTCCTTTACTCTTTTAAGTGTAAGCACACATAGGGAATGCCTACAAATTATACCTCTAAACTCAAATAGCAAGCACTGATAGCTTATGTCATGATTTTCGTGATTGAATTTGACTTTGTGCCTAGCATCCCTTGGTCGTTCATTTACAACAATTTCCTCTAACATATTGTACATAGCAACTACTCTATCTCCAGGATTGACAAATGCACCACAGCTCATTTTTTCTCTAAATTCAATCTACACCTCACTAAACTTTGCATGAGTATACTCCAATTAGAATTGCTTTTCAATGGTAGAGTTAGAACCACAATGTATAATTGTGTTCATTGATTGGAAATCAGCCTCTAGATTTTTTTTTCCTCTCCTAAGAGCGTTGTCATATTGCTTGACAAATTGCTAAGACTTGTCTTTGAGTTGACATATCCATCAAAAAAAATATGAATACTCTCACTTTGTTACATTATAGACATCCCTGCCTAGAAATCCTTCTTTAAGAAATTGGAATCCATCTATGCTGATCCTTGTACAATCTACTAAGCCACTCATTTGTTTCCAGCTCAAATTCTTTCAATAAAGAACACCAGTTATCATCAAATTCTTCCTCTATCAGTGTGTCATAAACAACCTCCTTCATTGCGGACTTTATATCCTTATATGCCCTATACAAGCTAAGCTTCTCAGGATCTTTCTCATTATATGCCATAAGCACCATCTATGACAAGTACTAGGCATCACTATCTCAATTGCTTTTCGCATAGCTTTATATTGATCTGTCACAATGGCACTAGGCGGCTTTCCATACATGCATCTCACCTAACACTCAAAATGCCACACAAAAGACTCAGTATCTTCTTGTGATAGTAAACCACACCAAGCAGACATGTTTGTCCATGGTGATTAATACCAACAAATACAGCAAAAGGCATTTTGTATCTATTTTGTGAGATATGTTATGTCAAATGTCACCACATCCCCAAATGATTCATACATGGCCCTACTTCGCATGTCGTCCAAAACACATTTCTCACATGGAGCTCATCATCAACATCTATATCAAACACAAATTGCAGTTCTTTCCTTCATTCTATGGAAATAATTTAGCAAGGCTTTGGCATCTCCTTCCTTGCCAATTGCACGTTTTTCATTCTGAATATAATTCCTAACATCCCGCTCATCAAATGTCAAATTCTCATACCCACCTTGTAACACCCTAATATTTAACCCAACATGCCTAGAACGTATTAAGATTAATTATTAGTTATTACTTCCTTTTAAACTCATTTGTAAAACTACTTAGTGAAAAATAGATAAATTTTTTTTTTGAAATATATAAAACAAAATACGAGTCTTCGCATACTATTATGAGCGATGATTAAAACATACAACTGAAAGCAATAAGGTATACATTGTAACGCCCAATTTTTACTGTAATTTTTACTGTCATTAGGAATTACCGAATTACCGTAGGTAAATATTATATAAAATTTGAGACCAAACAATCCTTAATAAAGGAATATAACGTTAGAAGAGAAGTTAGGAGCAATTCGTGCAAGTATTGCAAACCAATTTTCTGTACGTGTAAAATGACCAAAATGCCCCTGAGGTTATTTTACTCAGAAAATGAGGATCGTGGGCCCCACCCATCCTCAAGGGGATGTTTTGATGTTAATAAGGGATTGTTTGTGTTATGTGTGTTAATAGAGGAGAAGAATCCTAATTTTGAGCTCCGATGCGCGAAATGACCAAACGCCCTTACCCGTTTTAACTCCGATTTGCGTGCCGACTTACCCGAACCTCACTAAAATGTGTTAAAAGGTGTTTTTAAGCCATGATTAACCATTGGTTAAGCTCGGGTGGTCTCAGGCAATTTTTAAGTAAAATGACCATTTTGCCCCTCTTTGTGCAGTTTTACAAATTTTGAGATTTTTGATTCGTCTAACGAAACCTAAGCAATATTAGGCTCAAATTAAAGCTTATTAAATTCTAATTATTAATCTAGAGTCAAAATTATTTATTTAAATTGATTAGAACCTAAAATTGCTTTAAAACACTCAAATTGCTTACTAATTCACCTAAGCCCTTAACCGTAAATTCTCTAAATTGCATGAATACCTTGCCTACACCTAAATAATACATGGAACACACAAAACCCTCTTCCATGAGGCTGTAATGCACGAAATAATTCAGCCATAATCATTAGAATTATTGCAAGATAATGCACTAAAACAAAATGCCAAAAAATTCCCTAAAACATGGCATAAAACATGCCTTAAACAAAGAAATGATTTTTCTCCTTTGTTCCCCATGAAAAATCCGAAAATTATGCCTCCTCCTCTTGTCATACATGAGCTTGAATTCCTCTATAAATATGCATGCTTGAGGAGCCTTAGAAGTCTTGCTCATAACTTACACAAATTCTAGTTTTAGGAGCACCAAAAGCTCTCATTTCCTCCTCCTCTTGGCTGAATTCTTTCTTCAAGTTTTCAAGAATATTTTGCTTCATTTCACTCAAGGAAACCAAGTTCTCTTCCTTTCTTTCAAATCAAATTAGGTAGGGAGGTGTTTCTAAGTTTATTTTATGCTAAGACAAGTTATGTTCTAGCTCAAAATGATGTTTTCATGAGCTTTCTTTTAAGTTTTCATTTTCAGTTTCTTCTTCCTTTCTTTTTAAAGTATTTTGGCCATATGGCCTAGCTTATGATGAGACCATGGTTTGATGATGAGATTCTTGAGTGTTGGTTGCAAAGCTTTCACAAGTTAGATCTCTAAAACTTGAAGGTTTCACTAGTTTCCAAAGCTTCTAAAATTTCAGTTTTTGCTTTCCTTATTTTCCTTTCATGGTTTCGGCCAAATGGACTAGGAAGGAATGAAATGATGGCTTGATGATGAGGACCTTGAATATGGGTTGTAAATCCATCACAAGTTAGGCCTCTAAAGCTTGAACATTCCATTTAATGCAAAACTTTAAAGAATAATGATTTTATCTTGAGGTTTGAATATGAAATATGTATTTTTACTTTGTCTTGCTAAGATACATATATTGGGTTGAAAACATAATTCTCTTAAAGTCTTGAAGGAGCTCTAGTAAAGAGATCAAGTGAACTTGCATCCACGTTTAAGTTTATGCCTTGCACAGCCATATTTATTTTATGTCATAACTAAATTCTCAAGAATAAATAAATGAACTTGCATATCTCATGTTTAAATTTCAAGTTGTCACTTAATCTCTAAAGATAATAAAGAAGTTGCATCTCATGTTTATTTTATGCTCTCACTTTATTTTATAATGGCTAAAAGAATCAATGCATGGCATGTTTATTTTATGTCATCACCTAAAAATCCTAGAGCTCAAAGACTTGCCTATGAATCATAAGCGAAGAAATAAGATAATTGGAGTTAAAGAATTTATTCTTTAAGAAGTCTTGAGAATTGGAGCTTAAAAAAAAAATGTAATTCTCTTCTCCTCGCGGTCCTATGCGGACTACGCCGCTCCGGTTGCTTAAGATTCTCTTCTCCCTCTACTTGTCCTATGCGGATACCGCCCTAGTTTCTTGCATCATGTTTATATTACAAGTTCTTGCATCATGTTTAATTTTCAAGTTATCACCTTAAATCTTAAAGATAAAGAAATGGAATTGCATATCATGTTTATAATTCCAAGCTATCACCTTATAAAGATAAGATTAAAATAAGGTTGCATAGCATGGTAATAATTCAAAGATGTCACCTAAATCTCTAAAGCTCAAGACTTGCTCCTTTTATCTTAAGTGAAAGATTTAATTATGAACATTCTTTCAAGTTATAAATCGGTCCCATGGTTAAGTTAGGCCTAAAGTCCTATGACTTCAAGTTTAACAAAAGAATTAGTTCTAAAAGAGTTTTAAAACTTTGTAAGAATTTTATGGGAAGCTAGTAATTTATGTGTACTTAAAATATGATTTGATGCTTATTAAGAATTTGGTGTCATTGATTGATTCCCTGGTTTGTATGTTATAGTTGCTGTTGCAAACAATGAAAACTTATGCATGAAATAAAGACATATTCTAAGTGTATTACTTGTAAGAGTGCAATTTGGAAAGATTCTGGCTAAGGAAAGATTTGGTATTTAAGCGTGTCCATTGTGACCCACCTCTCTTTCCTGGAATCTCCAGATGCATGATTACAGTTGGTATATATTATTTCGGCATAAGACTATAAATGAGAAAATGTTATGATGATTATGAATGAAGAATTGTATTATGATATAACATGCAAAGACTTAAAGGTGACTCAAAAAATGAGGAAATGATCCTTTGGACCAATCAAACTATAGGCGGTGAAAAGGTGATTCTTGCCCCTAGTCTGTTCTCTCAAAAGGGTAGAGACGAAATTTTTACTTATCAAAAGGGATAAGTATGTGGTGACGACTAGCAAGGTATGAGCTCATAACCTAGATTACTCCCAAAAGGGTGGAGTATAGGGTGGCCCAGGAAAATGATGATGAAAGTAACTTTAAGTCACCTAAGAAACTAAGTAAATGCATTATGTGAATATGATGTTCTGCTATGCATAGTATTTATGAGATGATGATGAGAAATATGATGTTCTGCTATGCATAGTATTATGAAATGATGATGAGGAATATGATGTGATTTTATGCATAACTATGTTATTATATATGAAAGGAAAAGTTCATTATAAACATGACATGCTAAGTTTATGATGCATTATAAGACGCATGATTAAAACCCTTAATAAATCAATCTTAGCATGCTCACTATTTCATAATAACCCGAGGTTCCTAGGGACGATGATGATGACACAATGCATCATGAGGTGAGTAACCTATTGAGATTCTTTTTATAAGTTTCTCACTCCCTCTATTTTTCTTTCCATCTCGTCTTCAGAAATAGAAGGAAGCGTTCGTGAATCACATTGAGGCTGCCACGGTAGTGAACTTGAATCCTAGTTTCACTCGTATATTTCAGATATCTATCCCTATCCCTGAGTGTTATTACTAGGTGCCATTAATGGATGTCCTTTCATCCATATATTATTTATGTTTTATTAGATTGCCTACACTTAGTCTTATTCTGTTGGTAGGCAAAATATCTATATGATATGTAATTATGGATGCTGGATGATGGAGCCAATATATTATGATGTGATGTTTGTAAATTCCTATGTGTCTTTTAAATTTTGCTAAATCATTCACGTTAAGCGCGGCTCACGTTTTCAATTATGTTTAAAAAAAAAATGGCTCGTAATTTCACTAAGTATTTTCAAAGCATGATTAAGGAACTGAAGCAAAGAGTAAAGTCTAGTAATTAATCAATCCTCCTAGGTGTATTGGGTTAATTATTAGGGTGTTACAATTTGGTATCAAGGTTCGGTTCTCACTAGCCTGAGGATTGGACTGGCTATGCTTCGAAAGCATAATACGTTAGTAATGTCATGTGTAGATGTTTATCATTAGGATGAGCTTGAGGATTAGAAATACGTGACTACTGGATGTTGAAAGTGCCATGGTAACTTGCTCACTTTGCATGGAATATTGGGTCTGATCACTTAGTGTTGCCGTTTTGTGTGTATAGGGACCAATGGCACGACGACACAGACTAGGAGCGTGACACAGAATAACCAAGATAATGAGACCGCTGAAGCACTTTACGTAGCAAGGACCATGAGAATGATGATGGAACGGATGGACAGAATCGTCAAGCTAATATAAACCAAGGACATGAAATTCCCGAACATGCTCGTTTCTGGAATTTCGTAAGGCGAATCCACCTGTTTTCAAGGGACCTTGAATCCTAATGTAGCAGATGAATGGATTCGGAATATTGAGAAGGTCTTTGCTGTAGTTCCATGTTCCGAGGAGCAGAAGGTCACTTTTGCCACCCACATGCTTGAGGGTGATGCCAGCTTCTGGTGGTGTTGAAGACTCCTGAGGCAACCGAAGTGGACATTGATTGGGAATTATTCAAGGTCCATTTTATGAGAAGTACTTTCTGGAGTCGGTTAGAAATGCTAAGGACATTGAATTCATGCAACTTGTCCAGGGGAATATGAATGTGGCTCTATACCTGATTTTGAGGAACTCATTAAGTTCTCAAGGATGTACCAAGGTAACCCTGATGAGTATTGGAAATGCATTAAATACGAGTAAGGGTTAAAGGCAGAACTTAATGTGGAGGTGCGCACTTGGAAATTAGGGATTTCTCCATAATATATTAAATAACATAGTTTGATACATCAACGGAAATATAAAAACATAAAGTCATACCCTCATAAGAATGGAGAGCTTGTTACATATAACAAGGAAATACATGAACAGAAACATATACAACAAGTACAGGGGAGCCCTAAAAGATCAAACCCCCTCAGCTACCCTTCCTCGAAACCTACTGGTGATGATCCTAGCGATGGAGAGATGTGTCCCACGAACTGAGCTCTTCCATCGTGGCCTAACGAAGAGGGGGCATGGGCATGAGAGCAAGGGAACAACATGGCCTCCTCGGCACGAGCGCCTCTCGAGCTGTCACACGCCTCGCAAGCCTCGACTTGGTGGCAGTGTCCTACTACCCCTACCCACGTCCATGGGTATCGAAGGAGAGAACCTCTGAGTAGACGTAGGCAGGAGAGTCCTTGGAGAGTCGACCCTAGTGCGTGGTACAAGCGGGACGTACTTCGGGTAGTCTCTAACTGAGGATGATGGACGGGCAGCGAGCCTGGTCATCATGGGGTCAGGTATTCTCAAAGATCAGGTCGTCGCCATACGATGAGGTAGAAGTGAAGCCAAAGCTGAAAAATGGATGCGGAACGAGCTTCCCATGTACACAAAAAAATGGATAGCACATCGACCTTCGAAATGATATGACTGATGCTTCGGGTCTTAGTGCATCTCCCAAACCAGCGTATCAATGAAGATCACGACGACGCCATCAGAATTTGAAGACGTAACGAGAAAAGGAGTAGAGGGGTGAGAATCTTACTAAAGAATCTCAGGAGGAATCCTCCTACACTAATGTCATCGTTAACATCCCAGGAACCTTGGGTTTATTATGAAAAGGTGTAACATGCAAAGGTTCATTATGTGGTTTTATAAAAGCAATTATCCAAGGTCTGTGTCTTTTATGATGAATCTTAATGCATGTATGCAGCATATTAAAACATGAATGCACGGCAATACCTTATGCAGACAAACCAATAAAACATGCCATCAAATAATTCATCATCATATAAGTGGCATATACTTCTCATGAAAACCTTTCTCTTTCATAAGCAAGATACTTCATATCTTTTTCTCGTTTCTCAAACTTATGACATCAATGTATCAAAAATAGTAACCGCACCCTAAAACTAGGCTATGAGCTCATACCTCAACTAGTTGTCACTTGTTCTTACTTATCCTCTTGATAAGCGTAATATAATCACAATAATCCTGACTCACAGAGTACGAGTAGGGGCCTAAGGATCACCTATCATGGGAGTTTTTCCTTCTCCAAACGCATCAACTGGTTAAGACCAGTGACTTTGTCCGCTTTGAGGCTAATGTCGATGCCCTTACGGTTTTACCTTCTCCTCACCTGGCAGGAGAAGTATGAAGATGTATCACCTTAGTGTGACCGTGTTTTAAGAGGGTCATTATGGCGCAAGTGGAGAATGAGGAATTTAGAAAGACCCTAGAGGCGGTTGAGGCGGGCAAGATAAAAGGTTTTGAGCAAGGACTAGATGGTTTATGGAGGTTTGAGAGGGCGATCTACGTGCCACAAGATGGCGACCTCAGATAGCATCTTGGAGGAGGCTCACAAAAGCCACTTCACCATTCATCCTGGTGCTACCAAGATGTATCAAGATTTAAAGAAGATGTTTTGGTGGCCAGGATGGAAAAAGGATGTAGTTGCCTGGGTTAGTAAGTGCTTGGTCTATCAAAAGCTGAAGATGAGCACCAAAAGCCTTCAGGAATGTTGCAACCCCTATCTATCCCGAGTGGAAGTAGGATAGCATCTCTATGGATTTCATGACCGGCCTACCTGGACCTAGCCGGCCATGACGCTATTTGGGTAATAGTGGATATGTTGACCAAATCAGCCTATTTCCTACCTATCAAGATCACCTTTTCCCTAGAAAAGTTAGCCCAACTATATATACAAGAGATAGTAAGGTTGCATGGAGTTCCATCGACAATAATCTCTGATTGAGATCAGCGTTTACGTCACATTTTTTGGGAGCCTTTCAAAGGGCGTTTGGTTCAAGCTGTGTTTAAGCACAGCTTCCACCCTCAAACAGATGGCCAATCAAAAAGAACTATCCAAACCTTGGAAGATATGTTGAGGGCGTGCATTTTGGATAGAAAAGGAAGTTGGGATAAGTACCTCCCCACTTATCAGTTCGCATATAACAACGGTTATCACACGAGCATCGATATGGCCCCGTACGAAGCCTTGTATGGAAGGAAGTGCCAGTCCTTTTGTGTTGGCACGAACCCGAAGAACAAAGCATGTTGGGACGGAAGTAGTGAGGGAAACCATGGAGCAAATAAGAAAGATTAAGGATAGAATCTTGACTGCCAAAGTCGACAAAAGAGCTATGCGGACAAGGCTGAAGCCGTTAGAATTCCAAGAAAGTGAGCATGTTTTCTTAAGGATTACCCCCACTACAGGGTATAGGTAGAGCCATGCAAGTCAAAAAGTTGAGTCCCTGATTTCTCATTCCTTTTGAAATTCTTCATAGTCGTGAGGAGCTTACAAAATAGCCCTACCTCCTAACCCTGTCTAATCTTCATGACGTCTTTCACGTCTCCCAGTTAAGAAAATACCAGTCCGATCCTAGCCATGTGTTAGAACTAGAGCATGTGCAATTAAGGGAGGACCTAACTTTCAATCTACCACCAATGAGGATCGTGGACCGTGGTGTCAAGCAGTTGAGGAACAAGTCGTTCCTTTGGTGAAGGTGGCATGGGGGTGTGACAAGATAGAAGAATACACATGAGAGCTAGAATCCGACGGATGAAATATCCTGAGCTTTTCTAAGGTAACGAATTTCAAGGGCGAAATTCTTTTTAGAAGGGGAGTAATGTAACGTCGATTTTTTCTATTTGAGTACAAATGACCAAAATACCCCTGATGTCATTTTTACTCGAATTCAAGGATAGTCGACCCAGTCCTGAATGGGTCAACTCAATGTTTGAAGGGGATTATATCTGCAATGTTTGATATCCGAGGTGAAAATCTCATTTTCTAAACTTTCCTCAAAATGACCAAAATACCCCATAGCGTTTTACGCGGGTGAAGGTGCCGTTGAGCCCGAAACTTTTCCAGGAAGTTCAGAATGATGTTGATAAGTGGTTTTGATGGTTAGTTAGGCCCGGAGGTCCAAAAGCAGCTTTTAGTGCAAAATTACCATTTTGCCCCTAGAATAGTGTCCAGTGAGCCTAATGACGTGATTAACCAAACCTAAGCAATATTAGGCTCTAATCGAAGATTAATTTATTTTGACAATTAATCTAGAGTCAAAATAATTTATTAAGGTTAATTAGAACCTAAGATTGCTTGGTTAAACTCTAATCACATTCTTTAATTCAAGATTCCTAGTCATAGAATCTTGAATAGTGATTTTCTCTCCAATTCCTTAAATCAAGGAATTGTGTCTATGATTTAATTTGGCTAAAGAATGGTTTTTTAAATTGTTAATCTAACAAGACCACTCCCTAAATCAAGTCTTGACAACCTTAATTAACCATTACCTTACCTAAACACTTTCTTACAAACTCCTAATCAAAACCTTAACTAAAGAAACACCTAAACACATCCTTAAACCACAATTACATGAACAAAATCTCTCCCCCTTGGCTGATCTGCTGCCGAAATTATGCCCCCGAAATTGTGTCACATGTTGATTTTGTTTCACTCCAAAGCCCATGCCTTAAGCCATACCCAAACCCTACCTCACCATACCTTGCCCATGCTCTCCACCATACCAATAAAAGAGATATTTCTTCTCTCCTTCTTCCTCAAAGTGACCGACCACTCCTTCCTCCTCTAGGCCATCCATGAGCTTTCATTTCGCTATAAATGTGCAAGCTTGAAAGCCCTTTGAATCTTTTACACACATTGCAAACTTTGAGCTCTCATCCTCAAAGATCAAAGAAGCCCATTTCCTTCCTTACTCTCCTAAGCACAATCTCTCTTCTTCTCTTTCCTTCTTGGCTGAAAGCTTCTTCTTCAAGCTCTAAGGAAGATTTTTTTTCCTTCTCATCTCAAAGGATCAAGCTTTCTTCCATCTCATTCCAGACTTCATTAGGTAGGGGTTTATTTTCCAAGTTTTGTTTGCTTTCTTTAAGGAAAAGTTCTAGTTTTCTCTTGGGTTTTCAAAGCTCTCTTTTTCCCTTTTATTTCGACCTTGGAGCCTTTGATGAGAAAACTTTGGCTTGATGATGAGGTTGCAAGATAATTATCTTGTGATGCCATGTGAAAAACCTCTAAAGCTTGAAAACTTGGTCTTGGACCATATATGATTTCTGTTTTCCTTTCCTTTTCCTTCTCAAGATTTCGGTTTTTATTCCTTTCTTTATACAAAGTTTGATAAAAATGTTTAGTAGATCACTAAAAGTTTTGTTAAGGAAACTAATCATATGTTTTTAAAGAGCTCTAAGCTTACCCTTGCCAACCTTAAAGTTGGTCGGCCGTTCTAAGAGATTACTCTAGATTGAAGCCCATGAGCAATAAAATAAAGAATATGAGTAGTTCTTTTTATGTTTGTTTTGATAAATATTGATGTTTTTGTCTTAGTCTATTTTCTTGAGCTTGATGATGAAGTTCAAACCAAAGACTTCTTTGAAGACTTGGTGCTAAGAACTCTAAAGCTCACTTTATGTTGCTAAGATACATATTGGGTTAAGGTTGTAATGTTCCTTTAAAATCTTGTAAGAGCTCTAGTTAAGATAAAATAAGTTGCATTCATGTTTAAGTTTATGCCTTGCATACGATGTTTATTTTCAATGCCATCACTAAGCTCTCAAGAATAATTAAATGAACTTGCATTATCATGTTTAATTTCCAGGCTTACATTTCATGTTTATATTTCAAGTCACCACTTAATCTTTAAAGATAATAAAGAGGTTGCATCTCATATTTATTTTATGCTCTCACTTTACTTTATAATGAAGAGTAAAATGAAGTGCATAGCATGTTTATGTTTATGTTACCACCTAAATACTCTAGAGCTCAAAGACTTGCCCTAGTATCTTCAAATGGAATTTTAACCATGACAAGTGGATGTGTTTTAGTCATAATACAATGATGGTTTTGGTTTTGTAAAATGTGAGGATGTTTTCAAGAAAATGTTCGAAAGATGTTTTATGAGGTCTCAAGGTGTCTAAATAACTTGGAATATATCAAAAATCATGTTTTCTCAAATTATGAAGGTTATGGTAATCGATAACCATCTTATGTAATCGATTATCAGGGTGGTTTTTCGAAGGATTTTAGGTTTTGATAATCGATTACTAGACAATGTAATCGATTACCAAGGTTGTTCTCCATGCCCAAAATCGGTCTTTAAATCCTGAATCGATTACTCTTGATGTTCTTCATTTTCAAAGGTTTTAGCCCTATGCAATCGATTACCATCCTATGTAATCGATTACCTGGTTGTTCTTCGAAACCAGAACAAAATTTAGGTTCTGGTAATCGATTACCAGGACCATGTAATCGATTACCAGACGCCCTTTTTGCTCCTGAAATTGTCCCAAGAGAAAAACTAGCAACTTATATGCACTTATAACATGAATTTATGTGATTATGTATAACGTACATTTTTGGGTTCTGCCTTGTTCTTTTGGCCACTGTATGAATTTTGTTTTATGGAGTTAAAATATGTAAAACTATGTTTGAGTGAAGTAAGGAACGATTTAGAAAAGTTAAAATAGAATAAGTAACTAGAAAGGACTTAAAATGAGAATTCTAGAACGCCTAGACATAAAAAATTGCAAATTCTCTTCCAGCATAATTGAAATTAAGGAATTGAATATAGAGCCATAGGTGAAGAGGAACTTAGAAAGGGTCAAAGACATAGATTCTAGAACCCGTAATCGAATAATAATCATCGTGACTGAATTATGCAACGCGTTTGGAGGTGTTAGTAAGCATAAAAATTAGAGAGAATTGAACGTAATAATCTTTTAGGTGTATTCGAGGTTTATAATGAACATTAGGATGATCGGAACATAAGATTAAGACCCGTAAAGGTCAAGGCATAAGACATTGTAAGGTGTAACACCGAAAATTACTTAAAAATTAATTTGAGCTTTATTAATCATAATTTCAAAAATATAAGAGTTTAGCAATGATGAGGGCGGCCCAACGGACCTATCTAAAAAAAAAAAAATTTCGGGCCGGTGAATAGTAACTTTACCTGCCCAAGCCCGCTAAGCTAAAACCTAGATTCGGGCCCTTAAGGTGCCTGAAATTAGGAAAACATGGGAATACTAGAAATAGGTAGGAATGATAATTTTATACTTAAAATTAATTTTCGGGCAATATTGGTTCAATCGGTACGGTGTTTACCCGTTCGTGAGATTTCCTGTATAGTTTCTTACACAAATGAAACTTGCAGTGAAAGTTTGCCACCTAACTAGACAAGTGTGTGGCTTAGAAGAAGCCACACCATTGCCACTTTATTACGACCAATAGGATGCTTACAAAAAATTACTAGACTTATCTTTAAGAAAATAAAACATTTTGTACTTGAAATTATTATGCATTTTGTCATAAACTCATAAAATCAATATCTTATCATTTCCTTGCATCAAAATTTCGTCCAGCACACTCCAAGAACCTCTCCTCCATTGTTCTTCCTCTCAAACTCCATTAACAAACTTGGAGCTTCATAAACCCTAGCCTAAACTTGATAAAACCTCAAGATCTCTTCACAAAACATGTCCTACACTTAATTCTCTACCAATCTAACCGAACAAAATTTCAATTCCTTATCAAAACCTTATCTTGTACCTCACACCTCACTGATTTAAGAAGGGTTTGAAGTTGGTTTGGGGGCTTAGGAGTGGAAGGATTCAAGCTTGGATTATCTTGAAGCCAAAGATCCACTAAGCTGCCAAAAGTAGGGTTTTTTCTGCCTTCTTTGTCAAATTTTTCTGATCTGTTTTGGCATGACCTAAGTCCGAAATTTCTGATTTTTTTGGTTGATATTATGTTGAAATTGATGTATGAATTTTTGTTGTGTGTTTGGATGGTGTTAGAAAATGGTTTTCATCAAAATAAGTTTGGACTAGGTTGCTGGAATTTCTGTTGTCCTGTAGGCAGCAGTGGTTCACGAATTTTCTGGAATATTTGTGGGTGCTTTGGTGAGCTATAAAAATTATATGTTGGAGTAAACATCTTAAAATAATTACCTGAATTTTCTTGGGTGTTAGTTTTAGGTTTGGTGCCTCAGAAAAATCAGAAACTGAAATGAGGCAGATACTGTCCTGATTATTGAGACTTAGGCAGTAAACTTGTCCGAATTTATTGCCATAGAAAACTATTGAACTAACTCTTGAAATCTTTACACGAAGTTATTAATATATTGAAGTGTCACTGTGAATTTTATTGTGAATTAATTCAACCATTTTCTGGGGTTAAAAATTAGGGGAACTTGATTCTGGTCTGGGAATTGGTGACCCCTGACCACTAAATTTGTACATTTTACTGAGGAAGCTATAGAGCTCTGTTTGTCCTGCAATTTTTACAGGTTATTCTAGACATATTGAAGTGTCATACAGAATTTTTGTGACTCTTGAAATAGCTGTTTGATATGATAATGAAGTGTTGTGCCAGGACAGTAACTCTGCCCATTGTGCTAGGAATGGAACAATGCTTTGAATTGAGAATATAATGGCACTTTGGCTTCTAGTATGACATGAGTATTTGATATTAAGTGTTTGAAAATGTGATTATGACATGTAAATGTATGCTATGGATTTTAAAGATTGAAGTATGAGAAAAGAATGAGAATTTCATTGTGAATGATTGCCTATATATGGCCTATGTATGCATTTGAGAAAAGAGAAAAGTATATGATGCCATTATAAGGATGTATAAATTTAAATTGTACATTTTCTGACATATGGACAAAATAGAAACAAGACTTAGATTGAATGAGGGAAGGCGAAAGTAGTAACTTCCCAAAATTTATTTTGAGTTGGTAGACGTACTGGCTAGGAATAGATCTGTGGGATTCGGAAATGTAAAAAAATGAAGTTCGATGACCACGCATAGGAATGAGCTAGTCCTGAAAGCTCTATTTCCCTTGTGTGGTGTGATCCACCACAAATACCCATTGGGTATAAACGAATCTATGGTGGAATTGTCCACTGAAATTACCCGTTCGGTAAACTAAGTCTTTCCTATGTCAATGAAAAGAGAAATGCACTGATTTGATCTTTGTGGCCATAAGTAATACCATGTCACCTTGAGATAAATTCATTGCATGTATTATATGCTACTTATCTTATTTTGAATTGTCTACCTTGTGTAACTTAGTAATTGTTGGAATGTGATGAGATATATGCTTGAAGTGATGAAATGCTAAAAGAAACCCACTTCAAGGAATGGTTTTTGAACATTAAAATGAATCTTTGATATATGTCGCATGCTCACATTTTCTGATAAACCAAAGTGGCTGGGGCGATGACGATGACATTATGATTGTGATTGGGGAGTTTCCCTGAGATTTTAAAAATTCTCACCCCTATGTGTTTGTTTCCGTGTCGCCTCTAGGTTAAGCCAGATGATGATGATGCTGCTATGCAAAGGAATGTAGGATTGTTGTAGTGTAGTAGTTACTGTTTTATTCTGTACTTAGTGAAATGAGTATGTATGTAAATGTATTAGAAGATAGATATGTACTAAAGCTCATAGAGGAGCTTCCTTATGTATTTTAGTTGTATATTTAATAAACTTGATGCTTACTTATAATATGTTTTAATAGAATTACGCTTAGTTATCTCGTAAGTAAATCGAGCTTTGCTATAGATAATTAAGAGAGGTCCGCTAATTAACAAGTAACAACTCTCGAGTACGATATCATAACTTAAGAATGGGGTTGTACTTGGGAGGATGTTACATTATGGTATCAGAGAGTTCATCCTTGTAGGACCTTGAGGAATGGACTGGCTATGCTTCCTTAGTAAATGTCATGCATTATAACTTTATATATATGTACGACTATGGTTCAGAATGTTGTGGATCGTTGCCACACTTAGCTTGATATTGAGCCTGATCAACTCAATAATTCTTGTTTGGTGTGACTTGGAATCGATGACTTCAAATCGGCAAACTAGGAGCGGAGCAGGAATAACACGAAATGATGAATACCTTTCGTGAGATGGCTTGCAATGAGAGAACAAGCTGCAATTGCCAATCGAATGATGGAAAGATTGGACCGTAATGAAGAACAGAACCCAGTTGGTAACCCTGGAGGAAATGAAGTAGATGTAGAATATCAAAATTTGCCGAGTTTCGAAAGCGAACCCCCGCTTTCGAGGAGCCTTTAATCCAGGTAAAGCAGAAGAATGGATTAAGGCCATGGAAAAAAATTCTCAGCTCTTCCTTGCATGAGATCCAAAAGTGGCTTTTGTTACTTCTATGCTAGAAGCAAATGTTGAATTCTGGTGGGCACCAAGGGATTATTCGAGGCATCCTAGACTGAAGTCACCTGGGATATCCAAGGAATCTTTCTACCACAAGTATTCCCCGTTTCAATAAGAAATGCAAAGAAGTTGGAATTCATGGCGCTTAAGCAAGGATCTATGATAGTAGAGTATAAGCCAAGTTCGAGGAAGCTCACAGTTTTCCTGTAACACCCTAATAATTAACCTAATACGCCTAGGTATCTGATTAATTACTAGACTTTACTCTTTGCTTCAGTTCCTTAATCATGCTTTGAAAATACTTAGTGAAATTACGAGCCATTTTTTTAAAACATAATTGAAAATGTGAGCCGCGCATAATGTGAACGATAATCGGATAAAGCAGAAAACGAACAAACATATCATGAAGAACACATCATATTGGCTCCATCATATGACATCCATAATTACATTTCACATAGATATTTTGCCTACCAACAGAGTTAAGCTAGATGTAGGCAATCGAACAAAACATAAATAATATATGGATGGAAAGCATCTATTAACGGCACCTATTTATAACACTTCAGAGATAGGAATAGATATCCAAGTTCACGCTCAAGGTCTAGCAATACGTTCCTCAAGGATAATAAGCTGGTTCACAAGATCACGTGCATTTACCAGGTGAGAGCATCAACAGGAATCACGAACATCACCATCACTTTCTGAAGACGAGATGGAAAGAAAGAAAGAGGGAATGAGAAACTTATAAATGAATCTCAGTGTACTCACCTCATATGCATCGTGTCATCATCATCGTCCCCAGGAACCTCGGGTTTCATTATGAAATGTGAGCATGCTAAGATTCATTTAATTAGTTCGAAAATATACTTTACCGAGGTCCGTTCATTTTAATCATGCGCCTTATAATGCATCATAAACTTAGCATGTCATGTTTATAATGAACTTTTCCTTTCATATATAATAACATAATTATGCATAAGACCACATCATATTCCTCATCATCATATCATAAATACTATGCATAGAAGAATATCATATTTCTCATCATTATCTCATAAATACTATGCATAGAAGAACATCATAATCACATAATACGTTACTTAGTTCCTTAGGTGACTTAAAGTTACTTTCATCATCATTTTCCTGGGCCACCCTATACTCCACCCTTTTGGGAGTAATCTAGGTTATGAGCTCATACCTTGCTAGTCGTCACTAGCATATACTTATCCCTTTTGATAAGTAAGAATCCCAACTCTACCCTTTTGAGAAACGGTTAGGAGGCAAGAATCACCTTTTCACCACCTATAGTCTGATGGGTCCAAAGGATCATTTCCTCATAAGTTTAATTCACCATTAAGTCTTTGCATGTTATAATGTAATACAATTCTCAATTCATAATCATTCATAACATTTTCTCATTTATAGTCTTATTCTGGAATAATATATATACCAACTGTAATCATGCATCTGGAGATTCCTAGGAAGAGAGGTGGGTCACAAATGGACACGCTTAAATACCAAGTCTTTCCTAGCCAGAACCTTTCCAAATTACACTTTTACTAATATACTTTCTTCCAGGAACGGGGTAAATTTTTAAATAACAAAGAATATTTCATTATTTTATGCATAAGCATTCTCATTGTTTGCAACAGCAACTATAACATGCAAGCCCAAAATCATTCAATGATATCAAATACTTAATAAGCATCAAATCACTACATAGACTTATCATTTCAAACTTCAAAGAACCATCATCATAAATTCTTACCAAAACTTAAACAACCGAAACTTTAGAATCGGGTAACCTCAATTATCAAATTAATTAATCATGCATCTAAATGATTCATTATCATCATTACCATTAATTATAAGCCTTAAGAACATTATTAAACTATATGGGACAGCATAGGCAGCAAGTTATATTTAGGGCTTCACGGTGTGCTAAAAGTTGCATTTTTAACCCTTTTCTCGTTACCGGCTTTCCTTATGGTGCTAAAATTAATTACTAAACCAATTATGAATCATTCTCCTTTATCTAAACATAATAGAACCTGGTTCTTAAGGCCACTAAAGGCTCTGGACAGAATGCATAAATTTCATTCTCTAAAGTTCTAGAAATCTTACTTTTACGATTTTCTAGGAAGCTAGTTTTATCTCTAACATGCATAGAATCATTCCTTTAGCAATAAACCATAATTATCACAACTTCAAACATATTAAACCATCATCATATAGTAGTAATAAACTCAGATTAGTGGCTGAATTATGAACCTCACATAATTGCTTAAAATTACATTTTAAGTACATGTAAGATACTAGTTTCCCATAAAATCTTTGCAAAGCCTTAAAACTCTTTTAGAAACTAATTCTTTTTGTTAATCTTGAAAGAAATTATAGAACTAAATCAGTAGCTATTTAAAATCACTTTGGCCTACCTTAATTATGAGGCCGATTTATTTATTGAAAGAATCTTCACGATTAAAATTCTCACTTAAGATAAAAGGAGCAAGTCTTGAGCTTTAGAGATTTAGGTGATAACTAGAATCATAAACATGTTATGTAACCTCATTTTAATTGTGTCTTTATAAGGTGATAACTTGGAATTATAAACATGATGTGCAAGAAACTGGAGCGGTGGTAGTCGCATGGACAAGTGGAGGGAGAAGAGAATCTTAGAAGGGAGCGCGGTAGTCCGCATGGACCGGTGAAAAGAGAAGAGAATTCTTATTACATCTTATTAAGCTCCAAACTCAAGACTTTTTAAAGAATGAATTCTTTGACTCCCATAATCTTAAGGATGCTTTAGAGTTTTTATTACCATGGTTCCAACTTTGCTTGTGATACTTGGGCAAGTCTTTGAACTCTAGGATCTTTAAGTGATGACATAAAATAAACATGCCATGCGTTGATTCTTTTAGCCATTATAAAATAAAGTGAGAGCATAAAATAAATATGAGATGCATCCTCTTTATTATCTTTGAAGATTAAGTGACAACTTGAAACATAAACATGAAATGCAAGCTTGGAAATTTAAACATGAATATGCAAGTTCATTTATTCATTCTTGAGAATTTAGTGATGACATAGAAAGTAAACATGGTTATGCAAGGCATAAACTTAAACATGGATGCAAGTTCATTTTATTTCTTTACTAGAGCTCCTCCAAGACTTTAGAGAAATATAAATTCAACCCAATATATCTTAGCAAGACAAAGTGAAAAATACATCTTTCAAGTTCTAAACTCAAGATCTTTATTTTTACATCATAAAAACATCATTCTTTAAAGTTTTGCATCAAGTGGAATTTTCAAGCTTTAGAGGCCTAACTTGTGATGGATTTACAACCAACACTCAAGGTCCTCATCATCAAGCTATCATCATATTCCCATATAGGCCTTATGGCCAAAATGTTCAAAGGAAAAGAAAGAAGAAAACGAATGGAAAAACTAGAGAAAGTCCATGAAATCATCATTTTGAACCAAGAACAACACTTAGCAAAGCATAGAAATAAGCTTAAAGACAACTCCCTACCTAATTTTATTTGAAGGAAAGGAAAGAACTTGGTTTCCTTGAGTGAAATGAAAGAAAATCTCTTTGAGAAATGGGAGAAGAAGTTTCAGCCAAGAGGAGGAAGAAAGAAAGCTTTTGGTGCTTCTAAAAACTAGAATTGTGTAAGTTATGAACTAAGGCCTCTAACACTCCTTCAAGCATGCCTATTTATAGAGATTTTGAGGCTCATAAATGGACAAAGGGAGGAGGAAAGTCTGACCAAATTTGAGGAGGAAACAAGGAAGAAAAATCATCTTGTTTGGTGGCTTAAAACATGGAATCATGTTTTCATGGTTCCTTATTTTCATACCTTGGTTTTTGTGCATTCTTTGACAAATTTTCTGATGCATTATGGACCAAAATTTCATGCATTACAGCCCAAGGAGGATAAAATTTGTGTGTTCCATGTATTATGTAGGTGTAGGTTATCTTTGCAAATTAGAGAATTTACAATTAAGGGCTTAGGTGAATTAGTAAGCAATTTGAGTGTTTTTAAGCAATTTTAAGTTCTAATCAATCTAAATAAATAATTTTGACTCTAGATTAATAATTAGAATCTAATAGCCTTTAATTTGAGCCTAATATTGCTTATGTTTTGCTATACGAATCAAAAATCTCAAAATTTGCAAAACTGCACAAAGCCAGGGACAAAATGGTAATTTTACTTAAAAATTGCCCGAGACCACCCGAGCTTAACTAATGGTTAATCATAGCTTAAAAACATGTTTTAAAACATTTTAGTGAGGTTCGGGCTTGGCACGCAAATCAAGTTAAAACGTCGTAGGGGCTTTTTGGTCATTTCGCGTCGGAGCTCAAAATTAGGATTCTTCTCCTCTATTAACACACATAACACAAACAATCCCTTATTAATATCAAAACATCCCCTTAAGGACGGGTGGGGCCCACGATCCTCATTTTCTGAGTAAAATAACCTCAGGGGCATTTTGGCCATTTTACACGTACAGAAATTCAGGTTTACAATTCTCACGAATTGCTCCTATCCTTTCTTCTAATGTTATATTCATTTATTGAGGATTGTTCGGTCTCAAATTACATGAAAAATTACCTAGGGTAATTCGGTAATTCTAACAGTAAAATTGGGTGTACATTTCACTATCTACAGCGCAATCCTGATAAGGCTTGGAAATGCATGAAGTATGAAGGAGGGTTACGTGAAGACGTTGAAGTTGTTGTGGGTCTCTTAGAGATTCGAGACTATGCAACCCTAGTGAACAAGTGTCGACGTGCAGAGGACTCCAACAAGAAGCTAGCAATGGCCAAATCTGCTAAGGAAACTTCTAATAAAAGATTGGCAATTGAAGATGAAAGTTTTGAGAAGGCTTCGCCCAAAAGAAGCAATTCCAAGCCATCCCATATGAAGGCAAACAGCCCAAAGTCAGTGTGTGGCAAGATTGCCCAAAATGTGGAAAGAATCATGGGAGAGACCTTGCTTGGCTGGACAATACGTATGCAACCGTTGTGGCAAACCAGGGCATAAGATTTGGGAGTGTCAAAAGATATCCAAAACCTCTAAGAAGCCAACACAGGAACACTAAGAGCTAAGGAGACCTCACCACCTAATAATCTGATCGAGGTAGGAACATTTAGGATTCAATTGTTATCCTTTGATTGCATGTGTGTGGATTGCTTGTTTGATTTATAAAAGTCTTTTGGAATTGTTTTCAAATGAATTTTGAGGGCAAAATTCTTTTTAAGGTGAGTGGTAATGTAACACCCAAAATTACTTAAAAATTAATTTGAGCTTTATTAATCGTAATTTCAAAAATCTAAGAGTTTAGCAATGATGAAGCGGCCAACGGACCTATCCAAAAAAAAAAATTCGAGCCGGTGAATAGTAACTTTGCGGCCCCACGGCCACGCTGAAACCTAGATTCGGGACCAGAAATGCCCGAAATTAGGAAAACATGGGAATAAGGTTAGAAATAGGTGGGAATGATAATTTTATACTTAAAATTAATTTTCGGGCAATATCGGTTCAATAGATACGGTGTTTACCTTCTGAGATTTCGGTGTAAGTTTTTACACGAAATGAAACTTGCAGTGAAAGTTTGCCACCTAACTAGACAAGTGTGTGGCTTAGAAGAAGCCACACCATTGCCACTTTATTATGACCAATAGGATGCTTACAAAAAATTACTAGACTTATCTTTAAGAAAATAAAACATTTTGTACTTGAAATTATTATGCATTTTGTCATAAACTCATAAAATCAATATCTTATCATTTCCTTGCATCAAAATTTCGTCCAACATACTCCAAGAACCTCTCCTCCATTGTTCTTCCTCTCAAAATCCATTAACAAACTTGGAGCTTCATAAACCCTAGCCTAAACTTGATAAAACCTCAAGATCTCTTCACAAAACATGTCCTACACTTAATTCTCTACCAATCTAACCGAACAAAATTTCGATTCCTTATCAAAACCTTGCCTTGTACCTCACACCTCACTGATTTAAGAAGGGTTTGAAGTTGGTTTGGGGGCTTTGGAGTGGAAGGATTCAAGCTTGGATTATCTTGAAGCCAAAGATCCACTAAGCTGCCAAAAGTAGGGTTTATGCTGCCTTTCTTTGTCAAATTTTTCTAATCTATTTTGGCATGACCTAAGTCTGAAATTTCTGATTGTTTTGGTTGATATTATGTTGAAATTGATGTATGAATTTTTGTTGTGTGTTTGGATGGTGTTAGAAAATGGTTTTCATCAAAATAAGTTTGGACTAGGTTGCTGGAATTTCTGTTGTCCTGAGGCAGAGTGGTTCACGAATTTTCTGGAATATTTGTGGGTGTTTTGATGAGCTATAAAAATTATATGTTGGAGTAACATCTTAAAATAATTACCTGAATTTTCTTGGGTGTTAGTTTTAAGGTTTGATGCCTCAGAAAAATCAGAAACCGAAATGAGGCAGATGTTGTCCTGATTGTTGAGGAGGCAGTAAACTTGTCCGAATTTATTACCATAGAAAATTATTGAACTAACTCCTGAAATTTTTACACGAAGTTACTAATATATTGAAGTGTCACTGTGAATTTTATTGTGAATTAATTCAACCATTTTCTGGGGTTAAAAATTAGGGGAACTCGGTTCTGGTCTGGGAATTGGTAACCCCTGACCACTAAATTTGTACATTTTACTGAGGGAGCTATAGAGCTCTGTTTGTCCTGAAATTTTTACAGGTTATTCTAGACACATTGAATTGTCATACAGAATTTTTGTGACTCTTGAAATGGTTGTTTGATATGATAATGAAGTGTTGTGCCTAGGACAGTAACTCTGCCCATTGTGCTGGGAATGGAACAATGCTTTGAATTGAGAATGTAATGGCACTTTGGCTTCTAGTATGACATGAGTATTTGATATTAAGTGTTTGGCCATGTGACTTATGACATTTAAATGCATGCTATGGATTTTAAAGATTGAAGTATGAGAAAAGAATGAGAATTTCATTGTGAATGATTGCCTATATGTGGCCTATGTATGCATTTGAGAAAAGAGAAAAGTATATGATGCCATTATAAGGATGTATAAATTTAAATTGTGCATGTTCTGACATATGGACAAAATAGAAACAAGACTTAGATTGAATAAGGGAAGGCGAAAGTAGTAACTTCCCAAAATTTATTTGAGTCGGTAGACGTATCGGCTAGGAATAGATCTATGTGGGATTCAAAATGAAAAAAATGAAGTTCGATGACCACGTATAGGAAAGCTCAATCCTGAAAATTATTTCCCTTGTGTGGTGTGATCCATCACAAATACCCGTTGGGTATAAATGGATCTATTGTGGAATTGTCCACTGAAATTACCCGTTGGGTAAACTAAGTCTTTCCTATGTCAATGAAAAGAGAAAATGCATTGATTTGATCTTTGTGGCCATAAGTAATACCATGTCACCTTGAGATAAATTCATTGCATGTATTATATGCTACTTATCTTATTTTGAATTGTCTACCTTGTGTAACTTAGTAATTTTTGGAATGTGATGAGATATATGCTTGAAGTGATGAAATGCTAAAAGAAACCCACTTCGAAGGAATGGTTTTTGAACATTAAAAATGAATCTTTGATATATGTCGCATGCTCACATTTTCTGAATAAATTGAAGTGGCTGGGGTGATGACGATGACGTTATGATTGTGATTAGGGAGTTTCCCTACTGAGGATTTTAAAAATTCTCACCCCTATGTGTTTGTTTCTGTTCGCCTCCAGGTTAAGCCAGATGATGATGATGCTGCTATGCAAAGAAATGTAGGATTGCTGTAGTGTAGAGTTACCGTTTTATTCTGTACTTAGTGAAATGAGCATGTATGTAAATGTTTTAGAAGACGGATATGTACTAAAGCTCATAGAGGAGCTCCCTTATGTATTTTAGTTGTATATTTAATAAACTTGATGTTTACTTATAATATGTTTTAATAGAATTACGCTTAGTTATCTCGTACGTAAATCGAGCTTTGCTATAGATAATTAAGAGAGGTCCACTAATTAACAAGTAACAACTCTCAAGTACGATATCATAGCTTAAGAATGGGGTTGTACTTGGGAGGATGTTACACAAGGTAGGAGACATAATGTGAGTAAATGACCGAGTGAACGAGTGTGTTTATGTTATCCTGAAAGTATTAATGTTATGTGCATAAGATTGTGTGAATTTATGACGTCATTGATGTGATAATGACAGGCTATGATTGAGGTGCATATGAATATAAGATGATGATGAAATGAATGAACATGCTTATATGGCTTTTAAAGATTGATTGATTGAGATATTCAATGAGATGGCATGAGTTGAATAAGTTACATGGCATGACTCAAATATGAGGAAATTTGATATATAGCCGTCGTGCTACGGATTTCCATCAAATTTGATAGACTTAAAATAAGTTTTGAAAAGAAAGATTTTATATGTGACATGCCGAGATGCATTTCTCCTGCTACTGAGGAAAAGTAAATCCGTGAGGGATATGGACACCAAGCCATACCAAAGCAGACAAAGTCACTAGTCTTAACCAGGTAATGTGTTTCGAAGATCGAGACGTACTTCTCCTGCAACGGTGAGGAGAAGGTAAAACCATGAAGGCATCGACATTAGCCTCCAAAGCGGACAAAGTCACTTGTCTTAACCAGTTGATGCATTTGGAGAAGGAAAAAGTCTCATGATGGGTGATCCTTATGCCCCCTACCCGAATTGGGAGTTGGGATTATTGTGATTATACTACGCTTATCAAGAGGATAAGTAAGAACTAGTGACGACTAGTTAAGGTATGAGCTCATAGCCTAGTTTTAGGGGTATGGTTACTATTTTTTATACCTTAATGTCACAAGTTTAAGAAATGAGAAAAAGATGTGAAGTATCTTGCTTATGGAAGAGAAAGGTTTTCATGAGAAGTATATGCCACTTATATGATGATGAAATATTGATGACATGTTTTATTGGTTTGCTGCATAAAGTATTGTCATGCATTCATGTTTTGCCATGTTGCATACATGCATTAAGATTCATCATAAAAGACACAGACCTTGGATAATGCTTTTATAAAACCTCATAGTAAATCCTTACATGTTACACCTTTTCGTAATAAACCCAAGGTTCCTAAGGATGTTAACGACGACACTAGGATAGGAGGACTCCTCCTGAGATTCTTTAGCAAGATTCTCACCCCTCGTTTTTCGTTACGTCTTCAGATTATGATGGCATCATTCGTGATCTTCGTTGATACACCCTTGGGAGGTGCACTACGACCAGCACCAGTCATATCATTTTGAGGGTCGTTGTGCGTTCGTATTTTACGTACATTGGACACCCGTTCGTGCATCCAGTTTCCAATTTTCACTTCACTCCTACCTCACCATATGGTGATGACCTGATCTCGAGAGGACTCGACCTGAGCGACGAGAGACTCGTGTGCCCGTCCTTCAGCTTCGGCGTGCTCGACTACCCGAGTACGTTCTCACTCGAGGTGTTCAGAGACCGACCCTGGAGGATTCCCTTACCCACATCTATTCAGGGATCCGCTCCTATGGTTCCCATGGACATCGGGAGAAGGAGGATACGGTGATGAGCAGAGGCTAGCTCGACGCCCGAGATGTGCCCACATCGAGGAGGTCACGTTCGTCCACCTTTCCGTTTGTACACACCCGAGGAGCTGACAGTTCATTGGGTACATACCTTTGAGGGATGAGGATTAGAGTCACTAGTAGTTTTTGATTGAGGGGTAGCTATGGCTGGGATTTGATCTTTGAGGGCTTTCCTGTGCTTGTTGTTTATGTTTCTGTTTATGTATTTCCCTATTATATGTTCTCCAAGCTCTCCCATTCATATGAGGGTATGACTTTATGTTTTTATGTTTTCATTTATGTATCAAACTATGTTATTTGATATATTATTGCATTTGTTTCTGAATAGATGTGTACCTTATTGCTTTCAATTGTATGTTTTAATCCTTTGCCTTTTACGTTTCGCTCATAATAGTATGCGACGTTGCATTTTGTTTTATATATTTCAAAAAAAGAAAAAAAATTGTTTACCTATATTTTTCGCTAAGTAGTTTTACAAACAAGTTTAAAAGGAAGTAATAACTAATAATTAATCTTAATGCGTCCTAGGCGTGTTGGGTTAAATGCTAGGGTGTTATAGAAAGGTTTGGTGCTTGAGAGGTGGTTTAAGGTGGGGGAGTGGTGGTTCAAGGTTGTTTGTGGTGGTTTGTGGTGGTGGAAAGGTTTCTTTGATGGTAGAGGAAGAAGAACAAGATGAAGAGAAATTGAGAGAAAAAGAGAGAAAATTGCAAGAAAGCTTAACTTGACAAATGATCTAAAGTGTAACCAAGTTCACTAAAGCTTGGTATTTATAGAAAAATGAAACAATGGAGGCTGATTTGGGGGAGGAAGGTCGACGATTTTCATGCCAAGGGGAGGAAAAATATCTTCAAAAACTTATCATTCAACGGCATGGTTGGAACCATGGCTAGGTATGGTTCAAAGTATGGCTTGAGGTATGGTCTTTGGAGTGAAATGAAATCAACATGTGACACATTTCCTAGGGTATGTATTTGGCTAGATTTCTAGCCAAGGAGAGGAGAAGAAATTGCTCATGTAATTGTGGTTTAATGATGTGTTTAGGTGTATCTTTGATTAAGGTTTTGATTAGGAGTTTGTAAGAAAGTGTTTAGGTGAGATAATGGTTGATTAAAGTTGTCAAGACTTGATTTAGGGGTGGTCTTGCTAGATTAACAAATTAAAAACCATTTTCTAGTCAAATTAAATCATAGACAAAGTTCCTTGATTTAAGGAATTGGAGAGAAATTATATTCAAGATTCCATGACTAGGAATCTTGAATCAAAGAATGAAATTAGAGTTTAACTAAGTAATCTTAGGTTCTAATTAACCTTAACAAATTATTTTGGCTCTAGATTAATTATCAAAATAAATTAATCTTCGATTAGAGCCTAATATTGCTTAGATTTGGTTAATTACGTCATTAGGCTCGCTGTACATGTCTAGGGCAAAATGGTAATTTTGCATTAAAGCCTAGACCTCTAAGCCAACTAACCATCAAAAACCACTCATAAACATCATTCCGAACTTTTGGAAAAGTTGGCTCAAACGGCACCTTTACTCGCGTAAACATTGCGGGTATTTCGGTCATTCAGAAAGTTCAAAAATGAGATTTTCACCTCAGATATCAAACATTGAGTATAATCCCCTTCAAACATTGAGTTGACCCATTCGAGGACTACCGGGTGACTACCTAAAATTCTGGGTAAAAATGACCTCAGGGCATTTTGGTCATTTGTACTCGCAGAAAATCAGGGCATTACATTACTCCCCTCCTTAAAAAGAATTTCGCCCTCGAAATTCGTTAGCTTAGAAAGCTCGATACTTCGTCTATTTATTCTAGCTCCTACGTATATTCTTCCGTCTTGTCGTGCCCCACGCCACTTTCACCAAAGGAACAAACTTGTTCCTCAGCTGCTTCACACCACGGTCCACGATCCTCGTTGGTGGTAGATTGAAAGTTAGGTTGTAACGCCCAGATTTCTGCTATTAGAGTACAAATGACCGAAATGCCCCTGAGGTCATTTTCCTTTACCGGAATTAAAGGACGATTCCGCACTCCTCGAATGGGTCAACTCGATGTTTGAAGGGGATTGTACCTGTTATGTTTGATATCGAGGTGAAAATCTCGTTTTCTAAACTTTCGGCTCAAAATGACCAAAATACCCTGCCGTGCTCAACACGGGTAAAAGGTGCCGTTTGAGCCCGGAATATTTTCAGGAAGTTTAGAATGATGTTTTAGAGTAATATTTGATGTTTAGGGCCGAAGGTCCAAGGTTTAGTGCAAATTACCGTTTTACCCCTAGAACAGTGTACAGTGCGCCTAATGAAGTAATTAGCAAACCTAAGCAATATTAGGCTCTAATCGAAGATTAATTTATTTCGATAATTAATCTAGAGTCAAAATGATTTATTAAGGTTGATTAGAAACTAAAATTGCTTAGTCAAATTCTAATTTCATTCTTTAATCCAAGACTACTAATCAAAAAGTAATGAATAGTGTTTTTCTCTCCAATTTCCTTAAATTAAAGAAACTTGTCTACAACCCTTTTGACCAAAAGAATGATTTTAAAATTGTTAATCTAGATTAGAACACCCCCTAAACCAAGCCTTAATGACCCTAATTAACCTTTATTACACCTAAACACTTTCTCACAAACTTCTAACCCAAACCTTAATTAATGAAACACCTAAATGCATCATTAAACCACAATTACATGGATGATTTTTCCCTCCCTCTTGGCTGTCCAGATTTGGCGAATTCTTCCCCCAAAATCCATCAAATATTGATTTCAAATTTCATCCAAAAAGGCTATGCCAAAGCTAGGACTTGACTACACCTAAGCTAGGACTTAAACCAAGCTTCCAAGACAAGCTTTAGAAGATATTTTCCTTCCTCCCAAGCCAAAATTTCAGCCATCTCTTCCCCCTAAATCAGCCACAACATTTCATTCTTTATAAATACCACACCTTGGAAAGCTTGGACACCTTTTTGATCATTTGCTAAGTTGAGTTTTCTTGCACTTTCTCTCATTTTCTCTCATTTTCCCTTCCTCTAAGTTCTTTTTCTTTCTTCCTCAAAGAACCACCACCACCACCTTGAGCCACCACAAACCACCTCAAACCACCACTCTCATACCTTAAAACACCTCCTAAACACCAAACCTCACCATTTCCAAGCTTGCATCCTCAAGGAAAAATCATCTTCCTTGAGAACCTTTGGAGGCCGAATCCTTATTGCTCACCAAGAGAAGATTTTGTCTTCTCATTTCCTTGCAAACTCAAGCTTTCTTTCAAAGCTTTCAAGATTTCACTTGGTAGGGGTTTTCTTTCAAGTTTTCTTTACTTTCTTTGAGAAAAGTTTCTAGTTTTCTCTTGGTTTCAAACTCTTTTTCTTCCCCTTTGTATTTTCGGCCATGAGGCCATTTTACAAATCAATCTTTAGCTTGATGATGAGGTCTCATGGAGATAGTTTGGTGTTTGCCATGAGAGAAACCTCTAAAGCTTGGATCTTGGTCTAGGACCATATACAAACTTGTTTTTCCTTTTCTTTGCAAGTTCAAAGTTTTGGTTTTTCATTTCCTTTCCTTTATGATTCCGGTTCCTCCTTGGTTTTTCCTAGTTCAAAGTTTTGGCCTTCATTCCTCTAAGGTTTTGGTTTTTCCTTTTGCCTTGTTCAAGCTTTGGTTTTTATTTCTTTTTCTTCAATGGTTTCGGTTTTTCCTTTCTCTCTTGAACAAAGTTTGCTAAAAATGTTAAGGTAGCCCTTTTATGTTTGATTGAAAGGTTGTCTCTTGAAAAATCGTTTCCTTGAGCTTGATGATGGTGTTCAAGAACATAAGACTTCCTTGGTGTCTTGATGCTAAGAACTCTAAAGCTCACTTTATGATACATAATGGGTTGAGGTTTTTATGTTCCTTTAAAGTCTTGTAAGAGCTCTAGTTAAGATTAAAAAGGAGTTGCATTCATGTTTACTTTTATGCTTTGCATAGCATGTTTATTTTCAAGCTATCACTAAGCAACTTAAAGATTAAAACAAGAATGTGCATCATCACTTAATAAATCTCAAAGCCTACCTATTTCAACCTTAAAGTTGATTGTTGATTTGGGGTAAACACCCAAGAGGCCTAGAGCACTAAAATAAAGAATTGAACCTTGCATTTCATGTTTACTTTCTTGTCTATCATGTTTATATTTTATGCCATCACTTAAACTCTAAAGATAATAAATGAGTGCACCTCATATTTATTTTATGCTCTCACTTTATTTTCTAAAGAAGAGTAAAATGAGTTGCATAGCATGTTTAAATTTATGTCACCACCTAAATGGTCTAGAGCTCAAAGACTTGCCCAAGTATCCTATGTAAAGTTTTAAGAAAATGTGATTTTCTTTTCTTATGAAGCCATTTCGGCCTTGTGGTGATGATGATGGGCTTGGTGTGAGTTCATCTAATCACAAGTGTCCATAGCCATGTTTTGGAATTTTTCTAAGCTTAGGAGTACCTAAGGAGCATTATGAATAAGATTATATGTTTTAAATCTATTTTATGAGCAAATTAATTTAGCTACTGATCTTGCTTGGACTTTAATGATTTTAATGAGATAAATTGGTTCCTAAAAGAGTTTGAGTTCCTAAAATTGTTCCAAGAGAAAACTAGCAACTTGTATGCATTTTAATTCATGAGATTATGTGATTTTATGGGCTTATGATTTCGGTTCTGCCTTCATGATTGGCTGCTGTACAAATGTTGTTCTAAGGTGTTAAAATGTGTAAAATTATGTTTGAGTGAAGGGAGGATCGATTTAGAGAAGTTAGAAAAGAATAAGTAACTTAAAAGGATCAAGAATGAGAATTCTAGAACACCTTAATGCACAAAAATGCAATTCTGTTCCAGCATAATTAATTAAAGTGTAAATGGTTCATAATCAGTAGGATATGCATAAAAACCTTTCATAAATGATTAGGTATTAATTACTAAGCTTAAGGTGATGATAAGGACTTAAAATAGGAATTCTAGCACACTTAGACATGGCAAAATGTGATTCTGTCCAGCAAAGCTAAATTGAGGAAAAGTGAATTATAACTTAGTAAACATGCCTAGGAATCCCTCATAATTGGTTTAGGGATTGATTATGAAGCCTTAGGTGAAGATGGATCTTAAAAAGGGTCACGAACGGAGATTTTAGAGCCCGTAAGTATATGATATTTTTCCTGCCCAAACTACATAATGCTGTTTGGAATTTTAAGTGTGCCTAAAACTTAGTGAGAATTTTAAGTAATGATCCCTTAGGTGTTATAAAAATCCTTAGTGAGGATTAGAATGACCGAAATATGAGTTTAAGACCCGTAAGGGTCACATCATAAGATACTATGAGATAGGAGGCCGAGTGAGCATATTTATGATGATGAACCTCGAGCATGATTATGATGATGTGATTGTGTTAATATCTTGAGCATGAAACCTTATGTAAATAATTGACATGATGATATGATGAAGTGCCATACCATGTATTTGAGATGCATGAGGTTTCGAAGTATGAATGAGATTGAAAAGTATGCTCATGTGAACTATGTAAGTTTTTAATTGAGAAAGTTTCATGAAGAATGATGCATGTGATTGAAGTTATGTGGCATGACTCAAATTTGAGGAAATTCGTGGTGCAATCATTACGCTGCCAAATTTCCGTCAAATTTGAGGGACAAAAAGAAAGTTTTTGAGAAATATGAAGTTTAAAGTTATATGCCGAGACGCATTTCTCCTTGAGGAGAAAGTAAAGTGGGAGGTATGGACGTCGAGCCATACCGAAGCGGACAAAGTCGCTGGTCTTAACCAGTCGATGCGTTTGAAGAATGAAAGTATATGATGTTTAAGGTGACACACCGAGACGTACTTCTCCTGCTCTGAGGAGAAGGTAAAATCGTGAGGGCATAGACATTAGCCTGCCAAAGCGGACAAAGTCGTTGGTCTTAACCAGTCGATGCGTTTCGAAGAAGGAGAAAGTCCCATGATGGGTGATCCTTAGGCCCCCTACCCGTACTCTGGAGTCGGGATTATGATGATTATGTTTATGATTCGCTTATCAAGAGGATAAGTAAGAACTAGTGACGACTAGTTAAGGTATGAGCTCATAGCCTAGTTTAAGGGTGCGGTTACTATATTATTGGTGTCACAAGTATGAGAAAAGGAAAGATGTTCAAAGAAAAGTTACATGCCACTTATATGTTGTTTGATAATTGTTTGATTTACCTAAAGTACTGCCATGCATCCATGAACTATTATGTTGCATACATGCATTAAGAATCATTATAAAAGACATGGACCTTGGATAAATACCTTTGTGAAAACCTCATAATGAACTTATGCATGCTTAACCTTTTCATAATAAACCCAAGGTTCCTGGGACGTAAACGATGACACTAGGATAGAGGATTTCCCTCCTGAGATTCTTTAGTAAGAATTCTCACCCCTCTCTTTTCTTTCCGTTACGTCTTCAGATATCGATGGTGTCGTTCGTGATTTTCATTGACCCGCCTACATGGGAGGTGCACTATGACCCCGAGCATCAGTCCTACCACTTCAAGGGTCATTGCGAGGTGCGCATTTTTGCATACGTGGACGCCCTTTTGCTTTCCCCGTCTCCAGCTATCGTTTCGATCCGACTTCACCCTTTGGCGACGACCTGATCTTTGAGAGGACACGACCCTGAGACGAGCGGGCGTCCCGTGCCCATCCTTCCTCGTTCAAGGGCTCTTCCCCTTCGTTTCCTATGGATCTCGGAGGAGGTAGCGAGGACACGTCACCAGCCGAGGCATGCGAGGCGCGTTCGACAGCCCGAGAGGCAACCACGACGTGAAGGCCACACTTCCTCGATTGCTATGCCTAGATCCACTCTTCGTTGGGCTACATTCGAAGAGCTTCGTCAGTCGGCTACATCTACCGAGATCGGATTCACAGGCTTGGAGAGAGGGTAGCGATAGTTAGGTGTTTATCCTTTGGGGGTTGTCTCATGTATTTGTTATCATGTTTCTTATTTTATGTTATTGTACTGGAAGCTCTGCCCACTAGTATGGGTAAGACTTTATGCTTCTGTTATATTTCCGTTATGATGTACTAAACTATATTATCTAATGTAATGAGGAATGTTGTTTATGATGGATGTGTTCTTTAATGCTTATGTCCTGTATGTTTTATGTATTCTTCCGCTTCACGTCGTTTATATGTCACGTGCAAGGCTCGCACTTTGTTTTATATAAATCATTTAAAAAAAAAATTTACCTGTATTTTCCGCTAAGTTAATTTCTAAAAGAGGTTTTAAAGGAAGTAATGACTAATAATTTATCTAAGTACGTCCTAGGCGTATTGGGTTAAATATTAGGGTGTTACATAGGTCCTCCCTTAACTACACATGCTCTGGCTCTAACACATGACTAGGATCGGATTGGTATTTTCTTCTTCTGGACGTGAAAGACGTCATGAAGATTATAGGTTAGGAGGTAAGGCTATTTTGCAAGCCGTCCCCGACTCTAAAGAATTTTAAAAGGACCGAGAAATCGGGGACTTAACTTTTTGACTCGCATGGCTCTACCTATACCTAGTAAGGGTAATCCTTAAGAAAACATGGTCACCCTCTTGGAATTCTAATGGTTTTCGTCGCTTGTCCACATAGCTCTTTTGTCGACTTTGTGCAATCAAGATTCTATCCTTAATCTTTCTTATTTGCTCCATGGTTTCCCTCACTACTCTCCCCACGTGCTTTGTTCTCCGGGTTCGTGCCAACACAAAGGGGACTAGCACTTCTTTCCATACAAGGCTTTGTACGGTGCCATACCAATGCTCGCGTGAACTGTTGTTATATTCGAACTCGATAAGTGGCGGTACTTATCCTAACTCCTCTTTTATCCAAACGCACGCCCTCAACATATCTTCCAAGGTTTGGATAGTTTTTTCTGATTGGCCATCTATTTACCGGTGGTAATGTAACACCCTAATAATTAACCCAATACGCCTAGGTCGTATCTGATTAATTACTAGACTTTACTTTTTGCTTCAGTTATTTAACCATACTTTGAAAATACTTAATTAAATTATGAGCCATTTTTTTTAAAAAAAACATGATTGAAAACGTGAGCCTCGCATAGCGTGAACGATAATCGAGATAAAGCGGAAAACCAACGGGCATATCATGAAAACACATCATATTAGCTCCATCATATGACAACCATAATTACATAACATATAGATATTTTGTCGCCAAAGAAGTTAGGCTAGGTGTAGTCAATCAAACAAAATATAAACAGAATATGGATGGAAAAACATCCATTAAAGGTACCTAATAATAACAATACCCCAAAGATAGGGATAGATATTGAGCTCATGTGCAAGGTTTAGCAATACGTTTCTTCAAGGATGATAAGCTGGTTCACAAGCTCAAGTGTATCTACCTAGTGAGAGCATCAACAGGAATCACAAACATCACCTTTACTTTCTGAAAACGAGATGGAAGGAAAGAAAGAAAGAAAGAGGAGTGAGAAACTCATAAAAGAATCTCTAGGGTACTCACCTCATATGCATCGTGTCATCATCATTGTCCTCAGGAACCTCAGGGTTATTATGAAATAGTGAGCATGCTAAGATTCATTTATTGAGTTTGGAAATATACTTTACCAAGGTCCGTTAGTTTTAATCATGCGTCTTGTAATGCATCATAAACTTAGCATGTCATATTTATAATGAACTTTTCCTATCATATATCTCATCAGCATATCATAATAACATAGCTATGCATAAGACCACATCATATTCCTTATCATCATATCATAAATACTATGCATAGAAGAACATCATATTTCTCATCATCATCTCATAAATACTATGCATAGAAGAACATCATAGTCACATAATACGTTACTTAGTCCCTTAGGTGACTTAAAGTTACTTTCATCATCATTTTCCTGGGCCACCCTATACTTCACCCTTTTGGGAGTAATCTAGGTTATGAGCTCATACCTTACTAGTCATCACTAGCACATACTTATCCCTTTTGATAAGTTAAAGTCCCAACTCTACCCTTTTGAGAGAACGGGCTAGGGGCAAGAATCACCTTTTCACCACCTATAGTCTGATGGGTCCAAAGGATCATTTCCTCATAATTTTAAGTCACCATTAAGTCTTTGCATGTAATATCATAATACAACTCTCAATTCATAATCATCAGGATGCATAAACATTCTCATTGTTTGCAACAGCAACTATAACATGCAAACCATGAAGTCATTCAATGAAATCAAATACTTAATAAGCATCAAATCACTACATAGACTTATCATTTCAAACATCAAAGAGGCATCATCATAAATCCTCACTAAAAAGCTCCTTTAAATAGCCACAACTTTAGAATCAGGTAACCTCAATCATTATCTTACTTTCTTATGCATCTAAGGAATTCATTATCATTATTACCCTTAATTATAACCTTCAAGTATATTATTAAACCACATGGGACAGCATAGGCAGTAGGTTATATTTAAGCCTTTACGTGTGCTAGAAGTTGCATCTTTAACCCTTTCTTGTTCCGGCTTTCCCTATGATGTTAAAATTAATTACTAAACCAATTATGAATCATTTTCACTTATCTAGACATAATAAAATCTTATTCTTATAGCTTTTAAGAGTTCTAGACGGAATGTATAAATTTCATTCTTTAGAGTCCTAGAAATCTTGCTTTTACGGTTTTTTAGGAAGCTAGTTTTATCTCTAACATGCATAGAATCATTCCTTTAGCAATAAACCATAATTATCACAACTTCAAACATATTAAAACATCATCATACAGTACTACTAAACTCAGATCAGTGGCTGAATCATGAATCTCACATAATTGCTTAAAATCACATTTTTAAGTAGAAGTAAGATACTAGTATCCCGTAAAATCTTTGCAAAGCCTTAAAACTCTTTTAAAAACTAATTCTTTTTGTTACTCTTGAAAGAAATTTTAGAACTAAATCAGTAGTTTATTTAAAATCACTTTAGGCCTACCTTAATCATAAGGCCGATTTATACATTGAAAGAATCTTCATGATTAAAATTTTCACTTAAGATAAAAGGAGCAAGTCTTGAGCTTTAGAGATTTAGGTGATAACTAGAATAATAAACATGCTATACAACCTCATTTTAATCTTGTCTTTATAAGGTGATAACTTGGAAATATAAACATGATATGCAGGACTTGAAATTTAAACATGATGCAAGTGCATGAAATAAATAAGAAACTGAGCGACGTAACCTGCATGACCAAGTGGAGAGAGAAAGAATCTTAATAAAAGAAAAATAAGAAAATGGAGTGGCGGTAGTCCAACGACCAGTGAAGAGAGAAGAGAATTCTTATTACATCTTATTAAGCTCCACACTCAAGACTTCTTAAGAATGAATTCTTTGACTCCAATAATCTTAAGGAAATTGAAAGTGAGCTTTAGAGTTTTTATTACCATGGTTCCAACTTTGCTTGTGATACTTGGGCAAGTCTTTGAGCTCTAGGATCTTTAGGCCATTATAAAATAAAGTGAGAATATAAAATAAATATGAGATGCATCTTCTTTATTATCCTTAGAGATTAAGTGACAACTTGAAATATAAACATGAAATGCAATCTTGGAATTTAAACATGAGAAATGCAAGTTCATTTATTTATTCTTAAGAATTTAGTGATGATATTAAAAGTAAACATGATGTGCAAGGCATAAACTTAAACATAGATGCAAGTTCATTTTATTTCTTTACTAGAGCTCCTCCAAGACTTTTAGAGACATATAATTTCAACCCAATATATATATATCTTAGCAAGAGAAAGTAAAAATACATCTTTCAAGTTCTAAACTCAAGATCTTTATTTTTACATCATAAAAACCTCATTCTTTAAAGTTTTGCAGCAAGTGGAATTTTCAAGCTTTAGAGGCCTAACTTATGATGGATTTACAACCTATACTCAAGGTCCTCATCATCAAGCCATCATTTCATTCCTTCTTAGGCCATTTGGCCAAAACCATTAAAGAAAAATAAGGAAAGAAAAACCGAAATTATAAAGCTTTAAAAACTAGTGAAACCTTCAAGTTTTAAAGATTTAACTTGTAAAGGCTTTGCAATCAACACTCAAGAACCTCATCATCAAACCATGGTCTCATCATAATCTAGGCCATAAGGCCGATTAACCAAAAGAAAGAAGGAAGAAACTGAATTGAAAAAAGCCATAGAAAAGGTTCATTGATTCAACATTTTTGAGCTAGAAACATAACTTGTCATAGCATAAATGAACTTAGAAACAACACCCTACCTGATTTTATTTGAAGGAAAGGAAGAGAACTTGGTTTTCTTGAGTGAAATGAAAGAAAATCTCTTGAAAATGGGAGAAGAAGTTTTGAGAGGAGAAAGAAAGAAAGCTTTTGTGTTCTAAAAACTAGAATTGTGTAAGTTATGAACTAAGGCCTCTAACACTCCTTCAAGCATGCCTATTTATAGAGATTTTGAGGCTCATAAATGGACAAAGGGAGGAGGAAGGCTGGCAGAATTTCAAAGGGAACAAAGGGAGGAAAACATGGATTCAAGACAAGTTGTATGAATTTAGGGAATTATGTTTCATGGTGACATTTTTGGCATTTTGTTTTAGTGCATTATTTGGCAATATTCTGATGCATTATGGCTCCATTATTTCGGCCATTTGCAGCCCATGGAAGAGAAATTTGTGTGTTCCATGTATTATTTAGGTGTAGGTAAGGTATCTGTGCAAATTAGAGAATTTGCAATTAAGGGCTTAGGTGAATTAGTAAGCAATTTGGGTGTTTTTAAGCAATTTTAAGTTCTAATCAATCTAAACAAATAATTTTGACTCTAGATTAATAATTATAATCTAATAACCTTTAATTTGAGCCTAATATTGCTTAGGTTTCGCTATACGAATCAAAAATCTCGAAATTTGCAAACTACAAGACGAGACAAAATGGTAATTTTACTTAAAAATTTTCCGAGACCACCCGAGCTTAACTAATGATTAATCATAGCTTAAAAACATTTTTTAAAACATTTTAGTGAGGTTCGGGCTAAGTCGGCATGCAAATTTGAATTAAAAACGCGCGGGCGTTTTGGTCATTTTGTGCGAGCTCAAAATTAGGATTCTTCTCCTCTATTAATACACATAACACAAACAATCCCTTATTATCATCAAAACATCCCCTTGAGGACGGGTGGGGCCCACGATCCTCATTTTCTAGTAAAATAACCTCAGGGGTATTTTGGTCATTTTACACGTACAGAAATTCTGGGTTTGCAACTCTCGCAAGATTGCTCCTAACCTTTCTTCTAGTGTTATATTCCTTATTGAGGATTGTTCGGTCTTGAATTATATGAAAAATTACCTAGGGTAATTCGGTAATTTCTAAACGACAGTAAAAATTTACAGTAAAAATGGGTGTTACAGGTAATGCTTAAACACAGCTTTAAATTGAACGCCTTTTGAAGGCTCCCCAAAAACGTGATGTAATTCGCGATCTATCCGAGATTATTGTGATGAACTCCATGCAACCTTACTATCTCTTGTATGTCCAAGCTGGGCTAACTTGTCTAGGGAAAAAGTGATCTTGATAGGCAGGAAATGGGCCGACTTGGTTAACCTGTCCACTATTACCCAAATAGCGTCATGGGTTTAGGTCCTAGGTAGGCCAATCACAAAATCCATAGAGATGTTATCCCACTTTCAGGGGATAGACAAGGGTTGCAACATTCCTGAAGGCTTTTGGTGCTCGATCTTCACCTTTTGATAGACCAAGTACTTACTAACCAAGGCAACTACATCCTCTTTCAATCCTGGCCACAGAACATCTTCTTTAAATTTTGATACATCTTGGCACAGGATGAATGGTGAAGTGGCTTTTGTGAGCCTCCTCCAAGATGCTCTCTCAGAAAGTCACCATCTTGTGGCACGAATCCGCCCTCAAACCTCCACAAACCATCTGGTCCTTGTTCAAAACCCTTTAGCTTGCCGCTTTACCGCCTCTAGGGTCTCTCTAAATTCCTCATCCTCCACTTGTGCCATAATGACCCCTTGGTTAAACCCACATTTACAGTAAGGTGACACATCTTCATACTCCTCTATCTCAGACATCCCCAAATTCAAATCCCTAAACTTCTCTATTAATTCAACTTCTTTAAACATCATGTGAGATAGGCATAATGATTTTCGACTCAAGGCATTGGCGACCACATTAGCCTTACAGGATGGTAACTTAACCGAAATCATAGTCCTTCAAAAATTTCATCCACCTCCTCTGCCTCATATTCAACTCCTTTTGATCAAAGAGATGCTTAAGACTCTTATGATCGGAGCAAACTTCAAACCTTACACAATACAAGTGATGCCTCCATATCTTCAAGGCAAACACTATGGCAACCAACTCTAGGTCATGGGTGGGGTAGTTCACCTCATAAGGCTTGAGTTGTCCAAATGCATAGGCTACCACTTGCCTATTTTACATCAACACACAACCTAAACCCTTACTCGAAGTGTGACAATATACCTCTAAAGGTACATTGGGTTAGGTAAAACCAAAAACTTGGTAAAGGTTAACTTCCCTTTTAGCTCTTGGAAGCTTTACTCACACTCGGATTCCATGAAAGGGTGTTCTTCCTAGTGAGCTTGGTTAGGGAAGGGCGATATGAGAAAATCCTTTTATAAACTTACGGTAATAGCCTGTAAATCCAAAAAGCTCCATATTTTCATTACGGTGGTTTGTCTCTCCCAATTCATTACGGCTTCGAATTTTATTGGGGTCAATTGTAACACCCTAAAATTTAATTAAAAATTAATTTGAGATTTATTAATCATAATTTCAAAAATCTAATAGTTTAGCAATAATGAGGGCAGCCCAACGGACCTATAAAAAAAAAATTCGGGTCAATGAATAGTAACTTTGTGGGCCCCGGGCCTCCAGGAAGCTGAAACCTAGATTTGGGCCAGGGAGATCCCGAAATTAGGAAAACATGGGAATAAGGTTAGAAATAGGTGGGAATGATAATTTTATGCTTAAAATTAATTTTCGGGCAATATCGGTTCAATTGGGTGCGGTGTTTACCCGTTCGGTGAGATTTCGATATGCGGTTTCAACACAGAAAGATATTTCCATCATAACCAATGGATAATATCAACCTCTTTAGGGTATGTGGAAGGCCAAGATTTAATCTTGCAAAATCTTAGCCATCCATTATTGCCTTGTCACCTAAATAATGATCACTTTGTTAAATATCTCCATTTCATTTATTAAAGCAAGCCTAGTCACCAACTTCTCCTCCAAGACAAGACCAATTTCGTGGACAGCAAGAGGAAGAAGAGAGAATCCACCATTGTTGTCCTCAAGAGCTTGTTCTTGAGTTCCAAGCCCAAAAACTCCAAGCTAGAGTTGTTGGATCATCAAAAGTTCTTCACTAAACTTGTTCTACACCCAATTCCCTACAAATCTAACCGAACAAAATCTCAATCACTCATCAATCCTTACCTTTCTCCCTTACACCTCACTGATATCAGAGGGGTTTGAAGTTAGATTGGGAGTTTTGGAGGAGAAGGAATCAAGTTTGGTTAATCTTGAAGCCAAGGATTCACTAAGTTGCTACAAGTAGGGTTTCTCCTCCTTTCCTTGTAAAATTTTTCTGATCTGCTTTGGCATGACCTACGTATGAAATTTCTAGTTTTATTGATGGACAATATGTTGATATTGATGTGTAAATTTTTTTGGTGTGTTTGGGTGGTGTTGGAAAAGGGTTTTTATCAAAGGAAATTGGGACTGGTTGCTGGATTCCTAGTTGTCCTCCAGACAGTCATTATGTACGAATTTTATGGTATATTTGTGGTTGTTTTTAGTAGCTACAAAATTTATATGTTGAAGAACACCTTAAAATACCTACATGAATTTTCTTGGGTGTTAGTTTTAAGGTTTGATGCCTCAGAAAAATCAGAAACCGAAATGAGGCGGATGCTCTCCTGATTGTAGACTGAAGCAATAAAGTTTCCTGATTTTATTACCATAGCAAATGATTGAATTATCCTTTGAAATTTTTACATGAAGTTACTAACATATTGAAGTATCACTGTGAATTTTATTATGAGTTGATTCAATCATTTGTTAGGGTTAAAAATTGTAAGGCCCTGATATGAGCTGTGAATGAGTGGCTTCCAACCACGAAATTTGTATAATTTAATTACAAGGCTAGGGGCCCCGTTTGCTATGAAATTTTTACAGGGTCTCTAGACACATTGAAGTGTCTTAAGAATTTTTATAATCTCTAAATTGATTTTTTTGATTAACAAAACAAATTGTGCTACAATGGGTGAAACTGCCCATTGTGCTGGAAATGAAACAATGCTTTGAATTGAGAATGTAATGGCATTTTGGCTTCTAGTATGATATGAGTATTTGATATTAAGTGTTTGGCCATGTGACTTGTGACATATAAAAGTATGCTAGAGGCATGATTGAGATTATATTGTGAATGGATGCCTGTATATGCATTATGCATGCATTTGAGAAAAGAGAATATATATAAATTTCAGTCATGCATGTTTGACATATGGACAAAACAGAAACAAGACTTAGGTTGAATGAGGGGTAGGAAATTGAAAGAGAAACCCCAATTTATAGTCAGTAGATGTATCGGCTAGGAATAGATCTATGTGTGATTTGGAAATGGAAAAAAATGAAGTTCAATGATCACGTATAGGAATGAGCTTAAAATCCTGACAAGCGTCTATTTCTCTTGTGTGGTGTGATCCACCATAAATACCCGTTGGGTATAAACGGATCTATTGTGAAATTGTCCACTGAAAATACCCGTTGAGGTATAAACTAAGTCTTTCTTATGTTAATAAAAAGAAAAATGCACTAATTGGCTTTCTATGGCCATGATGGGAACCAAGTCACTTTGAGATAACTTTCCTGTATTTGACATATGTATCACCTATATCATATGAAATCCTTTAAGTAGATTTACTTACTATGTGTTTGAGCTTCTAGATATATGTACACGTGCTGATTGATTGTTAAAAGCTACCCACTTTGGAAGGATGATTTTGGAACTTTAAAATGAACCTTTAGAATATATTGCATGATCATAGTTTTCTGAATAAACCAAAGTGGCTGGGCGATGACGATGACATTATGATTGTGATTGGGGAGTTCCCCTATTGAGAATTTTAAAATTCTCACCCCTATGGTTTGTGCTTTCATGTCGTCTCTAGGTTAAGCCAGGATGATGATGCTTGCGCAAAGGAATGTGGGACCACAATAGTATAGTAGTTACTATTTTATTCTATTGTACTTAGTGGGATGGAAAATGTATGTAAATGTATTTGAGGACAAACATGTCCTAAAGCTCATAGAAGAGCTTCCTTTTGTATTTTAGCTGTGTATTCAACGAATATGATGTTTACTTGTAATATGTTTTAATAGAAATACGTTTAGTTATTTCACGTGAATCAAGCTTGCTATAGATAATTAAGAAAGGTCCGCTAATTAACAAGTAACAACTCTCGAGTATGATCATGGCTTAAGAATGGGGTTGTACTTGGGAGGATGTTACATCAACAACTATACCTCCCTTTGACACTACGTGTCTTTGAATTTCACCTCCTTCAACCAAAATTCACACTTAGAAAGCTTCGTATACAACTTCTTCTCCTTCAAAATCTCTAAAACCAACCTTAGATGACGTTCATTCTCCTCGTGGATCTCGAATAGATGAGTATATCATCTATGAAAATGGCACGAACTTATCCAAATAGGGTCTAAAGATCCTATTCATATAGTCCATGAACACCAGAGCATTCGTCAAACAAAAAGACATCACGGCGAACTCAAAGTGTCCATACCGAGTTCTAAAGGGTTTAGGTATATCCTTTCTCTCACTCTAATCTGGTGGTATCCCGACCTTAAATCAATCTTGAGAACACCACCGCTCCTTTCAATTGGTCCATGAGATCATCAATCCTAGGCAAAGGGTATTTGTTTTTCACCATTACTTGATTCAATTGCCTATAATCTATGCGCAATCTCATGCTTCCATCCTTCTTTCTTAACAAATAGACTTGGGCTCCCCGAGTAAGCACTAGGTCTTATGAAATTCTTTTCCAAAAGGTCCTCCAACTAGTTTTTAAACATCCAAGATATATACATACACACACACACACACACACACACACACACACACACATATATATATATATATATACACATATATAAAAAAAATTAAATTAAGCTTTATTAGTTGGAATTTTAAAAATCCAATAACGTAGAAATGATAAGAGTGATTCAATGATTCTATAAAAAAAATATGAATAGTGTTTTGCGGCCCTACAGGCTCAGCGGAAGAAACCCTAATTAGGGAACAGAGGCGCCGAAATTTGGAAAATATGGGAATGAGGTTAGAAATACTTAGAAATGAAAATTTCATACTTAGAATTACTTTTGGGTAATACCAGGAATTCCTAATGTTCACCCGTTCCTGAAATTTCATGTAATTTTTAACACTAAAGCTAATTTAACCTTTACAAAATGATTAACTTTATCTTTTACATTACATGAATGGCTAAGATTCAATTTTAAAATTTAAAATTTGAATCATAGCCATCCTTTTTATCTTTAAAGATTAGAAACTATCCTAGATTATTACATAACATTATGACATCATTACTTATAAGATAAACATGACCCAAAGCTTCTCCAAGAAGCCACACCATTCGGCCATTCTAGAAGAAAGGAGCAAGCTGGTTCCTCCATAGCCAAGAGCTTGAGTTGGCTTTCAAATTCCAAAAGCCCTAGCTTAGAGCCATCAATACCTAAACCTTCCTTCACTAAAATTGATTTACACTTCAATCTCCACCAATACAACCGCTTAGGATTTCCAAACCTCATATATTCACCTCATCCATCACTTAGAGGAGGGTTTGAAGGTGTTTTGGGAGTCTTGGAGTGGAGGACTCTCATCTTGAAGCAAGCTAGAGACAAAGATAGATTAGCCTTTAAGTGTAGGGTTCTCTATAGTTCTTTCTCTTGAAATTTTTGCTAACCTGTTCTTTCCTAGTTCTTTCTCCTTTATGTGTGAATTTTGGTGGTGGGTTTGGATGGTGTTAAAAAGGGGTTTTCACTAAGGAAATCTGGACTAGGCTGGAGTTCAGTTGTTCCTAAGCAGAAATTATACACTAATTTTCTGATATATTTGTGGGTGTTTTCATGAGCTATAAAAATTATATGTTGAAGAGAACACCTTAAAATAACTACATGAATTTTATTGGGTGTTAACTTTAAAGTTTACTACCTAAAAAATCAAGAACCGAATTGTGACTGATGCTCCCTAGGTTGTTGAATAAAGCAATAAAGTTGTCCATTTTATTATCACAGCAAATGATTGAATGAATCCTTGAAATTTTTACCTGAAGTTAATAACATATTGAGATATCACTGTGAATTTTATTGTGCACTAATTCAATCATTTTCTAGGGTTAAAAATTAAAGAATAAAGTTCTGGTCTTAAATTGTGGTCCCTGACCACTAAATTTGTGCAATTTGAGTAGCTAGAGAACTCTACTTGTCCTAAAATTTTTACAAGTTATTCTAGACATGTTGAATTGTCATGGAAAATTTTTGTGGCACATGAATTGTGTAACACCCTAATAATTAACCAAATACACCTAGGTTGTATTGATTAATTACTAGACTTTACTCTTTGCTTCAGTTCTTTCATCATACTTTGAAAATACTTAGTGAAATTACGAGCCATTTTTTTTTGAAACATAATTGAAAACGTAAGCCGCACATAACGTGAACAATAATCGAAATAAAGTTAATAACGTGCAGATATAGCATGAAAAACACATCATATTGGCTCCATCATATAACATCCATAATTACATAACACATAGATAGTTTGCCTACCAACAGAATAAGACTAGGTGTAGGCAATCTAACAAAACAAATAATATATGGATGGAAGGACATCCATTAATGGCACCTAGTAATAACACTCCAAGGATAGGGATAGATATTTGAAATATACGAGTGAAACTAGAATCAAGTTCAAGCTACCTAGTGAAAGCCTCAATGTGATTCACGAACACTTCCTTCTATTTCTGAAGACGAGATGGAAAGAAAAATAGAGGGAGTGAGAAACTTATAAAAAGAATCTCAGTAGGGTACTCACCTCATGATGCATTGTGTCATCATCATCGTCCCCAGGAACCTCGGGGTTATTATGAAATAATGAGCATGCTAAGATTGATTTATTAAGTTCGAAAATATACTTTAGGGTCGTCGTTTTAATCATGCGTCTTATAATGCATCATAAACTTAGCATGTCATGTTTATAATGAACTTTTCCTTTCATCAACACATCATATTCCTTATCATCATATCATAATAACATGCATAGAAGAACATCATACCATAATAGCTATGCATAAGACATGGTGCACATATTTCATTCCTTTAGTGTCCTAGGTGACTTAAAATCTTGTCATCATCATCATTATTTTCCTTGGGCCACCCTATACTCCACCTTTTGGGAGTAATCTAGGTTATGAGCTCATACCTTGCTAGTCGTCACCAGACATACTTATCCCTTTTGATAAGTAAAAATTCCGTCTCTATCCTTTTGAGAGAACGGACTAGGGGCAAGAATCACCTTTTCACCGCCTATAGTTTGATGGGTCCAAAGGATCATTTTCTCATATATTTTAAGTCACCTTTAAGTCTTTGCATGTTATATCATAATACAATTCTCAATTCATAATCATTTATAACATTTTCTCGTTTATAGTCTTATTCTGAATAATATATATACCAACTGTAATCATGCATCCGGAGATTCCAGGAAAGAGAGGTGGGTCACAAATGGACACGTTTAAATACCAAGTCTTTCCTAGCCAGAACCTTTCCAAATTACACTTTCAGGAATATACTTTCTTCCAACAACAAGGATAAAGTTTTAAATAACAAAGAATATTTCATTATTTCATGCATAAGCATTCTCATTGTTTGCAACAGTAACTATAACATGCAAGCCAGGAATCATTCAATGATATCAAATACTTAATAAGCATCAAATCACTTCATAGACTTATCATTTCAAATTTCAAAGAACTATCATCATAAATTCCAAAAGTGTCTTAAACATCTAAAACTTTAAAATCGGGTAACCTCAATTATCACACTAATTAATCATGCATCTAAAGGATTCATTATCATCATTACCATTAATTATAAGCCTTAAGAACATTATTAAACTATATGGGACAACATAGGCAGCAAGTTATATTTAAGGCTTCACGTGCTAGAAGTTGCATTTTTAACCCTTTCTCATTACCGCTTTCCTTATAGTGCTAAAATCAATTACTAAACCAATTATGAATCATTCTCCCTTATATAAACATAATAGTACTTGGTTCTTAGGGCTGCTAAAGGTTCTGGACAGAACGCACAAATTTCATTCTATAGAGTTCTAGAAATCTTGCTTTTACCTTTTTGGAAGCTAGTTTTATTTCTAACATGCATAGAATCGTTCTCTTAGCAATAAACATAATCATCACAACTTTGAACATATTAAACCATCATCATACAGTAGTACTAAACTCAGATAGGTAGCCAAATCATGAACCTCATATAATTGCATAAAACCACATTTCAAGTATACATAAAGTACTAGTTTCCCGTATAATTTTTGCAAAGCTTCAAAACTCCTTTAGTAACTAATTCTTTTTGTTAAACTTTAAAGAAATTATAAGACTTTAAGCCTCCATAATCATGAGGCCGATTTATACATTGAAAGAATGTTCATGATTAGAATTTTCTCTTAAGATAAAAGGAGCAAGTCTTGAGCTTTAGAAATTTAGTGATAGCTAGAATTATAAACATGCTATGCAACCCATTTTAATCTTGTCTTTATAAGGTGATAACTTGGAAATATAAACATGATGCAAGAAACTGGAGCGGTGGTAGTCGCACTGGACTAGTGGAGGGAGAAGAGAATCTTAAGAAGCTGAGCGGCGATAGTGGCAGGAAGAGTAGAAGGGAGAGAGAATTCTTATTAAGCTCCAAACTCAAGACTTCTTAAAGAATGAATTCTTTGACTCCAATAATCTCAAGAAAGCTTTAGAGTTTTTATTATCATGGTTCCAACTTTGCTTGTGATACTTGGGCAAGTCTTTGAGCTCTAGGATCTTTAGGTGATGACATAAAAATAAACATGTCATGCGTTGATTCTTTTAGCCATTATAAAATAAAGTGAGAACATAAAATAAATATGAGATGCAACTTCTTTATTATCTTTAGAGATTAAGTGACAACATGAAATATAAACATGAAATGCAAACTTGGAAATTTAAACATGAGTATGCAAGTCCATTTATTCATTCTTGAAATTTTAGTGATGACATAGAAAGTAAACATGATTATGCAAGGCATAAACTTAAACATGGATGCAAGTTCATTTGATTTCTTTACTAGAGCTCCTTCAAGACTTTATAGAAATACAAATTCAATCCAATATATATATCTTAGCAAGACAAAGTGAGAAATACATCTTTCAAGTTCTAAACTCAAGATCATAAAAACATCATAAAAATATTATTCTTTAAAGTTTTGCATCAAGTGGAACTTTCAAGCTTTAGAGGCCTAACTTGTGATGGATTCACAACCCACCCTCAAGGTCCTCATCATCAAGCCATCATCTTAGTCCCACCTAGGCCATATGGCCGAATTGTTCAAAGAAAAGGAAGAAAAAAACCAAATGGAAAAACTAGAGAAAATCCATGAAATCATCATTTTGAACCAAGAACAACACTTAGCAAAGCATAGAAATAAACTTAAAAACAACTCCCTACCTAATTTGATTTGAAGGAAAGGAATAGGACTTCGTTTCCTTGAGTGAAATGAAAGAAAATCTCTTTGAGAAATGGGAGCAGAAATTTCGGCCAAGGAGGAGGAAGAAAGAAAGCTTTTGGTGCTCCTAAAACTAGAATTTGTGTAAGTTATGAGCAAGGCTTCCAAGGCTCCTCAAGTATGCATATTTATAGAGGAATTCAAGCTCATGTATGACAAGAGGAGGAGGCATAATTTTCGGATTTTTCATGGGGAACAAGGGAGGAAAATCATTTCTTGTTTAAGGCATGTTTTATGCCATGTTTTAGGGAATTTTTTGGCATTTTGTTTTAGTGCATTATCTTGCAATAATTCTAATGATTATGGCTGAATTATTTCGTGCATTACAGCCTCATGGAAGAAGGTTTTGTGTGTTCCATGTATTATTTAGATGTAGGCAAGGTATTCATGCAATTTAGAGAATTTACGGTTAAGGGCTTAGGTGAATTAGTAAGCAATTTGAGTGTTTTAAAGCAATTTTAGGTTCTAATCAATTTAAATAAATAATTTTGACTCTAGATTAATAATTAGAATTTAATAAGCTTTAATTTGAGCCTAATATTGCTTAGGTTTCATTAGACGAATAAAAAATCTCAAAATTTGTAAAACACAAAGACAGGGGCAAAACGGTCATTTTACTTAAAAATTGCCCGAGACCACCCGAGCTTAACCAATGGTTAATCATGGCTTAAAAACACCTTTTAAAACATTTTAGTGAGGTTTGGGCTAAAGTCGGCACGCAATTGGGATTAAAACGTAGGGCGTTTTGGTCATTTCGCGTCAGAGCTCAAAATTATGATTCTTCTCCTCTATTAACACACATAACACAAACAATCCCTTATTATTATCAAAACATCCCCTTGAAGATAGGTGGGGCCCACGATCCTCATTTTGAGTAAAATAACCTCAGGGGCATTTTGGTCATTTTACACGTACAGAAATCGGGGTTTGCAATACTTGCACGAATTGCTCCTAACTTCTTTCTAACGTTATATTCCTTTATTAAGGATTGTTTGGTCTCAAATTTTATATAATATTTACCTATGATAATTCGGTAATTCCTAATGACAGTAAAAAATTACAGTAAAAATTGGGGCGTTACAAATTGGCCATTTGGTATAGAAATAAAATGCTATTACTAGCATAGTGAATTAGCCCAAGTGCTGAAATAGTGTAATTGCACTAAAATGATGATAAAATGACACTTAGTCCAGGTATAATTTATATTTATGCATGTTAGTTACTTTAAAGAGTTGTTTATGAGATATAAATAAGACCCTAATGTGATTGAATGCCTACGAGTGATGTATGCTATGCCTTGTAAAAGGAGAAATATATGATGCGGTGGCATGACAAAGAGAATCTATAACTTCTAACTAGGCATGTCTTAACATATGGGGAAAACATAAACAAGGCTTATATGAGTTAAAGAGGGAAGGCAAAAATAAGGACTTCCCTAAGAATTGTATGAGTCGGTAAACGTATCGGCTAGAAATAGAACTGTGTGTGATTCGGAAATAGAAAAAATGAAGTCCGATGGTCACGAATAGGAATGAGCTCATGTCCTAGTCTATTGTCCTTTATAAATTATCCACTGGATGTTGTTAAGTGTGAAATCAAGCCTTCCCTATATGAAAGAAAGAGGCAACGGTATGAAGTTGAGTTGGTTATTTATAAGATAATGCGTATGATTATTATTGCTAATTCTATCAGCATTTTTGCATGGGACATAATATAATACCACTCACATGAATAACCTCATAAATTAGGCCTGTCTATGCTCCTGGATTACCATCCTGAGAATTTTATAATATTATCATCCCTATGTGCATGTATATTGTATTGTGCTCAAATCCCAGATGGACCGTGATCTTCTTTCTTGATTCGCCTGAGTGGAGGTGGCATTATGACGCAAAGATGGATTCACTGTATGTGGTAGCGTATTCCAGATCCTAGCATATATTTTCTTCACCCGTTCTTTTAGTAGCTCCGTTTTCACTCAGAGTTGACCCAAGTTTCCCTTTTGATGGTGTGACCCTTCACATGGCACACCCAGCTGTGTTCATACCTCCTGCACCACCTATGCCCCTCCTGGAGATGGACCTTCTTCATCCTCCTCCTCAATTTAAGAGCCATTTGAGGTCCAACGCCGGTGGAGGTGAGGCCATCATCCCGATGGCCAACGGTTCGCAGGAGGATGCTAGAGCTATAGGGACTTTTGACTTGTATGTAGTTGTAGTGTAGTGATGGGACCGTGCAAGCCTAAGACTAATTCTATTTGAAGTTATAAGATCCATTTTTATGTGTATACGATTTTTGGATCTTAATATGAGTAGGCTAGGCTTTATGTTACCGATAGGTCTTTTGGATAAAAGTCCCTATGTAGCATTGTAGGTGTACTAACTTATCTACTGGTTGTACATGTGTAAAGATAGTTGTGTACAAAATATATGTATATAGTGGAACTTTGGTGGTTGTTTTACCTTATGTTTTTATTTTATTGTATGTTAATTATTTATATCTCTCTTACTAGCCTATAGTATAATTGGAGTAATACTCTCCTAATTATGATGCTAATGCTCGAGTAATACAAAGTAGTTAGGAGGGTGTTACATTTTCAATTCCTTCAACTCCAAGGGTGACATTCTATATGGGGCTATAGAGATAGGTCTTGTTCAGGACCAACTCAATGGAGAACTCCACTTCTTTCTCGAGGGAAACTCAGGTATGTTAGGAAATACCTTGGGATAGTTTCTTCCTACTGGTATATCATCATATTCTGCCCAAAGTCTACCTCACTAGCGGCTAAGAGGACATATCCCTTAGTTTTCTCCCCACTACAGAAGACCTTGGAATTCACATAAAGCTTCAAAGTTTGACTAGTTTTGCTAGGGGAAAACGAAAGATGACAGTTTTAGTATAACAATCTAACAATACATGGTTGGCGAGAGCCGTGCCATGCCAAGAATTACTCCTATGTCTTTCAAGGGTAAACAAATCAAATCTATGATAAAAGACCTATTCTAGTAAGATGACAATTAAACAACAATTACAGGTATAGGGATGATTTGGGGGGTAAAAACAATCAGATCAAAGGAAGTTTAGAAACTTTGAGATTCAAAGACTCGACACTAGCATGTGAGATAAAATGGGTAACACCAAGAGTCATATAGTACAGTTAAGGTTCTATTTAATTCGCACTTACCTTCGATGAGGTCGTTGGATCTAGCGGCGTCTTCATTGAGGGTGAGTACACCCTTGGTGTTGCGGCCTGGGTTCTGACTGACGGCCCTCCGCTTCTCGATGCTTGGCATAGTGGCACGGCTTGCATCCTGAAGCAGACTCCTTGCCCATGGCAAGGGAATTGCCATGATTCTTCCCACAATGGGAGCATACCACGACCATGCGGGTCTGAAGGGAGCGGGCTCCTTGGGGCGCCTTGTTCTTGTTCCCATTGGGCCCTCCTTGGTTGTTGTTGCGAGGACCGCAGATCCTCCTTGTTGGTTATTGCGGTTCCCTCGGCCGTTGTGGTTGAATGGCGGCCTCAGGTGTTATCAAAAGAGTTAGTCGCAGGTCCTCTTTGTGGTTGTTGTTGTTGTTGATGTTGTTGATACTTGAACTGGTTGGTGTGGTAGGGATTGTAGTGGCTCCTTGACTCGATGCTGGGGTTTGAACCTCGAGGCTTAAGGTCCCAACCTCCGGGACGCTTTGCCCTCATGGTGCTCAACTTCTTGTGCCCCTCTTCTATGATTCTACACTTGTTGACTAGGGTGGGAGTTCCTAATCTCCATGTGCACCACCGCCACGTTAAGTTTGGTGCTCGCTGGCCTCGAACTTAACGCACTTCCATACTCCATTAGGATTCCCTAGGAAAACCTAGAGAACTTGATCAGCTCCTCGAACTTTGCGTGTCCGGATAGAAGATCCAACTTCACTACTAGAAAAAATGGATTTAGTGGTGGTTTTTTTTTTTGGATTTAGCGCGGTTAACCGCAAACATTTCGGCCTGAAATCGCGGATAATGGCATCCTTAAACCATTTAGCGGCGATTTGGAGCAACCACTGGAATAATCGCCGCCAAAGTAGGTTTCCGTCAATTTTTGTGGCGGTCTATTTGCGCGGTTTGTCATAACGGCGGTTTGAAACCCGAAAACCTTTCTAACGGTTCGGCTCAAGATCATTTTGCGGCGGTTTTCTTAATGTAGTGGCGGTTACAAACCGCCACGACCAATTATTGGTGGTTTTTGAACCGCCACAAAAATTACTGGAGGTTTACCTCGGCAAATAGCTTAGTGCATATTTGTTAATCCTTTTTCCTGCGGTCCAACTGCCATAAAAGCCCATTGTAACCCACCACTTTTTTCACTCTTCAATATTTATTTTGAAGCATACAAGTCAAAAACACTAATTGGTATCCTGGATAACAATGATCAATAATCATGAACAAAAAGGAAAGTTGCATAGAAATTCTTCAACTTTTAAACAATAAATGCGTGTATCAAATGTCATAACATAATATTAAATAATAGTTAAACATATTCAAGTGTCTCAAAAAAGTGAAAGGTAAAAAAGCATAACAAAAAGAAGAGTGTCTCAGTACGGCTGCCATGATGCATTCATTTTGAACTTCGGTTGGAATGATTATCATGGTGTTGAGCATCATGACTAGCTCAGGAAGACGGTCTTACACCTAGTGAAATTGGTCCACTCCCTTAGTCTGGGCCTGAAATTATGAATAGAAGATAAATTTTAACAATTTTTTCACTCCTGTTATGTACACAATTTTATACAACACATAATAACTATCTGTTTCTCACTTGCCATCAATGTAGAAAACACAAACAAAGACATCAAGGATCAAAGATAGGCATTAATTCTCTTTCTCCATTGCCATAGCACTTACTAAGTAAGAGGAAAGCCCAACAAAAAAAAAGATACCATCAAAGAAGCGAGAAAGGAGCTATTTATATGTATTATTCTTTTCTTTTGAAGCATATAAAGAATTTGAATTAAGAGAAAGATACAAGGTAGAAAGATGGAAAGGCCACCATGTTATGATAATGAAGGTGTCAAGAAAGGACCAAGAATGAATCTACACGTTAGTGAAAGTAAGACCTTGATTCAACACCTACATCATTAAAATCTACTCTTATTTAAATTGTGATTACCATATATCAATTTAAGTGCCTAAATATCTATGTACAAATAACACAATTGATCGAAACAATAATTCATCTACTAGATCCTGTAGTTGTCATTTCGTCCTCACACGTGGTATAAAACTTGTTCTTTGACCGAAAAAATAAAATAAAAATAAAAAATAGTGACACCAAAAAATAAAATCCACAACGGTTTTCTTAGGAAACTAAAAATAAAAATTCACTCAGTAAATTTATCAATTAAGAACCATACATAGATAATTAGATGCATGTGGGTGCAAAAGAGATAAATTAACAACCATATATAGATATATCATAACTGAAAATTCTGCTATCAAAGGTGGAGAATTTCTTGTAGGCGCATATTTGCAATTATACACACCCAATTCTGATTGGACACCGAAACACATAAGATTGCCTTAATGTCTTTTGCTAAGAAATTATAACCACCAAACTAGACAAATAATACTTCACAACAAGATAGTCCATCAGATCTTCATTATATATAAAAAAAATTTGTGAAAGATTGATCTTAGTACATCACAGTTATTACATTACAATGTTCCACGAAAATTTCACACTCTCTCCTTTGGTTTAATAAACCAAACGGTGGTCCTTCAATTAGTTGATCTACCCCTGTAATAACCTTATATTACTACGATATATGCCACGCATATTCCAAGTCTCAAATAATTTACGTAAAAGATCACTATTACGTCGACCACACACAGACAAAAATTGAGACTTTCCATCACTTGTAATTTGGTTCCATCTTCCAAAGAAGAATTAAAAATAAAAAGTTAGTGCAAAGCCAGCTAGACATTCAACTACTACAAATTTTTTAAGTTACCTCGTGGACCACGTGAAGTCAATGTCTCTTGCTAAGAAATTATGAGCACATCACTTGCATAAACTTCATTACGCACACCGAGTTGAGTTACAAAGCCTCCAAGCATTTCTCTCATCTAATCTGAAACTATTCCGATCACGTGTTACTCTCTTGAGTCATGAGGAGCGCTTGTTGGAGGAGCTTTCTGTCTAGCTTTATCAATGTTGTGTTTGAGGCTTGTTTCACCTGAGGCTGCCAACTTGGTCATAGGCAATAAGCTTGACTTAGAGTTGGTTGAAAGGCTGAAGCTGCTCTATGTGCCTGAAGCTCTACTTTGCAAGTGGTGTACCCGTTCAAACCTCCAGCCATCAACATTGCATGCCCAACTCACTTGTAAAAGATTCATCCTGGTCTACAAAATAGATTAAAATTGAAACACTTTCCCAACAACAATTTCAAATTAAGGAAAAAAAATACTTAGTTGAGAAATAGCAAAATCTTCAAGCTAGAAAGACAACATTTGACTTAAATCCTCATCAACATAAGATTGCAAAATAGCAACAACCCCTCCTTCAAGGCGGTAATACACGTAATCCAATCAATTAAGAATAGAAAAAAAAACCATTTAATCAAATTGAAGTTTGAGATAACAAGCTTATGCTGTGAGGGTTTCAATCATAATTGGAGGAAACTAGGAAAGGAGAAAAATTTTCAATCTTTCATGACCCAACAGCCTTTATGATGAATCTTAATGCATGTATGCAGCATAGCAAAACATGAATGCATGGCAATACCTTATGAAGACAAACCAATAAAACATGCCATCAAATAATTTATCATCATATAAGTGGCATATACTTCTCATGAAAACCTTTCTCTTTCATGAGCAAGATACTTCACATCTTTTTCTCGTTTCTCAAACTTGTGACATTAAGGTATCAAAAATAGTAACCGCACCCCAAAAACTAGGCTATGAGTTCATACATCAACTAGTCGTCACTATTTTCTTACTTATCCTCTTGATAAGCATAATATAATCACACACTACTAGAAAAGCGCGTCTTTGCGGCGGTTTTTTAGCGGTGGTTATGCAAAGCGCCGCTATATCTTTGTTTTCCGGCGGTTTGTGCTACGCGCTACAAATCAAAGTGAATCGCGGAGTCCGCATTGGATTAGTGGCGGTTGGTGTATTCCTTCGTTTGCTCAACTGAAACCGCGCTAAATTCTTAAAAAAATTAAATGAAATAATCTCCTTGTCATTTTTACAATCAGAAACACCAAGGAGCCCTTTTAGATGATGAGCCTCTTTTAGAAACACCAAGGCACGCATTTCTCCCTCTTTTAGAAAACCTTCGCCCGCATCTTCCCCCACTTTTAGATGTCGTCACCTCCTCCCGCCATGCCGCCCCACTTCCTAATCAGGACCGCCTCACGCTCCACCTCCCAACCGCATCAGATCTTAGTCCGCGTCCCCTATCATCAGATCTCGTCTAAGTTCAAAGATTACGGAGGCGGTCCAACCGTTTGGAGCAAGTGAGCGAGCGAAGAAGAAGGGAAGCACAACGTCCCTCTCAGCTTTTGGACTTGCGGTGGTGGTGGTGGTGTTTTTGTTTTTGCTGGAGCGTTTGGACTTGTGGTAGCCGCTACCAATGGGGACGTTGCGGAGACGCTGCCTTTGGTCCAGCAGCGATAGTTCTTGCAGAAGTGGCGGTGGTACTTTCCCTTTTTCGCCAAGGTGCAGCTTTCACTATTGTTGTATTTTACTTGCTTGGTATCAATTCTCATTTTCAATCCAAACTCCAGGAAGGGTAGCCCTCATTACGTTTACCTCAACGTCTTCGCCACTGTTGGTGCCAATAGGGTTACCCTTTTTCCCTTTTCTCCTTGTTAAGGATGTTGGGTCATGAAAGATTGAAACTTTTTCTCCTTTCCTGGTTTCCTCCAATTATGATTGAAACCCTCACAGCATAAGCTTGTTATCTCAAACTTCAATTTGATTAAATGGTTTTTTTTTCTATTCTTAATTGATTGGATTACGTGTATCACCCCTTGAAGAAGGGGTTGTTGCTGTTTTGCAATCTTATGTTGATGAGGATTTAAGTCAAATGTTGTCTTTCTAGTTTGAAGATTTTGCTATTTCTCAACTAAGTATTTTTTTTTCTTTAATTTGAAATTGTTGTTAGGAAAGTGTTTCAATTTTAATCTATTTTGTAGACCATAAGGATGAATCTTTTTACAGTGAGTTGGGCATGCAATGTTAATGGCTGGAGGTTTAACGGGTACACCATTTGCAAAGCAGATCTTCAGGACAGAGAGCAGTCTTCAGCCTTTTAACTAACTAAAGTCAAGCTTATTGCCTATGACCAAGTTGGCCCTCAGGTGAAAGAAGCCTGTCAAACACAACATTGATGAAGCCAGCAAAAAGCTCCTCCAACAAGCGCTCCTCCATGATCTCAGAGGTAACACGTGATCGAATAGTTTCAGATTAGATGAGAGAAAATGCTTGGAGGCTTTGTAACTCAACTCCTGTTTCAGTGAAGTTTATGCAAGTGATGTGCTCATAATTTCTTAGCAAGAGACATTGACTTCACGTGGTCCACGAGGTAACTTAAAAAATTCATAGTAGTTGAATGTCTAGCTGGCTTTGCACTAACTTTTAATTTTTAATTCTTCTTTGGAAGATGGAACCAAATTGCAAGTGATGGAAAGTCTCAATTTTTGTCTATGTGTGGCCGACATAATAGTGATCTTTTGCGTAAATTATTTGAGACTTGGAATATGCCGTGGCATATATCGTAGTAATATAAGGTTATTACAGGGGTAGATCAACTAATTGAAGGACCACCGTTTGGTTTATTAAACGAAAGGAGAGAGAGTGAAATTTTCGTGGAACATTGTAATGTAATAACTGTGATGTAGCTAAGATCAATCTTTCACAAATTTTTTTTATATATAATGAAGATCTAATGGACTATCTTGTTGTGAAGTATTATTTTTCTAATTTGGTGGTCATAATTTCTTAGCAAAAGACATTAAGGCAATCTTATGTGTTTTGGTGTCCAATCAGAATTGGGTGTGTATAATTGCAAATATTGCGCCACAAGAAATTCTCCACCTTTGATGCCAATTTTCAGTTATGATATATCTATATATGGTTGTTAATTGATCTATTTTGCACCCACATGCATCTGATTATCTATGTATGGCTCTTAATTGATAAATTTACTGAGTGAATTTTTATTTTTAGTTTCCTAAGAAAATGTTGTGGATTTTATTTTTTGGTGTCACTATTTTTTATTTTTATTTTATTTTTTCGGTCAAAGAACAAGTTTTACACCACTGTGTGAGGACGAAATGACAACTATAGGATCTAGTAGATGAATTATTGTTTCGATCAATTGTGTTATTTGCACATAGATATTTAGGCACTTAAATTGATATATGGTAATCACAGTTTAAATAAGAGTAGATTTTAATGATGTAGGTGTTGAATCAAGGTCTTACTTTCACTAACGGTGTAGATTCATTCTTATCCTTTCTTGACACCTTCATTATCATAACATGGTGGCCTTTCCATCTTTCTACGTTGTATCTTTCTTAATTCAAATTCTTTACATGCTTCAAAAGAAAAGAATAATACATATAAATAGCTCCTCTTCTTCCTGTTTGATGGTATCTTTTTTTGTTGGGCTTTCCTCTTACTTAGTAAGTGCTATGGCAAGGGAGAAAGAGATAATTAATGCCTATCTTTGATCCTTGATGTCTTTGTTTGTGTTTTCTGCATTGATGGCAAGAGAAAAATTTAGTTATTATGTGTTGTATAAAATTGTGTACATAACAGGAGTGAAAAATTGTTAAATTTTATCTTCTATTCATAATTTCAGGCCCCAGGATAAGGGAGTGGACCAATTTCACTAGGTGTAAGACCGTCTTCCTCAACTAGTCATGATGCTCAACACCATGATAATCATTCCAACCGAAGTTCAAAATGAATGCATCATGGCAGTGACTGAGACACTCTTCTTTTTGTTATGCTTTTTTACTTTCACTTTTAAGACACTTGAATATGTTTAACTATTATTTAATATTATGTTATGACATTTGATACACGCATTTATTGTTTAAAAGTTGAAGAATTTCTATGCGACTTTCCTTTGTTCATGATTATTGATCATTTTACAGGATACCAATTAGTGTTTTTGACTTGTATGCTTCAAAATAAAATATTGAAGAGTGAAAAAAAAATGGGTTACAATGGGCTTTTATGGGGTTTAAGGAGGAAAAAGGATTAACAAATATGCACTAAGCTATTTTGCGGCAAGTGAAACTCCAGTAATTGAATTATAGCGGTTCAAAAACCACCAGTAATTGGAATTCGTGGCGTTTGTAACCGCCACTACATTAAGAAAACCACCGCAAATGATCTTGAGCCTAAGAGGTTTTCTGGGTTCAAACCGCCTTGAATATGCAGAAACCGCAAATGACCGCCACAAAACTTCCGGGAAACCTACTTTGGCGGTTGTTCCAGCTTGCTCCAAACCGCCGCTAAATGGTTTAAGGAGCGTTATCGCGGCGTTTTCAAGGGTAAATGTTTTGTGGCGGTTAAAAACCGCTAAATAAAAAAAAAACCGCCACTAAATCCAAGGTCCTTGCTCCCCTAAATCATTCCTTGCTTCACTCAAACACAATTTTACACATTTTAACGCCATAAAATAGAATTAATACAGTGGCTAAACAAGGCTGAACCAAATAGATATAGCTCACGTAAGCACATAATTTCATGATTTAAATGCATATAAGTTGCTAGTTTTCTCTTGGAACAATTTAGGAACTCAAAACTCTTTTAGAAACCAATTAATCTCATTAAAATCATATAAATATAGGTGAGGTCAATAGCTAAATTTTTTTGTTCATGAAATAGATTTAAAACATCAAATCTTGTTCATGATATTCTTTAAGTTCACCTACGCTTAGAAAAATTCCAAGACATAGGCTATGGACACATACGATTAGATGAACTCATATCAAGTCCATCATCATCATCACAAGGCCGAATGGAATTCTTGAAATGCCTCCATTTCTAAAACTTTATATAGGATACTTGGGCAAGTCTTTGAGCTCTAGAGTATTTAGGTGATGACATAAACATAAACTTGTTATGCACTTTATTTTACTCTTCTTTATAAAGTAAAGTGAGGGCGTAAAATAAATATGAGATGCAACCTCATATTATCTTTAAAGATTAAGTGATGACTTGAAACATAAACATGAAATGCAAGCTTGAAAATTTAAACATGATAATTGTAACAGTTTTTTATTTTTTTCAGTGTACAAATGACCAGGAATGCCTTGAGGTCATTTCACCTGAAAAACAAGGATGCGGGTCCCGGGCCATCGGCAAGGGGATGTTTTCATGATAATAGGGGATTATATGTGTTGTGTATGGTAATAGAGCGGAAGAATCTCATTTTTGAGTTTCGATGTGAAATTACCAAAATGCCTTGGCTTTTCCCTCGTTTTCATCCTGGTTGCCAGGACTTTACCAAAGGGTTTTAAATGATGTTTTCAAGCTATGCTTATAACTAGTTAAGCCCGGGTGGCCCCGGGTAGTATTTGTGGAAAATTACCGTTTTGCCCCTAGCCTTGGGCATTTTAAGCTTAATGACGCGATTAACGAAACCTAAGCAATATTAGGCTCTAATGAAGATTAATTAATTTCGATAATTAATCTAGGGTCAAAATAATTTATTAAGGATAACTATAACCTAAGATTGCTTAGTTAAACTCTAATTTCATTCTTGGATTCAAGATTCCTAGTCATGGAATCTTGAATAGTGTTTTCTTTCTCAATTCCTTAAATCAAGGAATTGTGTGACACCCTCCTAATTACCATATTTTACTCGAGTGTTAATAGAGTAATTAGCAGAGTATTACTTGTATTCATGATTTAAACTAGGCGAAATGCAGTGGCATAAAACAATTTAGACGTGCATGTTGTAAAATGCGTATTCACATATATGGACATAATTTTAGAGTGTATAATATGTACATCAAGCTAGCAACTGGTTAGTTGGCTCCTAAAAGTCAGGGACTCAATATCAAAAGGACTCGCTATCGCCTAGACCTAGCCTGCTCAAATATTCGGCCAAACAAAATCGCATATAAATACAAATGGACTGAATATCTAATAATACATCAGTTAGCTGGAAAGTTCTAATACTACATTACTGAATACAAGCCAAAGATCCCTAAAAGCCTCACGTCCTCCTATAGGAAGTCGTTGGCCATCGGTATGATAGCCTCGCCTCCCCAGGGCGTCAGGACCCTCGGATGGGTCCGAGTCCGAGGATGATGATGAAGAGGCAGGTGCATATCCTGGAGGAGGTGCTAGTGAGCGACGGGATGTCAAAAACCTCTGGGTGTACCATGTGAAGGGGCACACCATCATAAGGAGAAGAGGTGGAACTCGCAGGAAAGACGACGCACTGAAAGAACGGCCAAAGAGTATGTACACACGAAACTGGGAATGACCTACAGCATCCAGGGAGTCCAATGGGTCATAATGCCACACCCACTATGGCGAGTCAAGGAAGAACACTATGGATGGCATCTGCTAAATCGAGTAATACAAGTACATGCAACTATAGGGGTGAGAATATTATAAAATTCTCAGTAGGGTAATTCCCAGAATATGATGTAGAAATCAATAATAAGTTCATTCATGCAACAATTATAAGCATCAATACTAAAGTATGTACATTATGTGAAATCAAGATGTAACTATAGTAATGAATTATGCATTGCTATTTGGGACCATAGAATCTCATTCCGTGCATTTTCGCTTTTTATTAACATAGGGAAGGCTTAATATCACATCAAAAGGTGTCTGTATTAGACAATTCCACAAAGGACAATAGACGGCTAAGACATGAGCTCATTTCTACTCGTGATCCTCAGACTTTATTTTTTTCCATTTCCGAATCATACACAGTTCTATTCCTAGCCGATACATCTACTAACTGATAAAGTTTCTAGGGGAGTCTTTATTCTTGTCTTCCCTTTCAACCATATAAGCCTTGTCTCTATTTTCCCATATGTTAAAACATGCACAAGTGAAATTTATACATTCTCTTTTCTCATATAATTAGATCATGTTATTTTCTCTTTTCAAAGGCATGCTTACCATACATGTAGGCATTCAATTACATTGGAGTCTCTTTCATGCCTTGTGAAATAATCTCTAAAACAATTAGCATTCATTCATATACAGAATACTTGAACTATATACTAAGTTATCATTAATTTAAGGCATTTTCACCTTTTCAGCACGGGGTAGATTTATCATTTTAGTACCAATATTTAATGTCCCTATCAAATGGTCGGTTCAAGGGCCACAAAAATTTCCCATGACACTTCAATGTGTCTAGGAGGCCCTGTAAAAATTTCAATGTAACCAGAGTCTCAAACACTGTCAGGAAATTGTACAAATTTAGTGGTCAACCACCACTAAGGTCAGGCAGAGTTGTCACAATTTTTAACCCTACAAAATCATTGAAATAACTCACAATAAAATTTATAGTAATAGTTCCATGTGTTATCCACTTCCTATAAAAACTTCAAAGATTAAATCCATCATTTGATATGGTAATAAAATCGAATAACTTTATTGCTTCAGTTACAACAATTTAGGAGCATCTATACAATTTCGGTTACTGATTTTTTAAAACAGTTTGGCTCAACATCATAACCCAGAAAATTCATGGGACTATTCCAAGATGTTAACTTGAACATATAAATTTTTTAGCTCATGAAAATGGCTACAACATGCCCAGAAAAATCGTGACCATACATTGCCTCCAGAGACCAAAAATCCAGCAAGTATCACTCAACATCTTTTTGATAAAAGTGACTTCTATCATCATCCACACATACTACCAAAATTAATACATCAATATCAACCTAATATCAACCAATATAAAGAGAAATTTTGGACTTAGCTCACTTAACACATATTAGAATAAATTGGACAAGAAAGGCAAAGAAAAACCCTCTTTGAGAGCTCTTGAGCTCTATGCTCTAAAGGATGCCCTCCTTGATTTCTCTTCACTTTAAGGACTCCCAATCACACACCAAATCTCCTCTAGGCAATAAGGAAGTCAGAGATCAAAGTGAGAATTGATGGAGGTTTGGGATTTTAATCGGTTAGATTTGTAGGTATTGAAGTGTAGAACAATTTTAGTAAAGGAAGATTTTGGTTGTGACAACTCTAAGCTAGTGTATAATGGCTTTGAAAGCAAGATGAAACTCTTGTAAATGGAGGTAATGTAGCTGCGGAATGGCCGAACTTTCTTGGCTTTTTGAAGAAATGAGTTCATATATATCTAGTAATAATGACTTAATATTATATAATATAACTAGATAAATCCTAAACTAAAAAGTAAAATGGATGGTTATGATAGCCATTCATTTGATTTAAAGAGATAAGATCATTTATTTTGTAGAGATTAAATTAGTTTTCGTGTTAGAAATTACACACCGAAATTTTAAAATCAACAAAACACATCGGGTAATCAAACATTATCCAAAAATTACGTCTAAGTATAAATTTTCATTCCACTTATTCCTAACCTTATTCCAATGTTTTCCTAATTTCAAGCACCTTAAGATTAAATTAAGGTTTAGACTGTCTGACGGCCTTCAAGCCCGCAAACACTATTCACTTTTCTTTTTTTTTTTTGGTTCGAACCTAAAGTTGTCCTCATCATTCCTATGCATCAGAAACTTAATATTCTTATTAACAAAACCTCAATTAATTTCTAAAGAAGACTAGGTTAGAAAATTAGGGTGTTACAAATTATGTCTATGATTTAATTTGATTTGAAAAGAGTTTGATTTATTAATCTAGAAAGAACAACTCCTTAATCATGTCTTGATAGCCTTAATTACCCATTACCTCACTTAAACACCTTCTTACAAAACCCCGAATCAAAAGCCTAATTAAAGACACACCTAAACACACCTTTAAACCACAATTAGATGAAACAATTTCCTCCTCCTTGGCTGATTCTGGCCGAAATCCTTCCCTTTATTCCCACATGTTGATTTATTTTACACACAAAAGAGCCATGCTTTGCCCATGCTTTCCATCATACCTTGCCCATGCTTTCCACCATACCTCACCATGCCTCATGGAGCAAATTCTACACCTCATGGAACATGAGGTTAGGCTATCTATGAGCTTTCTTTCCTTTATAAATATGCATGCTTAGAAGCTCTTTGAATCTTTTACATTCATTGCAAACTCTAGGCTTTCCTTCTCAAAGGTCAAAGAAGTCTCTTTCTCTTTCTTCATTCTCTTAAAACATAACCTCCCTCTTCCTTTCTCTTGCTCTTGGCCAAAATCATCAAGCAATAAGAGAGATTTTTATTTCAGTTCAAGCAAAGGACCAAGCTCTCTTCCTTGTCTCTTTTGGCCAGAAATCTCATCCTTGAGGTTCCAAAGAGATTTCTTCTCATCTTCAAGAAACAAGCTTTTGTCTTCACCTTGGTTCAGGAGTTGTTCTCTAAGTTATTTTCTTGCTCTACTAAGTCTTGTTCTTGTTCTAAAAAGATGTTTGAATGATCTTCCCTAAGCTTTTATGTTTTGGTTTCTCTTCTTCCTTTCTTCTTCTTTTTGGCCACTAAGGCCTTGATAATGTTTCATGATAGATTAATGATGAGTTTTCAAGATAATGGTCCTATGGTTACCATGTGAGAAAACTCTAAAGCTTGAAAACATGGTCTTGGGCCAAACATGATTTCAGCTTTCATTCCCTTTAGTTGTTCAAAGTTTGATGAAAATGTTAAGTAGCTCACTAAAGGTTTTGTTAAGAAACTTAAACACATGTTTTCAAAAAGCTCTAAGCTTACCCTTGCCAACCTTAAAGTTGGTCGGCCATTAAAAGTTCACTCTAGATTGAAACCCATGAGCAATAAAATAAAAAAAATGAGTAGTTCTATTTATGTTTGTTTTGTTAAGTGTTGGTGTTTTTGTCCTAGTCCACTTTCTTGAGCTTGATGATGAAGTTCAAACCAAAGACTTCTTTGAAGACTTGGTGCTAAAACTCTAAAGCTCATTTTCTATTGTTAAGATACATATTGGGTTAAAGCTATTGATGTTCCTCTAAAGTCTTCAAGACTGAGGTTAAGATAAAGTCTTGCAAGAACAGTCTAGAATTCAGTAATGATTACCAGTTCATGTAATTGATTACTCTATTGTTCTTCCTTTCCAAAACCAAGTTTCGATTCTAATCGATTACCACATGTGCAATCGATTACTAGGACCCTATATGTGCAAAAATGAGTGCTTTGTTTATGAGGAAAGGAATCTATGATATGGATGCTTATGTGAAGTTATAATCTTACATGATTACTTATTGGGAATGCATGTGACATGATTTATATTACCTAGCATGCCATGAGGACTACATATGTTAAAAAGCAAGAGTAAAGTATATGATAAAGTTGTGATGTTGCATCTTGATATGACTTGTTTGATAATATTCTATGATTTCATGCTCATGTTGCATCCATACATATGCTAATGTGGAAATGATCCCATTTATGACTTCCAGAGTTAAGGGTTGTGCGGGGTGATCCAAGATAGAGATGAGATTCCCTCTTTGCCCCATATGAAATCGAGGGATGACTAGTTAGGATTGAGCTCATTCAGGTGAAGGGATTCGGAGTTTTGGTGACCATGAGAAAATCGCGGCCGGCATGTTGGGTGGATTTTGGTGACCATGATGAGGGTGGAAAAATAAATGAAAAGGACTCGAAGAGTTTAATCATGATAAAGTAAAAGACGCACATGCATATGTTTCATTTCTATTTCACTGGTGCATTTGATTGAGTGATATGTGTTATTTACTTTTGTCGTTTTGCACGAGGTATTGTCATGCACACATAAGATATCTGTTGCATTCATGACATTAAGACCATGCTAAAAGACACCCACTTCAGATAATAGGATTTGAGAAATTAAAATTGAATCTCATGGATGCACACCTCTTTTGTGATAAAATGAAGTGGCTGGGGCGACGGCGATGACACTTGTGTTAGAGTCGAGAGGCCCTCCTGAGAATCTTGCATAAGTTTCTCATCCCTTTTCCTTTCTTCCGTGTCATCTCCAGAGGTGAATGATGTGAATGTTTGTGACTCCCTTTGAGACGCAAGCATAGGAACTACACCATCCATCGGTCAGAGGTCGAGCGGAAGCGCGAAGACTAGTCTAGTAGTGCTGTAGTAATGTTTAGCGTTGGGCTTGTGTACGTTCATCTTATTTGTTGTGTTTAGATGTCCTCATGTTCAGAGGACATCATCGTTATGATGGGACTATGACATGTTAATATAACTTATGTTGTGATTATACTATGGCTTGCTCATACATGCTATGATGATGTGTATACGTTTGATATATCATGTGTGTATTAATCGCTACGTATGCGCATGTGTGGCTCGCATTTTAAGTATTAAGTTAAAAAGAAAAATTTAATCATATTTTATTATTCATATTTTAGAGAAAAGTAAGTCAAGATTTGAACCAAAGGCGTAACAACTGATAACTAACCGAAATGCGACTAGAACGTATAAGGCTAAGAGTTAGGGTGTTATAATAATGCAAGTTCATTTATTTATTCTTGAGAGCTTAGTGATGGCATCAAAATAAACATGATGTGCAAGGCATAAACTTAAACATGAGTGCAAGTTTGTTTTATCTTGACTAGAGCTCTTGCAAGACTTTAGAGGAACATCACAACCTTAACCCAATATGTATCTTAACAACATAAAGTGAGCTTTAGAGTTCTTAGTACCAAGTCTTCAAAGAAGTCTTTGGTTTGAACTTTATCATCAAGCTCAAGATAATGGACTAAGAAATAAACACCAACACTTATTAAAACAAACATAAAAATAACTACTCATATTCTTCATTTTATTGCTCATGGGCTTCAATCTAGAGTAAACTCTTAAAACGGCCGACCAACTTTAAGGTTGGCAAGGGTAAGCTTAGAGCTCTTTGAAAACATATGATTAATTTTCTTAACAAAACTTTTGTGATCTACTTAACATTTTTATCAAACTTTGTACAAAGAAAGGAAAGAAAACCAAAACCTTGAGGAGGAAAAAGGAAAGGAAAGGAAATCTTTGAGAAGGAAAAGGAAAGGAAAATCGAAAACATATATGGTCCAAGACCAAGTTTTCAAGCTTTAGAGGTTTCTCACATGGCATCACAAGACCATTATCTTGAAACCTCATCATCAAGCCAAAGTTTTTCTCAACAAAGGCTCTAAGGCCAAAATGAAGAAAGGAAAAGGAAAGCTTTGAAAACCAAGAGAAAACTAGAACTTTTCTTCAAGAAAGCAAGTAAAACTTTGAAAATAAACCCCTACCAAATGAAGTCTTGAAAAAATGAAAGAAAGCTTGTGTTCTTGATGAAATGAGAAGACAAAATCTTCTCTTGGATGGTGATGTAAATTCGGCCAAGGGAGAACACAAGGAAGATGATTTTCCTTGAAAGAGCAAGCTTGGAAATAGAAAGGTTTGGTGTTTGAGAGGTGGTTTGAGGTGGAGGAGTGGTGGTTCAAGGTTGTTTGTGGTGGTTTGTGGTGGTGGAAAGGTTTCTTTGATAGTGGAGGAAGAAGAACAAGATGAAGAGAAATTGAGAGAAAAGAGAGAAAATTGCAAGAAAGCTTAACTTGGCAAATGATCTAAAGTGTAACTAAGTTCACTAAAGCTTGGTATTTATAGAAAAATGAAACAATGGAGGCTGATTTGGGAAAGAAGGCCGACGTTTATGCCAAGGGGGAGGAAAAATATCTTCAAAAACTTGTCATTCAAAGGCATGGTTAGAAGCATGGCTAGGTATGGTTCAAAGTATGGCTTGAGGTATGGTATTTGGAGTGAAATAAAATCAACATATGACACATTTCCTAGGGTATGTATTCGGCCAGATTTCCAGCCAAGGGGAGGAAAAGAAATTGCTCATGTAATTGTGGTTTAATGATGTGTTTAGGTGTTTCTTTGATTAAGGTTTTGATTAGGAGTTTGTAAAAAAGTGTTTAGGTGAGGTAATGGTTAATTAAGGTTGTCAAGACTTGATTAGGAGTGGTCTTGCTAGATTAACAATTTAAAAACTATTTTCTAGTCAAATTAAATCATAGACAAATTCCTTGATTTAAGGAATTGAGAGAGAAAATACTATTCAAGATTCCATGACTAGGAATCTTGAATTAAAGAATGAAATTAGAGTTTAACTAAGCAATCTTAGGTTCTAATTAACCTTAATAAATTATTTTGACTCTAGATTAATTATCAAAATAAATTAATTTTCGATTAGAGCCTAATATTGCTTAGGTTTGGTTAATTACGTCATTAGGCTCACTGTATCCTGTTCTAGGGGCAAAATGGTAATTTTCACTAAAACCTTGGGCTCAGGACAACTAACCATCAAAAACCACTCATAAACATCATTCCGAACTTCTGGAAAAGTTTCGGGCTAAATGGCACCTTTACCCGCGTAAAAGCTCTAGGGGTATTCATCATTCAGCTGAAAGTTTGAAAAACGATTTTCACCTCAAATATCAAACATTGCAGATAATCCCTTCAAACATTGAGTTGACCCATTAAAGGCAGCGGTAACTACTGAATTTCGGTAAAAATGACCTCGGGCATTTTAGTCGTTTGACTCAAAGAAAAATGGAGACGTACACCTACAACTTGGGCAAAAGATTGAAATGTCTTACTAATTCTCACCCATGCATCATCATTCATATTAATTGTTCTATTTATATAATGCTAATGCTCTTGTTCATCCTAAACTTCCTTACTTTTGTAGGACTAAGAGATCATAGAAGTGGTTAGAACAACTTTTTGTGCTCTATTGTCCATTTTCTCTTTAGCTGTAATCTTTGCATCACATTTTGCTACACATGTTGGGAGTGTCTTTAATGTTGGTGGTATTTTGGAAACATGAGTTCCTTCTTATGAACATGCAAGAACCACATAATATAATTTCTCATCAAGCCCTCTTTTTGAATTTCTTATCTTCCATCCAAAGCCCCTACTAGAAGCATATGTTTGATAAAATGTCTTAATATCTTCTTATGTATTAAACTCCATTCCTACAATTGGCTCCTTCAATTCAGAATTGATGTTTGAGCCATCAACATGACCTTCAACATCAATATCAATAGTTATATTGTGACTGCTTGCTTCCTCCATATACTTCACCTTCCAAAAAAAAATACACTAAGCTTGTGCGGAAGAGAAATGCATAAAAGAGTAACAATAAGAATAGATAACATATTGGAGGTTGAGTAATACAATTCAAGAAATATGTACATAAATAGGTCACAAACAGAAATATCAATATGTGTGAGTGATATTAGAAAACATCATATAGTTCTTGCAATAGCTAAATTACATATATCAACTTTGTAATCAATTTTTATTTGGGTTTCCAACTCATTATTTTGCTTTATCTTTACTTTAGCTTGACATTTTATTCTTTTCTAAAAATAACGAAACTTAAAGTTAACTCATGTAAGATTACAAAGCTTGGGAGTGAAGGATGTGAAGGATGATATTTCTTAAGCAGAAAACTACACATTATATATAGCAACATCTTCCTATTCGACCAATATAGTTGAATTGCATTACTAATGATGAAGGAAGTTCGGTGCATCATCCAGTAAAGCCACAATGACAAGGTGACTTCAGATTTTTCTGCACTTAGTTGGTAATTAGCTCACAAATACTAGTAACTTTAGCTCAAAAGGTTGGTAACTTCCTTAGATTGTTGGTAATTCTTCATAAATTGTTAATCGGCATAAGTTTCCGACTCCTAATAACTTTGGATCAAATAGGTAGTAAAACATACTCCTTCATACCACAAATTATTGAATGAAGTCAAATATCAAATGATAATCTGAACAATTAATGTGAGTCATCCAACACCATAGTTGATGAACTGCAAAAAGGTCATTTTTAGCAAAATATATCAACACTTGACTTAAATTTAGCAAACAAGAAAGCTCAAATACCTAATTGCTATTCAACTTTGATGTGGAACAAGCGATCGTAGCCAATGAAAAAGAAGAGTGCAAGGGAGTTCAACCAAGAGGACTATAGAAGTCCTTTCACATGTACACACACTGATTATACTATCAAAATATAATCTACTCATCAATAAGAAGGTAAAAAAAAAAAATAGAGCATAGACAATGTAGCCTTAGCAACTAATCAATCTTGTACACGAAACCAAAAATAAATAAACAAATAAACATAATAAGACATGAAGAATCAATTCTAATATGTGGTTGATGTCTTTTAAGACTAGTTAATTGTTGCCTAATCTTTGTAATATACGTATATATATAGTCCTTGAGCGTACTGTTTCGTATTAAGTGGAATAAGCTAAAGGTTGCAACTTCATCGTTATGGCCATTGAAATGAAATATAAATTATTTTTTATTTGTGCCAATGCTTGCTTTTCAAGTGTCTAGTAAGTAAAACCAAACAAAATGTAGTTTAGTTGAAATTGTTTAACATCCCCAGGAAGCATTATCCTTGTTGGTGGATCAATGCAAAGAGAATATCCTAATAATAACATAGTGATCCTAATTGTTCTTATAGACATCCCTAATTAATTCCTGGGCCTAGGATTCAATGTTAATATTGTTGTTGTATTGTCAATTTATCAATAACTTTTCCTTGGAACGGCTACCCACTGCCAGTGAATTATGTATATATAAGAGGAGGCACATAAGCAAGAAAAAAAGCCAACAACAATAGAAATTAGCTTAGCAAATAGTCCTTGATTCAATTTATCAATATGGCATTAGAAATGCTTGAAGAAACTTGATGCGCACGCACGCAATGGTACCACACCACGCCATAGTGATTGCAATGCCAAAGTCACATGATTTGTCTAGCCAAATCAGTAAAAGTTTGGGTGCATATAAAAATTTGGTTAAGGATACATCCTGTCGCAGAAGATAAAGCTCTGTGGTGGAGGTGGACAATGTCACGAACTTGCGGTTGATAGGGAGGACATCATGGCCTTGCGTGGTTGTGTTCCAAACTCGTCATGGCTTCGTTATGAACTCGTTGTTCTCTCGCGAAGGCCCAGTGCTTTCATCATGGACACCCGCTACTTTTGTTGTGGTGTTTTCCGTCGATGATACCTGGTGCCTCCGTTGTCATAGCTTCAGAGACCCGTTTTCACCGTCACGGTACTTTCCATCGAGGATCCTTACTACCTTCGCTGCCTCCATTTGCTACCTTCATGGAGACCCGCTCTCACCATCATAGTGCTTTCGTCGAGATCCCTGCTACCTCTCTGCCTTCATTGTGGTAACTTTCATTGGGTGTAGTGGATAAAGAAGCTTGTGTTGAGTATGGTGGATGAACAAGTCAGTGTGAGAGAAACTAAGACCTAAGAGCTAGGTGAGAGGTGATAGGTGAGGTGAGAGCTTCGCGCCTTCACGCCTTATTCCTTTTCTTTTTTTTTTTTTTAGAAATTTTCTTTCAGCTTGCTCCACCATGTTGCCTCCCTCATCCTGTTTATGATAGAGGCTCCTTGCACAGTCCGTATGTGTCACATATGTGCGTCAAACCCGCGCGTCAAAATAACGGGATTCTTCATCAATGCCCATACGTGTTCAAAGGCCAATAGATTTTCGTTGTGCATTAGTTGACATCAAAGCAACAAGAGAATACATAAGGTAGTTCTCAAATGTTTCCATCCCATCTCATTTTCATTTTCTGTTCATGTTCTTCAGTTTCTTTTTCATTGTTTTTAGGTGTTTCTCTTTATAGTTCAATTATTTTCAGTTTATGCACTTTTATAATTTCACTTTCTTGATACTTCATTTTTACTCTTTCTTTCTTTCTTTGTTTTGTTTTTATTTTGTTTTGCTTCTTTGTTTTCTAGTAAGTACATTTCTTATTTATGTTCTTTGGTCTTGTTTTTGAATTCCTCTTCTTGTTAAACTATGTTTACTTCTTTTATTTGTTCTTGTTAACTATTCTTCTTCTTGTTAGATTGTAAAATTATGACACCAAGTGTATATTTCACATGAGAAATATTGAGCACTCATAAGAGGAGTCATTTTTGCTATCAAAATTGAGATAAAAAGGCAAAGGTTTGGCATCAAATGCAATGTTGTGAATTGACAAAAATCTAGTTAAGCTAATGAATAATGCCCCTGTATTATGTAACACCCTAATAATTAACCCAATACACCTAGGCGGTTGATTAATTACTAGACTTTACTCTTTGCTTTAGTTCCTTAATCATGCTTTGAAAATACTTAGTGAAATTACGAGCCATTTTTTTAAAACATAATTGAAAACGTGAGCCGCGCATAACGTGAACGATAATCGAGATAAAGCAGAAAACGAATAGACATATCATGAAGAAACACATCATATTGGCTCCATCATATGACATCCATAATTACATATCACATAGATATTTTGCCTACCAATAAAATAAGACTAGGTGTAGGCAATCTAACAAAACATAAATAATATATGGATGGAAGGACATCCATTAATGGCACCTAGTAATAACACTCCAGGGATAGGGATAGATATCTGAAATATACGAGTGAAACTAAGGATCAAGTTCAGCTACCAGGTGAAAGCCTCAATGTGAAGCACGAACACTTCCTTCTTTCGAAGACGAGATGGAAAGAAAAATAGAGGGAGTGAGAAACTTATAAAAAGAATCTCAGTAGGGTACTCACCTCATGATGCATTGTGTCATCATCATTGTCCCCAGGAACCTCAGGTTTCATTATGAAATAGTGAGCATGCTAAGATTGATTTATTAAGTTCGAAAATATACTTTATCGAGGTTTGTCGGTTTTAATCATGCGTCTTATAATGCATCATAAACTTAGCATGTCATGTTTATAATGAACTTTTCCTTTTATCAACACATCATATTCTTCATCATCATATCATAAATACTATGCATAGAAGAACATCATATTTCTCATCATCAAATCATAAATACTACGCATAGAACAACATCATATTTACATCATGCATTACTTAGTTCCTTAGGTGACTTAAAGTTACTTCCATCATCATTTTCCTGGGCCACCCTATACTCCACCCTTTTGGGAGTAATCTAGGTTATGAGCTCATACCTTACTAGTCGTCACTAGCATATACTTATCCCTTTTGATAAGTTAAAGTTGAATCTACCCTTTTGAGAGAACGAGTTAGGGGGCTAGGATCACATTTTCACCACCTATAGTTTGATGGATCCAAAGGATCATTTCCTCTTACATTTAAGTCACCATTAAATCTTTGCATGTTATATCATAATTCAATTCATAATCATCATGACATTTTCTCATTTATAATCTTATGATGGAATAATATATACTAACTGAAATCATGCATCTGGGAGATCCCTAGGAAAGAGGTGGGTCACAATGGACACGCTTAAATACCAAGTCTTTCCTAGCCAGAACCTTTCCAAATTACACATTTACAGTAGTACACTTTCTTCCAGCAACAAAGGTAATTTTTAAATAACAGAGATTATTTCTTTATTTCATGCATAAGCATTTTCATTGTTTGCAACAGCAACTATAACATGCAAGCTAGGGAATCATTCAATGGCATCAAATACTTAATAAGCATCAAGTCACTTTATAGACTTATCACTTAAAACATCAAAGACGCATCATCATAAATCCTTATCGAAAATTTTCTTAAACAACCGAAACTCTAGAATCGGGTAACCCCAATTTCCAAATTAATTAATTATGCATCTAAGGGATTCATTACCATTATTACAATTAATTATAAGGCTTAGGAACATTATTAAACTCTATGGGGCAGCATAGGCAGTAAGTTATTCTTAAGGTTTTACGATGTGTTAGAAGTTGCGTTTTTAACCCTTTCTTGCTACCAGCTTCCCTACGATGCTAACATTAATTACTAAACTGATTATGAATTATTCTCCCTTATCTAAACATAATAAAATCTGGTTCTTATAGTTGCTAATAATTCTGGACATAATGCATAAATTTCATTCTTTAGAGTTCTAAAACAAAAATATTGCTTTTACGATTTTCTAGTTACTAGTTTCATTTTTAGTGTTCGGATAAATCCTACACTAATTGATACCAAGTTTTTCGTGGCTAACTAATCTTAGACAAAATTATAACATACTAAAACAGATTTGGCATTGGATAAACTTAAAGGGGTCAAAGACTAGGTAAATTCTAGATTTACGGTTGTTCTAGGAAGCTAGTTTTGTCACTAACATGCATAGAATCATTCTCTTAACAATAAACCATAATTATCACAACTCCAAACATATTAAATCATCATCATTTATTGGTACTAATCTCATATTAAAAGCCGAATCATGAACTTCATATAATTGTATAAAATCACATTTTAAGTGAACATAAAATATTAGTTTCCCGTAGAATCCTTGCAAAGCTTTAAAACTCTTTTAGAAACTAATTCTTTTTGCTAAACTTGAAAGAATCTTCATAATTAAAATTCTCACTTAAGATAAAAGGAGCAAGTCTTGAGCTTAAGAGATTTATGTGATATCTTAGAATCATAAGCATGCTATGCAACCTCATTTTAATCTTGTCATTATAAGGTGATAACTTGGAATTATAAACATGATATGCAAATCCATTTCTTTATCTTTAAGATTTAAGGTGATGACTTGAAAATTAAACATGATGCAAGAACTTGAAATATAAACATGATGCAAGAAACTTGAGCGGCGGTAGTCGCACGGACCAGTGGAGGAGAAGATCTAAGAAACCAAACGGCGGTAATCCGCACTGGACCGGTGAAGGGAGAAGAGAATTATTATTACATCTTTTAAGCTCCAATCTTAAGACTTCTTAAAGAATCAATTCTTTAACTCCAATAATCTTATTTCTTTGCTTGTGATACTTGGGCAAGTCTTTGAGCTCTAGGATCTTTAGGTGATGACATAAAAATAAACATGTCATGCGTTAATTCTTTTAGCCATTATAAAATAAAGTGAGAACATAAAATAAATATGAGATGCAACTTCTTTATTATCTTTAGAGATTAAGTGACAACATGAAATATAAACATGAAATGCAAACTTGGAAATTTAAACATGAGTATGCAAGTCCATTTATTCATTCTTGAAATTTTAGTGATGACATAGAAAGTAAACATGATTATGTAAGGCATAAACTTAAACATGGATGCAAGTTCATTTGATTTCTTTACTAGAGCTCCTTCAAGACTTTATAGAAATACAAATTCAATATATATATCTTAACAAGACAAAGTGAGAAATACATCTTTCAAATTCTAAACTCAAGATCATAAAATCATCATAAAAACATCATTCTTTAAAGTTTTGCATCAAGTGGAACTTTCAAGCTTTAGAGGCCTAACTTGTGATGGATTCACAACCCACCTTCAAGGTCCTCATCATCAAGCCATCATCTTAGTCCCACCTAGGCCATATGGCTGAATTGGTTAAAGAAAAATGAAGAGGAAAACCAAATGAAAAGCTAAGGTAAGTTCATAATTTTAACATTTTGAGCTAAAAACACAACTTCTCAAAGCATAGAAATAAATCTAAAAACTACTCCCTACCTAATCTGATTTGAAGGAAAGGAAGAGAACTTGGTTTCTTGGAGTGAAATGAAAGAAAATATTCTTGAAAACTTGAAGAAAGAATTTAGCCAAGAGGAGGAGGAAATGAGAGCTTTTGGTGCTTTGGAAAACTAGAAATGTGTACAATTTTGAGCAAGCATCTAAGACTCCTTAAGCATGCCTATTTATAGAGGATTTAAGTTCATGTATGGACAAGAGGAGGAGGCATAATTTTCGGATTTTTCATGGGGAACAAAGGAGGAAAATCATTTCTTGTTTAAGGCATGTTTTATGCCATGTTTTAGGGAATTTTTTGGCTTTTTGTTTTAGTGCATTATCTTGCAATAATTCTAATGATTATGGCTGAATTATTTTGTGCATTACAGCCTCATGGAAGAGGGTTTTGTGTGTTCCATGTATTATTTAGGTGTAGGTAAGGTATTCATGCAATTTAGAGAATTTACGGTTAAGGGCTTAGTGAATTAGTAAGCAATTTGAGTGTTTTAAAGCAATTTTAGGTTCTAATCAATTTAAATAAATAATTTTGACTCTAGATTAATAATTAGAATTTAATAAGCTTTAATTTGAGCCTAATATTGCTTAGGTTTCGTTAGCAATCAAAAATCTCAAAATTTGTAAAACTACAAAGACAAGGGCAAAACGGTCATTTTACTTAAAAATTGCCCGACCACCCGAGCTTAACCAATGGTTAATCATGGCTTAAAAACACCTTTTACACATTTTAGTGAGGTTCGGGCTCATTCGGCACGCAATGGTTTAAAAGCGCGGGGCGTTTTGGTCATTTCACAAGTTGGAGCTCAAAATTAGGATTCTTCTCCTCTATTAACACTCATAACACAAACAATCCCTTATTAACATCAAAACATCCCCTTGAGGGTGGGTGGGGCCCACGATCTTCATTTCTGAGTAAAATACCTAAGGGGCATTTTGGTCATTTTACACGTACAGAAATCGGGGTTTGCAATTACTTGCACGAATTGCTCCTAACTTCTCTTCTAACGTTTATTCCTTTATTAAGGATTGTTTGGTCTCAAATTTTATATAATAATTACCTAAGTAATTCGGTAATTCCTAGTGACAGTAAAAATTCCAGTAAAAATTGGGGCGTTACATTACCCTCCTTAAAAAGAATTTCGCCCTCGAACTCGTTACCTGAGAGCTCTGAACCTGTGCTTGCATATCTGATTCTCGCTCCCATGTAACTTCTTCGGTTTCACCTCGTCCGCATGCTACTTTGACTAGGGTCCAGCCTTGTTCCTTAACTGCTTAATTCCTCGGTCAACGATTCTCGTGGGTGGTAAGTTAAACGTTAGGTCATCTCTTAATTGTACATGTTCTGGCTCTAGTACATGACTTGGGTTAGAATGATATTTCCTTAACTGGGAGACATGGAAAACATCATGAAGGTTGGACAGACTTGGGGGTAGGCTATACGGTAGGCTGCAGATCCTATTTTGCTAAGGATTTCAAACGGACCAAGAAATCTGGAGCTCAATTTCTTACTTTCATTGCTCGGCCTATGCATATGGTGGGGGTGATTCTTAGGAACACATGGTCCCCTTCTTGAAATTCTAGGGTTTCGCTGCTTGTCGCATAGTTTTCTGGACTTAAGCGGGTAAGAATCTTATCCTAATCTTCTTGATTTGTTCGTCGTTTCCCTCACAATATTCCAAGTAGACTTTGCTCTCGGGCTCATACTATAACACCCTAATAATTAACCCAATACGCCTAGGTCGTATCTGATTAATTACTAGACTTTACTCTTTGCTTCAGTTCCTTAATCATGCTTTGAAAATACTTAGTGAAATTACGAGCCATTTTTTTTTAAACATAATTGAAAACGTGAGCCGCGCATAACGTGAACGATAATCGGATAAAGCAGAAAACAACAGACATATCATGAAGAACACATCATATTGGCTCCATCATATGACATCCATAATTACATTTCACATAGATATTTTGCCTATCAACGGAGTTAAGCTAGATGTAGGCAATCTAACAAAACATAAATAATATATGGATGGAAAAACATCTATTAATGGCACCTATTTATAACACTTCAGAGATAGGAATAGATATCAGGTTCACGCTCAAGGTCTAGCAATACGTTCCTCAAGGATAATAAGCTGGTTCACAAGATCACGTGCATCTACCAGGTGAGAGCATCAATAGGAATCACAAACATTACCATCACTTTCTGAAGACGAGATGGAAAGAAAAAAGAGGGAATGAGAAACTTATAAAAGAATCTCATAGGGTACTCACCTCATATGCATCGTGTCATCATCATTGTCCCCAGGAACCTCGGTTTCATTATGAAAATGTGAGCATGCTAAGATTCATTTAATTAGTTTGGAAATATACTTTACCGAGGTCCATCATTTTAATCATGCGTCTTATAATGCATCATAAACTTAGCATGTCATGTTTATAATGAACTTTTCCTTTCATATATAATAACATAATTATGCATAAAACCACATCATATTCCTCATCATCATATCATAAATATTATGCATAGAAGAACATCATATTTCTCATCATCATCTCATAAATACTATGCATAAAGAACATCATAATCACATAATACGTTACTTAGTTCCTTAGGTGACTTAAAGTTACTTTCATCATCATTTTCCTGGCCACCCTATACTCCACCCTTTTGGGAGTAATCTAGGTTATGAGCTCATACCTTACTAGTCGTCACTAGCATATACTTATCCCTTTTGATAAGTTAAAAATTCCGTCTCTACCCTTTTGAGAGAACTAGGGGCAAGAATCACCTTTCACCGCCTATAGTTTGACGGATCCAAAGGATAATTTTCTCAGGATCACCTTTTCACCACCTATAGTCTGATGGGTCCAAAGGGTCATTTCCTCATATATTTTGAGTCACCTTTAAGTCTTTGCATGTTATATCATAATACAATTCTCAATTCATAATCATTTATAACATTTTCTCATTTATAGTCTTATTCTGGAATAATATATATACCAACTGTAATCATGCATCCAAGAGGTGGGTCACAAATGGACACGCTTAAATACCAAGTCTTTCCTAGCCAGAACCTTTCCAAATTACACTTTTAGTAATATACTTTCTTCAGCAACAAGGGTAAATTTTTAAATAACAAAGAATATTTCATTATTTCATGCATAAGCATTCTCATTGTTTGCAACAGCAACTATAACATGCAAGCCATGAAATCATTCAATGAAATCAAATACTTAATAAGCATCATCATAAATCCTTACCAAAGCTGTCTTAAATAACCGAAACTCTAGGATCGGGTAACCTCAATTATCAAACTAATTAATTATGCATCTAAGGGATTAATTACCATCATTACCATTAATCATAAGCCTTGAGAACATTATTAAACCATGTGAGGCAGCATAGGCAGTAAATCATATTTAAAGCTTTACGGTTGCTTTATGTAGCTAATTTCACTTCTAACATGCATAGAATTATTCCTTATCAATAAACATAATTATCACAACTTCAAACATATCAAATCATAGTAATACTAACTCAGATCATGGCTGAATCATGAACCTCACATAATTGCTTAATATCTCATTTTAAGTAAATGCAAGATATTAGTTTCCCGTAATATCATTTCAAGCCCTAAAACTCTTTTAGAAACTAATTCTTTATGGTAATCTTGAAAGAAATTATAGAACCAACTCAGTAGCTATTTAAAAATCACTTTAGGCTTACCTTAATCATGAGGTCAATTCATACATTGAAAGAATGTTCATGATTGAAATTCTCACTTAAGATAAAAGGAGCAAGTCTTGAGCTTTAAAGATTTAGGTGATACTCTAAAATCATAAACATGCTATGCAACCTCATTTTAATCTTATCTTTATAAGGTGATAACTTGGAATTATAAACATGATGCAAGAAACTGGAGGCGGTAGTCCGCACTGGACCAGTGGAGGAGAAGAGAATCTTAGAAAGAAGGCGGTAGTCCGCAGGACCGGTGAAGGGAGAAGAGAATTCTTATTACATCTTATTAAGCTCCAAACTCAAGACTTCTTAAAGAATGAATTCTTTAACTCCAATAATCTTAAGGAAATTGAAAGTGATACTACCATGTTCCAACTTTGCTTGTGATACTTGGGCAAGTCTTTGAGCTCTAGGATCTTTAGGTGATGACATAAAATAAACATGCCATGCGTTGATTCTTTTAGCCATTATAAAATAAAGTGAGAGCATAAAATAAATATGAGATGCATCCTCTTTATTATCTTTGAAGATTAAGTGACAACTTGAAACATAAACATGAAATGCAAGCTTGGAAATTTAAACATGAATATGCAAGTTCATTTATTCATTCTTGAGAATTTAGTGATGACATAGAAAGTAAACATGGTTATGCAAGGCATAAACTTAAACATGGATGCAAGTTCATTTTATTTCTTTACTAGAGCTCTTCCAAGACTTTAGAGAAATATAAATTCAACCCAATATATCTTAGCAAGACAAAGTGAAAAATACATCTTTCAAGTTCTAAACTCAAGATCTTTATTTTCACATCATAAAAACATCATTCTTTAAAGTTTTGCATCAAGTGGAATTTTCAAGCTTTAGAGGCCTAACTTGTGATGGATTTACAACCAACACTCAAGGTCCTCATCATCAAGCTATCATCATATTCCCATATAGGCCTTATGGCCGAAATGTTCAAAGGAAAAGAAAGAAGAAAACCAATGGAAAAGCTAGAGAAAGTCCATGAAATCATCATTTTGAATCAAGAACAACACTTAGCAAAGCATAGAAATAAGCTTAAAGACAACTCCCTACCTAATCTGATTTGAAGGAAAGGAAGAGAACTTGGTTTCTTTGAGTGAAATGGAAGAAAATATTCTTGAAAACTTGAAGAAAGAATTCAGCCAAGAGGAGGAGGAAATGAGAACTTTTGGTGCTTTGGAAAAACTAGAAATGTGTACAATTTTGAGCAAGCATCTAAGACTCCTTAAGCATGCCTATTTATAGAAGAATTCAAGCTCATGTATGGACAAGAGGAGGAGGAAAATCTGACTAAATTTGAGGAGGAAACAAGGAAGGAAAAATCATCTTGTTTGGTGGCTTAAAACATGGAATCATGAAACATGATTCCTTGTTTTCATACCTTGAGTTTTGTGCCAAGTTTGACAAATTTTTCTGATGCATATTAGGCCATATAATTTCGTGCATTATAGCCCAAGGAAGAGAAATTTGTGTGTTCCATGCATTATTTAGGTGTAGGTAAGGTATCTTTGCAAATTAGAGAATTTGCAATTAAGGGCTTAGGTGAATTAGTAAGCAATTTAGGTGTTTTTAAGCAATTTTAGGTTCTAATCAATTTAAATAAATAATTTTGACTCTAGATTAGTAATTAGAATTTAATAAGCTTTAATTTGAGCCTAATATTGCTTAGGTTTCATTAGACGAATCAAAAATCTCAAAAATTGCAAAACTACACAAAGACAGGGGCAAAATGGTCATTTCACTTAAAAATTGGGCCATTCGAACTTAACCAATGGCCAATCATAGCTTAAAAACACCTTTTAAAACATTTTAGTGAGGTTCGGGCTCAAGTCGGCACGCAATCGGAGTTAAACGGCCGCGGGGCGTTTTGGTTATTTCGCACGTCGAAACTCAAAATTGAGATTCTTCTCCTCTATTAACACACATAACACAAACAATCCCCTATTATCCTCAGAACATCCCCTTGAGGACGGCCGGTCCCCATGCTACTTAACCAGGGGTACGGCCTTATTTCTTAATTGCTTAATTCCTCGGTTAATGATTCTCGTGGGTGGTAAGTTAAATGTTAGGTCATCTTTTAATTGCACATGTTCTGACTTTAGTACATGACTTGGGTCAGAATGATATTTCCTTAACTGGGAGACATGGAAAACATCATGAAAGTTGGACAAACTCGGGAAGGGCTATACGGTAAGCTCCAGATCCTACTTTGCTAAGGATTTCAAATGGGCCAAGAAATCTGGGGCTCAATTTCTTTACTTTCATTGCTCGGCCTATGTCTCTGGTGGGGGTGATCCTTAGGAACACATGGTCCCCTTCTTGAAAATCTAGCGGTTTCACCGCTTGTCCGCATAGTTTTTCGACTTTGAGCAGTAAGAATTTTATCCCTAATTTTCTTGATTTGTTCCGTTGTTTCCCTCACAATATCAGGTCCGAGTAAACTCTGCTCTCGGGTTCATACCAACATAAGGGAGATTGACATTTCCGTCCATAGAGGGCCTCGTATGGTGCCATACCAATGCTTGCATGATAACTGTTGTTATATGCAAATTCGATTACAGGGTACTTATCCCAACTTCCCCTTTGATCCAAAACACATGCCCTTAACATATCCTCCAAGGTTTGGATAGTTCTTTCAGATTGACCGTCCGTTTGGGGTGATAAGCCGTGCTCAAACACAGCTTTGAACCAAACGCCTTCTGAAAGGCTCCCCAAAATCGTGACGTAAATCGCGGATCCCGATCCAAGATTATCGTCGACGTCTCCGTGTAACCTTACTATCTCCTGAATATATAACTGTGCTAACCTATCCAAGGAATAAGTCACCTTAATAGGTAAAAAGTGGGCTGACTTAGTCAACCGATCCACTATTACCCAAATGGCGTCATGATTCGCTTGGGTCCTCGGAGTCCAGTTACAAAATCCATGGAGATACTATCCCACTTCCACTCGGGGATTGATAGGGGTTGCAACATTCCAGAGGGTCTTTGGTGCTCAATCTTCACCTTTTGACATACCAAGCATTTATTCACCCATGTGCACACATCCTTTTTCAATCCAGGCCACAGAACATCTTCCTCAAATCTTGATACATCTTGGTGGCACCAAGATGGAGGGTGAAATGACTCTTATGGGCTTCCTCCAAAATGTCCTTTCGAGGTCACCACTAATAGGTACACATATACGACCTTCAAATCTCCACAAACTATCATTCCCTTGGGTAAAACCTTTCAACTTATTAGCTCTTACCTGCTTCTAAGGTTTCTTGAAATTCCGTATCTTTCCTTTGGGCTTGAGCAATTCTTTCCTTGAATTCACTCGTCACACTAAGGTGGCAAGCTCTTATGCCCTTAGTGGTCAAGGTCATTCCTAGGTTGAGGTCTCTAAATTGCTCAATTAACTCAATCTCTTTCACCATCAAACGGGACACTTGTAAGGATTTCCTACTTAGGCATCAGCTACAACATTAGCTTTGCCTGGATGATAGTTTAACCTGAAATCATAATCTTTTCAAAACTCCATCCACCTTCTTTGCCTCATGTTTAGCTCTTTTTGATCAAAGAGATATTTCAAACTCTTGTGATCAGAAAACACCTCAAACCTCACTCCGTATAAATGGTGTCTCCAAATCTTTAGAGCAAACACGACGCGGCTAACTCAAGGTCATGGGTGGGGTAATTTGCCTCATGTGGCTTGAGTTGCCTCGATGCATAGGCCACCACTTGCCTATCCTGCATCGGTACACAACCCAAACCCTTCCTCGAAGCATCACAGGTACACTTCGAAAGGCACATTGGGTCGGGTAACACTAAAAGGGGGTTGAGGTTAGCTTGTGTTTCAGCTCTTGAAAGCTCTTTTCACACTTGGGGTCCATGAAAAAGAGGTGTTTTTCCTAGTTAGCTTAGTCAGAGGTAGGGAAATCTGGGAAAATCCCTTGATAAACCGACGGTAATAACCAGCTAAACCTAAGAAGCTCCTTACTTCATTCCGTGGTTGGTCTTTCCAGTTTACAACCATTTCCACCTTACTAGGATCTACAGCAATTCCTTTCTTAGATACTACATGCCCTAAAAATTTCACCTCATCCAACCAGAATTCACACTTAGAAAGCTTGGCATATAGTTTCTTTTCCTTAGGATTTCCAGTACTATGGTTAGGTGGCGTTCATGCTCCTTGTGGGTCTTAGAGTAGATGAGAATGTCATCTATAAAGACAACCACAAACTGATCTAAATAGGGTCTAAAGATCCTATTCATGTAATCCATAAAAATTGCCGGAGCATTGGTTAATCCAAAGGACATTACTCCAAACTCAAAATGGCCGTATCGGTACGAAAGGCCGTTTTCGGTATATCTTCATCTCTCACCCTAATCTGGTGGTAACCTGACCTCAAATCAATCTTAGAAAACACTGTTGCACCTTTAAGCTGGTCCATCAAGTCATCTATCCTAGGCAAAGGGTATTTGTTCTTCACTGTCACTTTATTCAATTGCCTATAGTCAACACACATCCTCATACTCCCATCCTTTTTCTTCACAAACAACAGGGGCTCCCCAAGGTGATGCACTAGGCCTAACAAACTTTTTCTCCAATAAATCTTCCAATTGAGCTTTTAACTCGGTCAACTCTAATGGGGACATCCTATGGGGCTATGGATATGGGTCCTGCCCAGGAAGCAATTCTATGGAAAACTCTATCTCTCTCTTGGGGAAACTCTGTATCTCATCTGGAAATACTTCGGGATAATTCCTTACTATTGGTATCTCATCGATACTTTGCTCAAAGTCTACATCACTAGCGGCTAAGAAAATATAACCTTTATTCTCACCCTTACCAGTCCATTTCCACAACAGTTATGTAAGACTTATGGGTTTCTTAGGTTCAATGGGAATAGGAAGAAACGTGATGGTTTTCTCATAGCATTTTAACAGTACACGGTTGGCTTCAAGCCAATCCATGCCAAGAATCACATCTAAACCTCCATGGGTAAGCAAATGAGATCTAAAACAAAGGATCTATTTTCAATAACAAAATTACAATCTAAACAACATTTACAAGTCTTAACGGGTTTTCCAGGGTAGAAACAACAAGGTCAAAAGGAAGCTCAGTCATATGCAAGTTAAGGCTTTTAACACATGAGTGGGAGATAAAAGAATGGGAAGCGCAGAATCATATATTACAATTAAGTTTTTACCATGCATGTTACACTTACCTTCCACGAGATTCCGTGACTTTGTCGTTTCTTCAACATTAACGGTAAAAACCCTTCCTTGGTCCTGCGGCTTGGGATTGGGGTTGGCGGGTTCCTCTCGTGCATTCTCGAGAGTAGTGGCCCGGCTTTCACACCGATAGCATACATTTGTTCCGGCTCGACAGGCATGCTCCCATGATTCTTGCCGCACTTGGGACAGTCCATGGATGGTGGGGGTCGTGGAGGTGCTGGGACCTTTTGTGGTGCTTTCCCCTTGTTGTTATTGTTGTTGTTGCGATTGTTGTTGGGGTTGTTGTTGTAGAGGTTGCTGTTATAGCGGTTGTTGTTGTTGTTGGCCTTCCTTGTTGAAAGTTCCTTTGTGGACCTTGGGGTCTTGATTGAGGTGGGAATGGGGTCGATTATGCCTCTTGAATTGCTGACCTTGAGGTGTCAGCTTCTTGGTGATATTATCCGACCTTGAGGTGCTCAACTTTCTGCCCTTCTTCAATGATGCGGCATTTGTTAACTAGAGTAGAGAAATCCCTAATCTCCAAATGCGCGCTACCACATTAAGCTCCGCCTTAACCTGACTCGTATTTAATGCATTTCCAATACTCATCGGGTTACCCTGATACATCCTTGAGAACTTAATAAGTTCTTCAAATCTGGCAGTGTACTGGGCCACATTCATATTTCCTTGGACAAGTTGCATAAACTCAATGTCCTTGGCATTTTTGACCGACTCTGGAAAATACTTCTCATAAAAATGGACCTTAAATAGCTCCCAATCAATGTCCACGTCGGTCGCCTCCAAGAGTCTTCGAGCACCTGTCCACCAAAGGGCATCACCCTCGAGCATATGGGTGGCAAAAGTAACCTTCTCTCCTCCAAGCATGGGACTACAGCAAAGACCTTCTCAATATTCCGAATCCATTCTTCTGCAACATTTGGATTGAGGGTCCCCTTGAATACTGGTGGGTTTGCCCTACAAAACTCCCAAAAACGAGCCTGTTCGGGATCTCATGGCCTTGATTCGCATTAGCTTGGCGATCCTGATCCATTCATTCCATCATCATCCTCATTGTCCTTGCCACATCACGGAGTGCTTCGGCGGTCTCGTTGTCTTGGTTATTTTGTGCTGCGTTCCTAGTTGTGTCGACTGCCATTGGTCCCTATACACACAAAACGGCAACACTGAGGTGATCAGGCTCAACATTCCATGCAAAGTGAGCAAGTTACCATGGCACGTGCAACATACAATGGTCATGCATCTCTAATCCTCAAGCTCATCCTAATGATAAACATTTACACATGACATTTCTAACGTATTATGCTTTAGAAGCATAGCCAGTCCAATCCTCAGGCTCCATGAGAAGCGAAACTCTGATACCAAAATGTAACACCCTAATAATTAACCCAATACACCTAGGCTGATTAATTACTAGACTTTACTCTTTGCTTCAGTTCCTTAATCATGCTTTGAAAATACTTAGTGAAATACGAGCCATTTTTTTAAAACATAATTGAAAACGTGAGCCGCGCATAACGTGAACGATAATCGAGATAAAGCAAAAACGAATAGACATATCATGAAGAAACACATCATATTGGCTCCATCATATGACATCCATAATTACATATCATATAGATATTTTGCCTACCAACAAAATAAGACTAGGTGTAGGCAATCTAACAAAACATAAATAATATATGGATGGAAGGACATCCATTAATGGCACCTAGTAATAACACTCTAGGGATAGGGATAGATATATGAAATATACGAGTGAAACTAGGATCAAGTTCAGCTACCAGGTGAAAGCCTCAATGTGAATCACGAACACTTCCTTCTGTTTCTGAAGACGAGATGGAAAGAAAAATAGAGGGAGAGAGAAACTTATAAAAAATCTCAGTAGGGTACTCACCTCATGATGCATTGTGTCATCATCATCGTCCCCAGGAACCTCGGGTTTCATTATGAAATAGTGAGCATGCTAAGATTGATTTATTAAGTTCGAAAATATACTTTATCGAGGTTCGTCGGTTTTAATCATGCGTCTTATAATGCATCATAAACTTAGCATGTCATGTTTATAATGAACTTTTCCTTTTATCAACACATCATATTCTTCATCATCATATCATAAATACTATGCATAGAAGAACATCATATTTCTCATCATCAAATCATAAATACTATGCATAGAAGAACATATCATAAATACTATGCATAGAACATCATATTTCTCATCATCAAATCATAAATACTATGCATAGAAGAACATCATATTTACATCATGCATTACTTAGTTCCTTAGGTGACTTAAAGTTACTTCCATCATCATTTTCCTGGGCCACCCTATACTCCACCCTTTTGGGAGTAATCTAGGTTATGAGCTCATACCTTACTAGTCGTCACTAGCATATACTTATCCCTTTTGATAAGTTAAAGTTCTGACTCTACCCTTTTGAGAGAACGGGTTAGGGGCTAGGATCACCTTTTCACCACCTATAGTCTGATGGGTCCAAAGGATCATTTCCTCTTACATTTAAGTCACCATTAAATCTTTGCATGTTATATCATAATTCAATTCATAATCATCATGACATTTTCTCATTTGTAGTCTTATGGTGGAATAATATATACTAACTGAAATCATGCATCTGGGAGATTCCTAAAGAGAGGTGGGTCACAATGGACACGCTTAAATACCAAGTCTTTCCTAGCCAGAACCTTTCCAAATTACACTTTTAAAGTACACTTTCTTCAGCAACAAAGGTAATTTTTAAATAACAGAGATTATTTCTTTATTTCATGCATAAGCATTTTCATTGTTTGCAACAGCAACTATAACATGCAAGCTAGGGAATCATTCAATGGCATCAAATACTTAATAAGCATCAAATCACTTTATAGACTTATCACTTAAAACATCAAAGAGGCATCATCATAAATCCTTATCAAAAATTCTTAAACAACTGAAACTCTAGAATCAGGTAACCTCAATTGCCAAACTAATTAATTATGCATCTAAGGGATTCATTATCATTATTACAATTAATTATAAGGCTTAGGAACATTATTAAACTCTATGGGGCAGCATAGGCAGTAAGTTATTCTTAAGGTTTTACGATGTGTTAGAAGTTGCGTTTTAACCCTTTCTTGCTACCAGCTTTCCCTACGATGCTAACATTAATTACTAAACCAATTATGAATTATTCTCCCTTATCTAAACATAATAAAATCTGGTTCTTATAGTTGCTAATAATTCTGGACATAATGCATAAATTTCATTCTTTAGAGTTCTAAGAAATCTTGCTTTTACGGTTTTCTAGTTACTAGATTCATTTTTAGTGTTCATAAATCCTACACTAATTGATACCAAGTTTTTCATGGCTAACTAATCTTAGACAAAATTATAACATACTAAAACAGATTTGGCATTGGATAAACTTAAAGGGGTCAAAGACTAGGTAAATTCTAGATTTACGTTGTTCTAGGAAGCTAGTTTTGTCACTAACATGCATAGAATCATTCTCTTAACAATAAACCATAATTATCACAACTCCAAACATATTAAATCATCATCATTTATTGGTACTAATCTCATATCAAAAGCCGAATCATGAACCTCATATAATTGTATAAAATCACATTTTAAGTGAACATAAAATATTAGTTTCCCGTAGAATCCTTGCAAAGCTTTAAAACTCTTTTAGAAACTAATTCTTCTTGCTAAACTTGAAAGAATCTTCATAATTAAAATTCTCACTTAAGATAAAAGGAGCAAGTCTTGAGCTTAAGAGATTTATGTGATATCTTAGAATCATAAACATGCTATGCAACCTCATTTTAATCTTGTCATTATAAGGTGATAACTTGGAATTATAAACATGATATGCAAATCCATTTCTTTATCTTTAAGATTTAAGGTGATGACTTGAAAATTAAACATGATGCAAGAACTTGAAATATAAACATGATGCAAGAAACTGGAACGGCGTAGTCCGCCTGGACTAGTGGAAGGAGAAGAGAATCTTAAGAAACCAGCGGCGGTAATCCGCACGGACCGGTGAAGGGAGAAGAGAATTATTATTACATCTTTTTAAGCTCCAATCTCAAGACTTCTTAAAGAATCAATTCTTTAACTCCAATAATCTTATTTCTTTGCTTGTGATACTTGGGCAAGTCTTTGAGCTCTAGGATCTTTAGGTGATGACATAAAAATAAACATGTCATGCGTTGATTCTTTTAGCCATTATAAAATAAAGTGAGAACATAAAATAAATATGAGATGCAACTTCTTTATTATCTTTAGAGATTAAGTGACAACATGAAATATAAACATGAAATGCAAACTTGGAAATTTAAACATGAGTATGCAAGTCATTTATTCATTCTTGAAATTTTAGTGATGACATAGAAAGTAAACATGATTATGCAAGGCATAAACTTAAACATGGATGCAAGTTCATTTGATTTCTTTACTAGAGCTCCTTCAAGACTTTATAGAAATACAAATTCAATATATATATCTTAACAAGACAAAGTGAGAAATACATCTTTCAAATTCTAAACTCAAGATCATAAAATCATCATAAAAACATCATTCTTTAAAGTTTTGCATCAAGTGGAACTTTCAAGCTTTAGAGGCCTAACTTGTGATGGATTCACAACCCACCTTCAAGGTCCTCATCATCAAGCCATCATCTTAGTCCCACCTAGGCCATATGGCTGAATTGGTTAAAGAAAAATGAAGAAGAAAACCAAATGAAAAGCTAAGAAAAGTCCATAATTTTAACATTTTGAACCAAGAACACACTTAGCAAAGCATAGAAATAAATTTAGAAACAACTCCCTACCTAATCTGATTTGAAGGAAAGGAAGAGAACTTGGTTTCTTGGAGTGAAATGAAAGAAAATATTCTTGAAAACTTGAAGAAAGAATTCAGCCAAGAGGAGGAGGAAATGAGAGCTTTTGGTGCTTTGAAAAACTAGAAATGTGTACAATTTTGAGCAAGCATCTAAGACTCCTTAAGCATGCCTATTTATAGAGGATTTAAGTTCATGTATGGACAAGAGGAGGAGGCATAATTTTTGGATTTTTCATGGGGAACAATGGGAGGAAAATCATTTCTTGTTTAAGGCATGTTTTAGGGAATTTTTTGGCATTTTGTTTTAGTGCATTATCTTGCAATAATTCTAATGATTATGGCTGAATTATTTCGTGCATTACAGCCTCATGGAAGAGGGTTTTGTGTGTTCCATGTATTATTTAGGTGTAGGTAAGGTATTCATGCAATTTAGAGAATTTACGGTTAAGGGCTTAGGTGAATTAGTAAGCAATTTGAGTGTTTTAAAGCAATTTTAGGTTCTAATCAATTTAAATAAATAATTTTGACTCTAGATTAATAATTAGAATTTAATAAGCTTTAATTTGAGCCTAATATTGCTTAGGTTTCGTTAGACAATCAAAAATCTCAAAATTTGTAAACTTGCAAAGACGGGGCAAAACGGTCATTTTACTTAAAAATTGCCCGAGACCACTCGAGCTTAACCAATGGTTAATCATGGCTTAAAAACACCTTTTAACACATTTTAGTGAGGTTCGGGCTAAGTCGGCACGCAAATCGGGTTAAAACATCGCGGGCGTTTTGGTCATTTCGCACGTCGAAGCTCAAAATTAGGATTCTTCTCCTCTATTAACACTCATAACACAAACAATCCCTTATTAACATCAAAACATCCCCTTGAGGATGGGTGGGGCCCACGATCTTCATTTTCTAGTAAAATAACCTCAGGGGCATTTTGGTCATTTTACACGTCCAGAAAATCGGGTTTGCAATACTTACACGAATTGCTCCTAACTTCTCTTCTAACGTTATATTCCTTTATTAAGGATTGTTTGGTCTCAAATTTTATATAATATTTACCTACGGTAATTCGGTAATTCCTAATGACAGTAAAAATTACAGTAAAAATTGGGCGTTACATATTACGAATACTTTGATGAGACCAAAGGCCCCTTCTTAGATGGGAGAACTATAACTTTAGTTTCTGAAAGATTATTTAGCTGAAAAAATAGTCCTCAAAAGAAAATATATCGCCTATGGCTATCTAAAAGTCCATTTTGTTCAACAAATCCACCCAAACGTGATCTGACCCCTATTTTTGTTAGTAAAAATATTTCTTTTGGGGGCTCTTTTGCTAATATATGATCTTTTCAATGTAACACCCAAATATTAAACTCAACACGCCTAGGACGTATTTAAGTTAATTATTAGTTATTACTCTTTTGTTTCAGTTCTTAATTTAAACTCTTGGAAATACTTTAATGAAATTACAAGTAAATTTTTTTTTAAACAAAATGTGAGCCGCGTGTACTAAGTAAAACCCATCATATCTCTCGCACATATAGAGGAGAGATAAAAATAAGTCATATACGTGCACAATAATCACATGAACATAGCCATATAGTCATATATGATTATAGCATAAGTAGTAATCGTTCCACATCACGCACCAAAATACACTACTAAAAAGGTATCATGCCCACCAACGAAGCATATGGATAGAAACTAAAACAACCTACTAAAATATTTCCTCCCACTACTCCTACTGGGACATGCCTAGAGTAGATAACCTCTAACAAAAATATCAAAAAAATGCTATCCCTTTCACGAGATATGCACTAGCACTCCAATAGGTCTATCATCAACACCTACTAATGATGCTCCCAAGAAGGGGAAGGTATCCAAGCACACGAGCAAGGTCAATAGAAGTAACGAGACGACCCACAAAATAATAAGACTGGTTGGCAGGATTGAAGTGCATCTCCCAGGTGGGAGCATCAACGTAGATCATGAATATAGCCATTGCCATCTGAAGACGAGATGGAAAATAAAGAGAGAGAGAATGAGAAACTTATACAAGAATCTCAGTAGGGCTTTCACCTCCAAACAAATATCATCATCTTCGTCCTTAGGAACCTGGGTTTCATTATGAAAATAGTGGACATAAATAAGATTCATTTATTAAGTTCCAAATACCATTATCCGAGACCCGTTTCTTTTAGCATGAATCTTTATGTCATGAATACATCATACCATATTATGAAATGCATGTCAATGCTTATGCAATATACCACAAGACTTGAATGAATTATCATAAGGAACATAATTCATTTTAATATAATCTTTCCTCTTTACTCTATTAGATTACTTAACTTTCTTGTTCTCTTTTAAGGGGCCACCCTAATACTCTCTCCTTTTGAGAGTTATAGGTTATGAGTTCATACCTAACTAGTTGTCACTAGTCTACATTTATCCTCTCGATAAGCTAATTCTCGACACCCAGAGTGCAGGATAGGGGGCATAGGATCACCTTTCATAACTATTAATTCCTAAACTCTAAAGGATCACCTCTTTGGGTCACCTCTCATAACCATTAATTACTGGAGTCTAAAGGATTCCCTTATTGGATCACCTCTCATAACCATTAATTCCTGGAGTCTAGAGGATCATTTCCATGTGTTTTATTTCACCTTTAATCTTAGCATGTCATTTAGAGATGCAAACATGAGCATATAAACATGGCTAATATCATAACTTATCATTCATCATTTCATGCTCAAAATTCCATAATTTTTCTAAGTCCACAAATTTGGTGGAAATCCGACAACATAACGGAATGGAGTTTCCCAAATTTGTTTCCTGTCATATAACATATCAAACATGCATCTCAATCAATCATTCATAATCACAACATTCCATAAATCATCATGTAATTGATCACATAAGCATGCATCATATTCTTTGCATATATCTATAAGCATGTTATCATCAATATCTCATTGAAAAGTAAACATGCTCCTATGTCAAAAATCAAGGACCAGACTCAAGCTAATGTACTTTAAAATATTATTAGAGGTTATTTATATATTTTTAAGCTTTCTTTATGACTTATATATATATATATATATATATATATATATATATATATATATATATGTATGTATGTATGTAAGATTATTGCAGCTTAAATTCTTAAAACTTTTTCTTTTTAAGACTTTAATATTCTATTTGTAGTTCTGACATCTTTTATATGAAAATTTGTAACTTTCTATATACTTAATATCTCAGCCTTTTAAAGGTAGTTCTAGATTCCTAACTCATCAAGCTTTCTACTAAGGGTAATTTCATTAAAAACACATTTATGATTATGCCATAGTATCCTTGTAAATATACCCCTTTCCAAACTCTCTCAGCACACTGTCCTGCAAGTTTATTTCTTATTCAGTATTTACGTAGTGCAAAGCTTTATGTATAGCATACATGGGTGTGTTCCTAGATGTGTTAGCTTTCCAACAAAGTTAAAATCAATCAATTTGCATTTTTCTAGAGTGAGTTACACCTATTTTACTACTGCAAGGTCAGATTTAGAGTTCCAAGTCTTAGGCTCCACTTTAAAAATTTATGTCTTAGGCTAGAAAACTCCTTTTAGGCGATTCTTTTTGGAGAGTGTTCTTTGTTAAGTCTAGTTTGTAGGAAAAATAGTTTTATTCCCAAAAACTTCATAGTCTATGAGTTTCATATTTCAAAGTAGTTACTGCTAGAAATAGATAAAAATCCAGCACCTATAATTTTCATGTTTGATGTTACTCCCTCAACATAAGAACCATCCACCATGTTTTAAGCCATATATGAGAATGAAAACATCATAAAAGAATTTGTAACAGAGAAGTGCATGCAGTGATTCATAAAAATATATTTTACAAATAACCATTCAAAACTCTTGTCTATAACACAAGCTTGAGGTATTCTAACCGTGGACAAGGTTAGAAACCAACAATACTTGAACAAATAAAGAAGAAAACCCTACCTCTTATGTAGGGTCTAAAAAGTCATTCTCTTCTTCTTTGAGCTTGAGCAAGATTCTTTGTGTTCCCTTGAGCAACTTAGAGACGACATGGGAACACAAAAACAGGGATAAGAATTATGAGATTCTAGGGCATTCCCCAAATACACAATAATAAATGTCATCGTCATTGTTCCAACCACTTCAATTTATTAGAAAAATATGATCATGCATTACATAATAAGATTCATTTTAAAGTTGAAAATCATCCTTTCGAAGTGAGTTACTTTAACATTCAATCACTTAATACATGTACATAATAAGGATCATAATCATAGTAAATAATACTAAACAAATAATTCTATATGATATGAGTATGCATATGATAATTTATCTTTAGTGAAATTATTTTTACGTGCCTTTGATATATTGAAGGGGTTCTCATATAAATCTTTCTCACTACACGTGCCCTTAACATATTGAAGGACTGGTTTTACCCTGACCATAGAACTCAATTCCATGCATTTTTCTCTTTTCATCGACATAAGGAAAACTTAGTGAATTTGGAATAATTGGATTATAATTTGTACTTTTATTTGGAAAGTGATTTGTTAAATCTATTTACTGTTAATGAATGGAATAACATGAATGTGAAAGCAAGAAATTCAAACTTTTCACAATATCGTGTCTTTTGTAATAGAATCATGATTGAGTGGAAAATGAAGCTCAAGTAAATATTACAATTTTGAAGTAATACTCTTATTACCCTCAGAACCCCTGTAGTTTAAGCTATTTGGGAGTTTTGTGGTTTGATCTTTTTTTTTTTAATTTTGCTATCCTCTGCCCTTTTTCCATGACTGCTTCATCTAGGCCCCTTCTTTTCTTTTCGCAAATCCACTATCAAGTCTTGTTTTATTTGTGCCTTTTATAATTGTTTACTATATTATGAGAAAGGGGTGTCTTTTTGTTTGTGTGTGTTTTTCTATGCTTTCTGTTTTCTTGTTTTCTTTATGGGTATCCTGGGGTTCTTTGTTTTGCTCCCATAAAATTTTTGTGATTTGCTTTGTTGATTATCCACTAATGGTAGGTGTCTTTATTTTATTTTATTCTTTTTTGACTTTTTTCTTCATGGAAATTCCTATGGTTCTTTGTTTTCTGGTTTTCCCACAAAAAGATTTGTGCTTTTATTCTTTTTTTTCCCGTCATTGGATTGTGGATTGCTAGATTTACTAAGTGAATTTTAATTTTGGTTTCCTAGGGGAAATGTTCTGGATTTTTTTTTTTTTTTTGTGTCACTGTTATGTGTTTGCTGATTTTATTTTATTCTAAAGCACCAATGCAATATAATCTACATAAAGATTTTGAATTTAGGCATATGAGGAAAGAATCATGTAAAAAGTCTGCAAGGGTCTCCTTCATTGTACAATAAAGTGTAAAGCTTCTTGTGTTTGCAAGTATCATGAGAGGATGATTTAGTTACAAGAATTGACCAAGTTTATGAAGTAATTTGGTTCCTTTGTTTGGAACTAAATGTTCATTATCTTTGTTTGGTATCTTATCATGATTTTACATTTGATTTTAGATGTGGATGTTCTTGCTCTAGTATGCTAGTGTTATATTAGATTAAGTTGCTATATATATATATATATATATATATATATATATATATATATATATATATATATATATATATATATATTTCATGAAATAAAGTAGATAGCTCCTAAATTAAGCCTCCTTATTAGTTCTTATAATTCATTAAATCTTATAAGCATATTCATTAACTCTTGTCATTCAATAAGCCATGGCAAGTTCCATTTATTTACACAAACTGTCAAATGAAGAAAGATGCCAAGGAAAATGGTGCAATCTGGAAATAGGACAAGAATCTAGTATTCATTCTAGTAACATAGGAAATATTAGCATAGAATTTTTCTCTTATTAGCGTGAGCAGCTTGCTTTTACATTTGTGGATTTGTGCTTGTTTTTTGTTCAGCTAGATTAATTATTTGCTTGATGCTTTTTTAAGAATGATATGTAAACTAATGTATAAAGCAGTTTGGTCCTGTCTTTGGTCCTTGATCTCTTTGTTTTTGTTTTCTACATTGATATTTTTGGAGTAATTGTATTTCTGATTATGCAATAATAGGACCTATGCAAGAAAAAATATTGAAAATCGAAAGAAGCAATTATACATCCACACAGGTGGTTCAAAAACCATAGTAAGGAGAAAACATTGAGAGGTGATTAATGCTTTATTTGCCTTATTGGTTCGATTTTTTTTATTTAATTATTGACTATATGTAGATAATGAGATCCAGGAACGACAGTGGAAGCAACATTAGTAGAGGGGAGTTATGGGTTATGTTGCACAAGGAAAAAGGATGGTTCTTATATTCATGACGATGCTCAAGTCATTGGTGTAAGTATTGTATTAGTTAAAGTTGTCATACCTTAATTTTTTCCCAAAAAAAGTACTTAATTTTTAATGTTTAATTGGTAAAATCTTATATGTATGTAAGGAAAAAAATAAATATTGAGTGTGAAGATGATTCCTCTAAGGGATGTTTACAAAATGATTCACTTTCTCAAGATATAGGGAAAGAGCACTCTGGCCGGGTTCGAGGTGTAACGCCTCGATTTTTGCTGTTGTGCAAAATTACTAAAATACCCTTAGGTAATATATTTAATTAGATAGTAAATCATGAATTGGTAATTTAGGGTAAATGGTAAAAAATCAAATGTTTAAGATTTACCAAGACAAGTTAAAAGAGTAATCTTATACTAGTAATGTAATTAATCTCAATTGAGTTTAAAATTAATTAGTAATATAAGTTCTAATCTTAAGACAAAGCAAGAAAGTGTACTAGATTTACCTTAATTTTAACATTTTTTATTTTATGATTAAGAAAGGAAATTAAATTTCTCTAAACAATTTTTAGGCTCTAATTACCTTAGGTAATTATTTTTTGACCTCAAGTAATTACTTTTAACCCAAGGTTAATAAATGAAATCAATTCAAAAAGAAGTAGAGTCTAACATCGCCTTAATTACTTAAATGAACTCATTAAGCATTAACTAGGGATAAAAAGGTAATTTCCTATAAAACTCTCCAGAATTACCTGAACTTTTTAGATATTACTTAGTATAAACATTTTAGGCTTCTTGGGTGATGGGGTTCAATGTTCAATCTTATGTTAAATTGCCGCATGGGTAAATTGATAATTTTATGTATGGTAAAAATTGGGGGTTAAGATTTTTACCTCAACATCAATATATCACAAATAATTTCCTTTCAACATAAAACTAACTGCTTGAGGATAGCTGGATTGGCTATCTTCAAGTTCTAAGGAAAAATGACCTCAGGAGCATTTTGGTCATTTTATACACGAAAATAGGATTTGCGATTTTCGCACAAATTGCTATCCAGGCCTCATATAATGTTACTCTAATGTTAAAATTCCTAATTAAGGTTTGTCCGACCTCAATCTCGTGCTAAAATTACCTAAGGGCATCTTGGTAATTTTGCATGACAGTAAAATTCGAGCGTACATTTCTCCCTCCTTAAAAGAATTTCGTCCTTGAAATCGTTACAACGCTAGAGTCCTGAGTTTTCATTTCTGATTCCAATTCCCATGTGACATCCTCCGCTCTATCATGTCCCTATGTCACCTTGACCAAAAATACGACTTTGTTCCTCAATTGCTCGACTCTCCTATTCATGATCCTTGTAGGTGGTAGGTTGAAAGTCAGGTCCTCCCTTAATTGTACCTGTTCTGGCTCTAGCACATGACTAGGGTCGGATTGATATTTTCTTAATTGAGAGACAAGGAAGATATTGTGTAGGTTGGACAAATTGGTGGTCGGCTATTTGGTAGGCTCCTAACCCGACTCTTTAAGGATTTCAAAGGGATCAAGAAATCTGGGCTCAACTTTTTAACTCTTATCGCTCGCTTTATGTATGTTATGGGGTGATTCTTAGGAAAACATGTTCTCACTCTTGGAATTCCAATGGCTTCCGTCGCCTATCAGGATAGCTCTTCTACCTACTTCAGGAGGAATCCTATCCTTAATTCTTTTGATTTGTTCTGTTGTTTCGTTACAACTCGGGTTCTAACATGCTTTGTTCTCTGGGTTTGTACCAACACAAGGGTGATTAACACTTCCGTCCATACATGACTTCATACGGTGCCATACCAATGCTCGCATGATAACTATTGTTATATGCGAACTCGATCAATGGCAAGTACTTATCCTAACTCCCTCTTTGGTCCAACACACATGGTCTTAATATATCTTTCAGGGTCTGGATGGTCTTCTCGACGCCCATCCGTTTGAGGTGGTATGCGTGCTTAAGCATGACTTTGAACCAAACGCCTTATGAAAGGCTCCCCAAAAATACAACGTAAATCGCAGATCACGATTCGAGATTATTGTCATCGATACTCCGTGCAACCTTACAATCTTTTGGTTATACAGCTGGGCCAACTTATCCAATGAATAAGTTACCTTAATAGGAAAAAAGTGAGCCGACTTTGTTATTTGGTCCTCGATTACCCATATGGCGTCATGGCCAGCTTGGGTCTTAGGTAGATCTGCACGAAATTCATTGAGATACTTTCCCATTTCCATCCGGAATGGATAGGGGTTGCATCATGTAATTGATCACATAAACATGCATCACATCTCTTTGCATAGATCCATAAGCATAATATCAATCGTTATCTTATAACGTAAACATGCTCCTACCCAATACGTCGAAAATCAAGGACTGGACTCAGCTAATGCATATGCAATGCTTAATGTAACATCCTCCCTTGCACAACCCCATTCTTAAGCTATGATATCGTACTCGAGAGTTGTTACTTGTTAATTAGTGCACCTCTCTTAATTATCTATAGCAAGCTCGATTTACGTACAGATAACTAAGCGTAATTCTATTAAAACATATTACAAGTAAACATCAAGTTTATTAAACATACAGCTAAAATACATAAGGAAGCTCCTCTATAAGCTTTAGTACATATCTGTCTTCTAATACATTTACATACATACTCATTTCACTAAGTAGCAGAATAAAACAACAACTACTACACTACAGCAATCCTACACTCCTTTGCATAGCAGCATCATCATCCTCTGGCTTAACCTGAAGGCGACACGGAAACACAAACACACAGGGGTGAGAATTACATAATTCTCAGTAGGTAACTCCCAGTTACACAATCATAAATGTCATCGTCATCGCCCAAGCCACTTCGGTTTATTAGAAAAATGTGATCATGTCATCTAAATTAAAGATTCATTTTAAAGTTTTAAAATCATCCTTCCGAAGTGGGTAGCTTTTATTATTCAATCACTTAATACACACACATAATACTACTCAATAGCATAGCATTACATTTTGAAATATACGTGCCTCAGGACATCGAGGGGACCTTTTTGCCCATTAAAGGGGACTTTTCCGTGCCCATAAAAGGGGACTTTCTCTGTCCCATTAACGGGACCTTTCCATGCCCATAAAAGGGGACTTTCTCGTGCCCATTAAAGGGGACCTTTCGTACCTAACCTTATAAATAAATTCACATGCTCAATTATTCATATTCATATTCTTGTACTCATGCTATACTAGTACAAGATGCCATTATTTCATCAATTTCAATCATCAATTCATTTTCAGCACAATGGCAGATTTCTCATGTTCATAGCACAATTTATTTGCATACCAAACCATTAATTCAGAGTCTATAAAAAATTTTAATAACACCTCAATATGTCTAGGAGACCCTGTAAACATTTCAAGACAAATAGAGCTCTCTAACTCCTTCAGTAAATTGTACAAATTTAGTGGTCAGGGACCACCAATTCACAGCTCAAACCAGAGTTCTCATAATTCTTAACCCTAGAAAATGATTGAATCAAATCAAAATAAAAATCACGGTTGAACTTCAAGATGTCTTCAACATTCTGTAAAAGTTTCAAGGGAAAAATCAATCATTTGCTATGTTAAAAAAATTATATAAATTTACAGCTTCAGTTGCACTAATCCAACAGCACAGAAACCATTTAAGTTTTCGATTTTTTTAAAGCATTTAGATTCAAATTTAGAGCTCAAGAAAATTTGTGGGACTAGCCCAAGATGTTAACTTGAACATATAATGTTTTCAGCTCACGACCATAACTACAACATGCCCAGAAAAATCGTGATTATACACTGCCTATAAGAAACCCGAAAATCCAGCAAGTATCACTCAAAATCCTTTTGACAAAAGTGATTCCTATCACCATCCAAACATCCCACCAAAATTCATACATCAATATTTATGTAATATCAGCCAATAAAACCAGAAATTTCGGATTTAAGTCATGCCAAAACAGATCAGAAAAATTTGACAAGATAAGGCAGCAAAAAACCCTACTTGTGATGCTTGAAGAGTTCTAACTCCAAAAGATGCTCTAATTGATTTCTCTTCACTACAAGGACTCCAAATCAAGTCACAAACCTCCCTTAGACAGTGATGTATGATGGCTCAAAGTGGGAAAAAGTGATGGATTAAAATTCTAATCGGTTGTATTTGTGGGGTTTGGGGTGTAGAACAAGTTTTGTGAAGGGAGTTTTGGGTTTTACCAAGTCTAGGCTAGTGTTTTTGGGGTTGAAATGCAAGTTTGGCTCATGGAAATGAAGGTTTCTGGTTCCTCCTTGCTGCTGGCCGAATTTTGATGTATTTTTTGGGAAGAAATGTGACTAGGCTTCTTTAATAAATGCAATGGAAGATATTTAGTGAAGTAATCATCATTTATGTGACAAGGCAACAATAGATGGCTAAGATTTAATCTTGGATTCCAAGATTAAATCTTGGCCTTCCACATACTCTAAAGAGGTGGATATTATCCATTGGTTATGATGGAAATATCTTTCGTGTTAGAAATCATACACCGAAATCTCACCGAACGGGTAAATGTCGTACCATTAAACCGATATTGCCGAAAATTAATTCTAAGCATAAAATTGCCATTCCCACACATTTCTAATCTTATTCTCATATTTTCCTAATTTCGGGCACCACGGGGCTAAAATCTAGGGTTTAAGCTGTGGCAGATGGGCCCGGGCAAGTTACTATTCACCGGCCCAAAATTTTTTTATTTTTTTTTTTTTTTTGGACAGGATGGGCCGCCCTCATCATTGCTAAACTATTAGATTTTTGAAATTAAGATTAATAAAGCTCAAATTAATTTTTAATTAAATTTTAGGGTGTTACACTTAACAGGATATATATATGGGGAATCATTCATTCACAGTTCAACACAAGCATATAGGGCCACCAATCCACTTTATCGTTTAGAACACACTTATTTGTATATTTGGGGTTCTGGTCATCGATTACCAGAATTAAAAACTTGTTTCAAGCTCAAAGAGCATCCTGGTAATTGATTACATGAGATGGTAATCGATTACTAGAGCCAAAAACTTGGTAATTGGTTACATGACTGGTAATTGTTTACCAGGGTCAAAAAACTTATTCTGGGCACAAAAAACCTGGTAATCGATTACATAGGTTGGTAATCAATTATCGAGCCAAAAACTTGCAAAGAAGCATCCTAGTAATCTATTACATGATCTGGTAATTGATTACCAGATCCTCGAAAATTAAAAAACCCAAGTTTCAACACATTTCAAGCTACTATTTCATTTAAAGACCATTTTAAAACATCAATTCAACATTTTTACAAATCAAAACAAGCTTTTCAGTCCAACTTTGTGCATCATAAAAGCAAGATTCAAGTTTCAAAAGAAAACAAATCCCACGTTATATCATGGCTAAAACACATTCAATGGCCATGATCAAGATTTTTATTTTAAGATACAAGGGTAAGTCTTTAAACTGTAGGGATTTAAGTGATGACAAGAATCATAAATATGCTTTGCAATCTCGTTTTAGTCTTGGTTATTATAAGGTGATGACTTGGAAACATAAATATGATATACAATACTTGAAATATAAATATGGGAATGCAAATTTAATTTTAAGTCTTTAAAGTTTAGGTGATAATTTGAAATATAAACATGAAATGTAAGACTTGAAATTTAAACATGGAAATGCAAGTCAATTTCTTTAGTCTTTAAGATTTAAGGTGATGATTTGAAAATAAACATGATATGCGAGGTATTGAAACTTAAACATGAAATGCAATAACTTGAAATATAAACGTGATGCAAGTCCATTTTATATCTTACTAGAGCTCATTACAAGACTTTAAAGAATCAAACTTTTAACCCAATTAATCTTAACCAAATGAAAATGAGCTTTAGAGTCTCTTGATACCAGGGTTCTAAGAACCTCATTTCATTAGACTCATCATCAAGTTCAAAGGAAAATCAACAAAGACAACTAACAATAATCCATTGTTCATAGTCTTATGAAACAAAAAATCAAGCCTTGAGTTTTAGAGGTCCAACACATGATGGTTCCACAATCAATATGAGAAGTCCTCATGATCAAAATATGGCCTTGAACATCAAAGAAAGAAAATATTTCAAAGAAACCAACAAACATTCCATTTTTATCATTGTTTAAAATAGAAAATAAACCAAAATTTGGGCTCTAGAGGTTAAGTATATGATGGTTTCATAACCAACACCAAGATCTCTCATCATCTATTTTTTTTTTACCAACAACCAACAAATGAAACTGAAAATAAGAGAAAAGAAAAAGAAAAGGAACTTGTCCATTAAACCAACATCAAATTCGAAAAGTAATGAAGAAAAAGGAGAGAACTCAAAATAAAAATTCCTATCAAGTGTGCTTTTTCTTGCAAGAGAAAACTTGGTCTTTTGCAAGGAAGAGAAAGAACAAGTCTTCCTTTGGAATGGAGATGTATTTTCAGCCAAAGGAAAAGAAATGGAAGGAAGGATTTTTCTTGTGTCTTGGAGCTTGGGAATGGAAATGTTATGTGTCTTAGAGATGATCTATGGTGGAGGTGTGGTGGTTTGAGGTTAAGGATGGAGGTGGAAAAGGAAGAAGAGAAAGCTCAAGTTGAAAGAATGCAAAAGTTCTTTTTTGACACCAAGTCTTTAGCCAAAAACGCAAATGACAAAATGAGAGAGTTTGTGAGTATGCAGGTGTTTATAAAAATGAAATGAGAGAAATTGGTAATTGAGTGTTTGGGTTAGTAATCATGTGTTTAAGACTTTCAAGACATGATTTAGAGTGATCATAAAAGACATGGACCTTGGATAATTACTTTTATAAAATCTTATAATGAATCTTTGCATGTTACACCTTTTCATAATAAGCCCAAGGTTCCTGGACATAAACGATGACTTTAGGGTATGAGGTTTCCCTCCTGAGTTTTTAGCAAGATTTTCCGTTACGTCTTCAGATCTCGATGGCGTCGTTTGTGGTCTTCATTGACACACCGATCTGGGAGGTGCACTTTGACCCGAGCATTAGTCGTATCATTCGAGGGTCGATGTATCAGCATTTTGCGTACATGGGAGGCCCGTCGTGCATCCAATTTTCAACGTTCGCTTTACTCTTACCTCATCGTATGATGATGAACTGATCTTTGAGAGGACCTGACCCCACGATGAGCAGACTCGTCGCACCCGTCCATCATCCTTAGCGGTTAGAGACTACGAATACGTCCGCTCATACCATGCATCTGAGGTGACTTGTTTGAGGACTCCCCTGCCTATGTCTACTCGGAGGGTTCTTCTTCCCTCGGTGCCCATGGACGTGGGTAGGGGCAGCGAGGATCCTGTCACCCCGAGGCTTGCGAGGCGAATGCAACAGCTTGAGGGCGCCCGCCTCAGAGGCCATGTTCCCTGCTCGCATGCCTGCGCCCCTCTTCGTTGGGCTACGGCGAGGAGCTCGAGCGGTCGTGGGACACTTTCCCTATTGTTAGAGGACCAGCGTCACCATAGGTTTCGAGCATGGAAGAGAAAATGGATGGGATGGCCGGTCCGACATGCGGTTCGGTTAAGCTTAAAAATCGGGGAAGTCAAAACCGGGAAAATCGGGAAAGCGACGAATAGACCGATTTTTTTTTATTTTCCAATTTTTTTTTTAATTTTTTTAAAGCTTCAATACTGATATCTTATGACAGTATAGAGTAAAAAAAAAATAGAACCAGAAAAGGACACTAACAAAATTGTTGGGTTATTATTTTTCTCTTCGTCATTCACAAGCTACTCACCATAAACCTGACGGTCACTAACAAATATTATTTTCAAATGCTTTGTGACTGTTTGTGAGACTAAAACTAGAGAAATTTTATATGGATGATATTTATTTTATAAACCTATGAATATTTTTTGTTGTTGATTATGTTAATGTTAATATTTATATTCTAATTAATCATATGCATATATTTATATATATTTTTTATTATATTCCGGTTGAACCCGTTCGAACTGGTTAGACCTCTAAACCTTTGAACCAGCACCTTAACGGTTCGATGTCTGGTTTGGTTTCTCTTCCTTGGTTTCGAGGGAGGAGTAGTTATAACTGGGGGTTTGATCTTTTGGGGCTTCCTCTCTTGCTTTATGTTTCTTTTATGCACTTTCCTATTTTATGTCATGGGTGGGGTAGTTCACCTCGTGAGGCTTGAGTTTTCTAGACGCATAGGCTACCACTTGCCTATTTTGCATCAACACAAAGCCTAAACCCTAACAATATATCTCGAAAGGTACATTGGGTCGGGTAAAACCAAAATCGGGGTCAAGGTTAACTTTCCTTTTAGCTCTTGGAAGTTTTCTCACACTCAAAATTCCATAAAAACGGGTGTTTTTCCTAGTGAGCTTGGTTAGGGGAAGGGCGATCTAAGAAAATCCTTTTATAAACCTACGGTAATAGCCTGCTAAACCCAAAGAGCTTCATATTTTCGATATGGTGGTTGGTCTCTCCCAATTCATTACGACCTCGATCTTCCTGGGGTCAATGGCTATACCTCCCTTTGACACTACGTGTCCCAAGAACTTCACCCCCTCCAACCAAAATTCACACTTAGAAAGCTTCGCATATAACTTCTTCTCCTTCAAAATCTCTAAAACCAACCTTAGATGACGTTCATGCTCCTCGTGGGTCTTCGAATAGATGAGTATATCATCTATGAAAACACCACGAACTTATCTAAATAGGGTCTAAAGATTCTATTCATATAATCCATGAATACGGCAAGAGCATTCGTCAATCCAAAAGACATCACGGCGAACTCAAAGTGTCCGTCCTGAGTTCTAAAGGCGATTTTAGGTATATCTTCATCTCTCACTCTAATTTGGTGGTATCCTGACCTTAAATCAATCTTGGAGAATACCACCGCTTCTTTCAATTGGTCCATGAGATCATCAATCCTATGCAAATGGTATTTGTTTTTCACCGTTACTCAATTCAATTGCCTATAATCTATGCACAACCTCATGCTTCCATCCTTCTTTTTGACAAATAAGATCGGGGCTCCCCAGGTGAAGCACTCGGTCTTATGAAATTCTTCTCTAAAAGCTACTCCAACTGGGTTTTCAACTTCTTTAATTCCAAGGATGACATTCTATATGGGGATATAGAGATAGGTCCCGTTCCAGAACCAACTCAATGGAGAACTCCACTTCTCTCTCTCTCTCCTTCTCTCTCTCTCTCTCTCTCTCTCTCTCTCGAGAGAGAGAGAGGAACTCGGGTATCTCATTTGGAAATACCTCGGGATAATCTCTTACTACGGTATATCATCTATATTCTGCTCAAAGTCTACCTCACTAGCTTCTAGGAGGACATATCCTTTAGTTTTCTCCCACTCCAGTAGACCTCTACGGAATTCACATAAAGCTTAAAAGTTTGACTAGTTTTACTAGAGGGAAGACGAAAGATAAGGTTTTGGCATAACAATCTAACAAATACATGGTTGGCATAGAGCCAATCCATGCCAATAATTACTCCTATGTCTTTCAAGGGTAAACAAATCAAATCCATGACAAAAGCATGTAAGAAAGACTCGACACTAGCATGTGAGATGAATGAATGGGTAGCACCGGAGTCGTCCAGTCCAGTTAAGGTTCTATCATTTAATTCACGCTTAACTTCGATGAGATCGTTGGATCTGGTTGCGTCTTCCGCATTGAGGGTAAAGACCCTTCCTTAGTGTTGCGGCCTGGGTGCTGACTGGATGGTCCTCTGCTTCTCAGTCCTTGGCATAGTGGCCCGGCTTGCCACATCTAAGCAGACTCCTTGCCACGCATGGCAGGGAAATTACCATGATTTTTCCCGCGGGGGCATACCACGGCTGGTGTGGGTTCGGGGAAGGCGGGTGCTCCTTGGAGCGCCTTGTTCTTGGCCCCGCTGGGCCCACCTTGGTGGTTGTTGCGAGGATCGCCCGATCCTCCTTGTTGGTTGTTGTGGTTTCTTCGGCCATTGTGGTTGAATGGCGTCCTCGGGTGTTGCCGAAGGGTTAGTTGACGGGTCCCCTTTGTTGTTGTTGTGGTTGCTTCGTTGGTGTGGTAAGGATTGTAGTAGCTCCTTGACTGGTTTTGATGTTGTGGCTTGAACCTCGGGGCTTAAGGTTCCAACCCATGGGGCGCTCTCCCTCGCGGCGCTCAACTTCTTGTGCCCTCCTCTATGATTCTGCAATTGTTGACTAGGGTAGGGAAGTCTCTAATTTCCATATGCGCACTGCCATGTTGGGTTCGGCCTTCAACCGGCCTCGAACTTAACGCACTTCCATACTTCATCGCGATTCCCTTGGAAAACTGGAGAAAACTTAATCAACTCCTCGAACTTCACCGTGTCCTGGGCGACAAAAGATCCGCCTTGTGTAAGCTGCATGAACTCGATATCCTTCGCATTCGTGACTGACTCAGGAAAATACTTCTCATAGAAGTAAGTCTTGAATAGCTCCAAGTTGATTGCTATGCCCGTAGCCTCTAAAAGCCTCTTTGTGCCGGTCCACCAGAACTCCACATTGAACTCCATCATATATGCAGCGAAGGTGACCTTCTGTTCCTTCGAAGGCGACAGAGTAGATCTTCTCCATATTCTTGATCCACTCATCCACCTTGTTTGGGTTCAAGGCTCCACGGAAGGTCAGGGGATTTGCCTTGCGGAATTCCCAAGTCGAGCTTGTCCTCGGCGTCAGGGGACCTTGAGCAGCATCCCTCTTTGGTTCATGCGATTGAACATACGTTCCATCGCTCTCGCCATCTCACGAACAGCGGTCGCAATCTCGTTCCCTTGCTCACCCTCATTCGCATTCCTATTTTGTCTGCGAGGTGTCATTGGTCCCTAAACCATAAGTCAACAAACACTGAGGTGATCAGGCTCAATATTGCAAGCTAGATGAGCTAGTTACCATAGCACAAGCAAGTAGACGGGGTCATGCATGTCTATCCTATAGCTTGTTTCTATTAGCTAAGCACTATACATGACATACTACCGTATCATGCCTATAAAGCATGGTCAGTCCAATCCTCAAGCTCCGATAAAGTGAAACTCTCTGATACCATAATGTAACACCCTAATATTTAACCTAACATGCCTAGAACATATTAAGATTAATTATTAGTTATTACTTTCTTTTAAACTCGTTTGTAAAGTTACTTAACGAAAAATACAGGTAAATTTTTTTTTAAAATATGTAAAACGAGATGCGAGCCGTCGTGTACTATCATGAGCAAAACGTGAAGCAACAAAGGATTAAAACGTACAATTGAAAGCAATAAAGAACATATCCATTCATAGAAGCAAATGTCATAATATATTATATAACATAGTTTGATACATGGTTGGATACGTCAACTGAAATATAAAAACATAAAGTCATATCCACATGAGAATGGGCAGAGCTCCAGTACATAAAATAGGAAATCCAGGAAAGGAAACATAAACAGCGAGTCAGGGAAACCCCAAAAGATCAAACCCAAGCTATAGCTACCACTCCCGAGACCTCCTGGTGACGCTGATCCTCATCCCTCGAAGGTATGTACCTAATGAACTGGGTGAGCTCCACGGGTGCGTGCAAGCGGAAAGGGGGATGGACGTGACATCATCGACGTAGGCGCATTTCTGGGCATCGAGCTAGCCTCGGCTACGTCACCGTGTCCTTGCCCTCTCCCGATGTCCATGGGAACCGTCAGGGCAGATCCTTCCGAATAGATATGGGTGGGGAATCCTTGATGGGTTGGTCTCTAACGCCTCGAGCGAGGAACATACTCGGGATAGTCGCGCACTGCCGAAGCTGAAAGGCGAGCATGACGAGTCTCTCGTCACGGGGTTGAGTCCTCTTGAAGATCAGGTCGTCGCCAAATGGTGAGGTAGGAGTGAAACGAAAGCTGGAAACTGGATGGGCAACGGGCGTCCCATGTACGCAAAAATACGAACAACACATCGACCCTCGAAATGATATGACTAATGCTCCAGGTCAAAGTGCACCTCCCAAATTGGCGTATCAACGAAGATCACGAACGACGCCATCGAGATCTGAAGACGTAACGGGAAAAGAGTAGAGGGGGTGATAATCTTTCTAAAGAATCTTAGTAGAGAATCCTCTTACACTAATGTCATCGTTAACGTCTCAGGAACCTTAGGTTTATTGTGAAAAGGTGTAACATGCAAAGATTCATTGTGAGGTTTTATAAAAGCAATTATCCAATGTCTATGTCTTTTATGATGAATCTTAATGCATGTATGCAGCATAGCGAAACATGAATGCATGACAGTACTTTATACATGTAAGCAATTAAAACATGACATAAATAACTTATCATTACATAGTGGTATGTAACATCTCATGAAAATCTTTCTCTTTCATAAGTATGGAACTTCACATCCTTTCTCTTTTCTCAAACTTGTGATATAAAGTTATCAAAAATAGTATCTGCACCCTAAAACTAGGCTATGAGCTCATACCTCAACTAGTCGTCATTAGTTCTTACTTATCCTCTTGATAAGCGTAACATAATCACAATAATCAACATGTGGTGAATTAGGGGGAGTAGCTGATTGGTTTAGGAGCATTTGGAGGAAAAAGAAAATCTCATTTTAATGTTGATTTATAAGTGTGTTTAGGAGTTGATTTGGTTAGGCTATGGATTAGAAGTTGTAATTTGTGTTTTAAGTAAGATAATGGGTAATTAAGATGGTTCAAGACAAGATTTTAAAATTCGTTGTAATTAGGAGTTGTAATTCGTTGCTAAGAATATCATATTTTTAAAATTCTCACTAATAAAGTTTAAATTAATTTTTTGAATAAATTTTGGGGTGTTACATTTAGGGCTAAAGTGGTTCTCCAGTGCCAATTCGCATAAAATGTGACACATAATCACTTCCATTAATGGAAATGGAGACCAATTGACCTTTGAGTGGATTTATCAAATGAAATAGATCTTTAGTGGATTACATGTGAGTATAGTTTCTTTTATGGGCTATTTTGTAAGCAATGTAATCAATGAGGGATTATAGTGGTGGTTCTCCTGTTCTTAGAACATATTCTGTGTTTTCTCAATTGTACAAATCTAGAAATACATAAAAAGTTGTCCAAATTTATGCTATCGAACAATGTAATCGATGGTATCATGAAAGACCATCCAAAAATTTAGATTAAATTGTTATATGTTTTAAAAAAGCTTATATTTGTTTGTACACAAAAGGTGTGGATTTCTACAGATGAATGATGGTCGAGGGAAAACCAGCCTAGTAAGAAATGAAGAAGGGTAAGATTTTACCGTATGACTAAGTATTTTGCTATGAGTAGGTGGTGATCGATAACACTCACATTAAGGGTGTAATTAATGAAAAATTAGCCTAAAATAACCACGTAAGGCCAAAATACTTGAGCTTAAGACAAGAGCTTCGACGTGGAAACCCAGGTGTTAGAATGACTATTAATGCTATCAACAAAAAGCTTAAGATGATAGTTTCAATTTGGAAACCCAGGTTTACTCAATTGAGGCCGTTTCAAGCCTATAAAAAGGTCGTTTTGATATTGTTTTGGTCAATTTTTTATTTTTTCTATGTTAAAATTACCAAGTAATAATTGAGCTCTTTTTTAAGATTTTGAGGAGACTTAGTCACGCATATAAAATGTCCTTAAAGGTTGATTGCGGGCAACAACTAATGGTGGTTGAATATTTGTCATTTGAATAAAGATGCTAGTCGTTAGCTAATGGATGTTGGTCCATATGATTGTTTACCACCCATGAATCAATTTTGGACATCAATTGAAGGAGAAACATGCTTCAAAAAGTGAATAAAGAAGTTTTGACCGAGTCTACAACCATTTCCTAGAAAATAGGGGTAGTTGAGAAAAAGTGATTTCTTATTAGATAATTAGAGAAATGGTTGAATGATGGTTCCAGGAGGTTATAATAAGGAGTAAGACTACACCCTATAAAATGAGACATATGGTGATTGCTAACCGAATTAATTGAGGTGGTTACCATTGCTAACCAAATTAATTGAGGTGGTTATCATTGTAGACTAGATTAGCTAAGGTAATTCTATTTAGTGGTTAATGTAATGCCTCGATTTTTCCTTCTGTGCAAAATGACTAAAATGCCCTGAGGTCATTTTTTTGCACGAGAATTGAGGGCAGCCTATCCGGCCATCCTCAAAGGGTTAGTTTAAGGTTGGAAGGGAACCATATGTGTTGTATATAGCAATAGGTGCGAAAATCACAATTTCTGATTTTTAATGCGTAAAATTATCAAAATTCCTCTAAGGTAATTTAATGCGGGATTAAGTGATTATTGGACCAAGCCATCACCCAGGAGTTGCATATATTAATTTTAGGGAATATTTGATGTTTGGGTGAGTTTTGGGGGGTTTGTGTAGAATTACCATTTTGCCCTTAATCAGTGCTAATTAAGCTTAATTAAAGTAATTAGGGGCATATAGGCTGTAACACCTTGGAGTTATTTAGAAATTAATTGAAGCCTTATTCATAAGAGTTTCAATATTCTAACAGATATAGTGATGATGAGGACGACCTAACAAACGAGTACAAAAAAAGTGAATACTATTTTGCGGGCTTCACGAATTCGTCTAGACGCCAAAACCCTAGATCTAAGACAGGAGATGCCTGAAACTAAAACATAGGGATAAGGTTATAAATAGTTAGAAATGAAGATTTTATATCTGGAATTAAATTTCGGACAATATTGATTACCTAGGTACGTATTTTACCCGTTCGGTAAAATTTTAGTATGCGATTTCTAACATGAAAGATAGTCTAATCATTATAAATGGATAATGTATATCTTTTTAAACCTAGTGTAAGGCTAAGATTTAATCTTGATTTACAAGAATAAAACCTAGCCATCCATCTTTTTATATTATGCGTTTATTTTACATAATATCTAAAGTTAAGTTAAGATAAATCCAAGCCAACAACCTTATCTCTCCATCATTAAACATTTCATCCAACACACAAAGAAGGCAGCCACCATTGTCATCTTTCTCAAGAGCTCAAGCTTGATTTGAAACCACCAAAACACTTGCCCAAAGTTGTTAAAATCATAAGCTTCCTTCATTAAATTTGTTCTATTCATCAATACCTACCAAACTAACCGATTGAAATTTCAATTTCTCATCATTCGTCACCTTGATACCCTATACCTCACTACTTGTGGAAGGGATTGGGGTTGGTTTGGGGGCATTGAAGCAAAAGCAATCAATCTTGGAGCATCCTTGAAGCCAATATCCATTAGTCTCTAAAAGTATGGTTTTGTAATCTTAATTGTTGCAATTATGTTTTCTTAGGTTTTGAGTATTTAAATTTGGTAATTCTGATTTAATGTGAGGTTATTCATAGATATTGATGTATTTGCATTGGAGGAGTAGTTTGGTGTTGTTGAAAATTCATTTTTGTCAAAAGGAGTTTTGGACGATCTTGCTAGATTTTCGGTTTTATGGAGAGATTTGTCACGATTTTTCTGATGTATTTGTAGGTATTTTTATGAGTTAGAAAAATTATATGTTGAAGCTAATATCCTAAGCTAGTCCCACGAATTTTCTAGAGCCTTGTTTTGGACTTTTACCGCTTTAAAAAAATTAAACCAAAACTATACCTGTCCGTTGAATTGTTGGAACCGAAGCTGCAAATTTTGCTAATTTTGTTACCATAGAAAATGATTGATTTTTCCTTTGAATTTTTTTACAGGATGTTGAGGAAATCTTGAAGTCTAACCTTGAATTTTTGTAGGATTTGATATATTCATTTGATAGAGTAATAAAATTAAGAACTAGGGTAGTGGTATGTTATTATGGGGTTTCTGACCTTCAAATTTGTCTAATTTTATTAACATAGAGAATGATTCTTGCTCTGAAATTTTCAGGACCTTGTGAACATATTGAGGTGTCACGGAAAATTTTTATAGCCATTGAATTAGTTATTTGATATGAAAAATAAATTTTGCTACTGAAATGAAAAATCTAACATGATGGTGGAAATTGAACAAAGTATTGAATTGATGAGATAATGTCCCTTAATTCAAATATGATGAGTATAAATGCATGCTTTACACTTTAAGGATTGGTTTATGAGAAATAAATGAGAATTTCATTTGTGAATGAATATTTATATGTAATTGGGGCATGAATTGGTAAAAAGAAAGATGATAAGTGAATATATGTGATAAAAGAGCATGTAGGAACTTCAAGTGTGCATGTTCTAACATGTAGGAAAGCAGAGACAAGACTTATGTTGGATAAAAGGGAAGGCAAAAGAGAAAAAAAAACATATTGGCTAAAAAAAAAATATTGGCTAAAAATAAACATCGGACTTCTCTAAAGATATTATGAGTAAATAAACATATTAGCTAGGAATAGAACTATGAGATTCGAAAAGAGAAAAAAAATGAAGTTCGATGATCATGTATAGGAATGAGCTCATGTCCTGACAAGTAGCCTATTACTCATTGTGGAGTTGTCCATTGCAGATACTATTAGGTATAAATTACCCATTGTAAAGTCATCTACTCAGATACCACTTGATATAGAACTAAGTCTTCCCTACTATTAGGAAATGCAAACTTATTATTGTTTATGCATATGACTTTACATGATATTTCTTGTATAATGAAATTGTTAGTTATGTTACATTTACATTTGAGGGAATGTCTTCCTGAGAATTATATAATATTTTCATCCCTATTTTTGTATGCATTATGTATTGTATTCAATCCTCCAATGTCGTCCATGATATTCTTCCGTGATTTGCAACAATGGGTATGGCATTATGACCCGATACTAGATTCCCTATATGTAGTAGGCTATTCAGGGTTAGAGCTTACGTGTTCTTTGGTCGTTCATTCAGTTCGTCAGTGTTCATTGCTGATTTTGATCCCACTTTCTCTTATGATGGTGTGTCCTTTCATATGGCACATCCTGATGTATTCTTCACCCACTTGCACCTCCCGTACCCTTTCTAGGGATGCTCCCACTTCGTAATCCTCCTCAGATTCGGATCCACTCGCAAGTCCTGATGCTCCTGCCAGAGGTGATGCCATCATACCGATGGCAAATGGTTTTAGGGACTCTTTGACATGTATATAGTTGTAACTTAGGGTTAGAACTCTGAGCCTATAGACCGATCTTGTTAGCTGTTTTTTAGGTCCATTTGTATATATATGTGATTTTGTTGGGTCTTGGTATTTGACTAGGCTAGACTAGATACATGATGTGTTTTTTTTAACCGAGTTCCTGAATAGTTTTATAGGTGGACAAACTTATCTTTTAGTGTAATATATATATATTGACAACCTGTATATGATATGCTTATATATATATATATATATATATATATATATATATATATATATATGACTTTTTGCAACATATAAGTTTTATTGAGTTTCTTTTCATTCTCTCGAATAGTATAAATAATATCAGGAAGTGATACTCTTCTAGTTGTTGTGTTAACACTCAAGTAATACATGGTAGTTAGGAGTGTGTTACATTATGGTATAGAGCTGGACTATCCTAATAAGCCTGAGGATTGGACCGGCTATGCTTTCCCTGGTAATTGTCATGCATTATGATTTTATATATATGTGTGACCATTGTAAGATGTGTGGGTTCCTGCCACACTTAGCTTGGTATTGAGCCTGATCAAATCAATATTTTTGTTTGGTGTAATAGGAATCAATGACTTCAAATTGGCATACTAGGAATGGTGTTGGAGACAAAGCTAGTCTAATGGATACCATTTGTGAGATGGCTGCTACTATGAGAGAACAAGCTGTAGTGGCTAACCAAATGATAGAGCAGGTTGGATTACAATGAGGGAAACTTGGTTGGAAACCTTGGAGGAAACGAAGCGGATGTGGAGTACCAAAAATTTGCTGAGTTAGGAAATCAAACCTTCCACCATTTCAAGGAGCTTTCAATCCAAATAAAGTAGAAGAATAGATTAAAGCTAAAGAGAAGATTTTCTCGGTTCTTCCTTGCACCAAGATTCAAAACGTGGCTTTTGCTACTTACATGCTGGAGGCGGATGCAAGTTCCTGGTGGGTTGGCACCAAGGGGTTATTCAAAGCTTCTTAGATTAAAGTTATCTGGATATTTTAGGGAAGCTTTCTACCACAAGTACTTCCTTACTTTTGTAAGAAATGCAAAAGAGTTGGAGTTTATAACGCTTAACCAAGGATCTATGAGTATAACGAGTACATGGCTAAATTTGAAGAGCTTTGCAAGTTTTCTATGATTTACCAACGTGAACAGGATAAAGCTTGGAAGTGCATGAAATATGAAAGGGGGTTTACGTGAGGATATTGAAGTAGCTGAGTCTTCTAGAGATCAGAGATTATGCTACATTTAACAAGAAGCTAGCGAGTTTCAAGTATGCACAAAATAATGCTAGAAGGGGATTGGCACCCAGAGCTCGAGATTCAAGCTTGTCAACCAGTCTCAGGGAAAATTCCTACCCAACAACAATAACGGCGAGGGAAATAACTTCAATCATCAAGACAGAGGTAGGATGAGAATGCCTAAATGTGGGAAAATCACGGGAATAAGCCTTTCTGACAGTTCCAATTATTTGCTATGGATGTGGGAAACCAGCATACAAGGCATTTGAATGCCCTAACAAGAAGATTTGGTAGCCTGTCTCAAGGCCACAACACCAAGGACGCATCTATACTATAAGTGCTAAAAAAGCTTCTCAATCTAAATCTAATATTGGTAAGTGTGAAATAAATGGTAATACCCTAGATGTACTTTATGATTCGGCTATTACTCATTCTTTCATATCTTATGAGTGTGTACGTAACTTACAATTGTCTGTGTTCGAATTACCTTATGATCTCCTTGTATCCACTCCTACTGCTAATCCTATTAGAACTTGTCATGCATGCATGAATCTTTCTCTTCGAATAGATACTAGAGAGTTTCCTGCCAATTTAGTTTGTCTTCCTTTATCTGGTTTAGATGTAATCCTAGGTATGGATTGGTTAGTAGCTAACCATTTTTTTTAACTCAGGATGAGACTGTTGTGTTTCCTTCTACTTTCCCTTCTATCCCGTGATTCCTTTTCTTTTTACTTAAACTTGGTAACACTTGAACACAAGTAAAAAGGACCATTAGGAATATGTTCTCCTTTTAGCAAGTGAAACTGAGAGTGACCACTAGTTGAGTAAGATTCCAATGGTGAGGGAGTATTCAGATGTCTTCCTAGAGGACATTCTAGAATTTCCTCCTAAAAAGGAGATTAAATTCTCCATTGAGTTAGTTATAGGGATAGGTCTTATTTTAATCACTCCTTATAGAATGTCACCTTTGGAGTTAAAATAATTAAAAGCACCGATTGAAGAATTACTAAGGAAACATTTCATTAGACCTAGTGCCTTTTTGTGGGGAGCCCTTATTCTTCTGGTAAAGAAAAAGGATGGGGGTATGAGGCTTTGTGCAGACTATAGATAATTGAATAAGGTGACAATAAAAAATAAGTATCCTTTGCCAGGAATTGATGACCTCATGGATCAATTACGATGGGCCTCCATATTCTCAAAGATTGATCTTAGATAAGGATATTATCAAATTCGAGTTCGAAATGAGGATATTCCTAAGGCCTTTAGAACTGATATGGACATTGTGTATAAGGTGATTTCTTTTGGATTGACCAATGCTCTGGCTGTATTTATGGATTATATGAACTAAATTTTCCGCCCCTACTTGGATAAGTTTGTAGTTGTATTTATAGATGACGTACTTATTTATTCAAGGACTGAAGAAGAACATGTGGAGCACCATAGGGTTGTGTTACAGATCCTAAGAGAACGGAAGTTGTATGCTAAGCTATCAAAATGTGAATTCTGGATAGAAGAGATTAGATTCCTAGGCCATGTGGTATAGCGAAGGGAATCTCAGTCGATACCCAAGGTGCAATAGTACTTAGACAAGGTGATGGAGATTCGGAGTTTCCTAGGGTTAGCTAGACACTATAGGCATTTTTTCATGAGTTTTTCTCGGATAGCGTTGCCTTTGACCAAGTTAACTCGAAAGAACGCTCCATTCAAGTGGACATGGAATATGAGAATATTTTTCAAGAGTTGAAGCAAAAGCTAACCATGGCACCAGTATTAATACTACCAAATCCTCATGAGCCCTTTGAGGTTTATTGTGATGCTACTAGTAAGGGTTTAGGATGTGTGTTGATGCAGAATCCTATTGTGGTGGCCTATGCTTCTTGACAATTGAAGCCGCATGAAGTAAACTACCCAACTCATGACCTCAAACTCGCAGTTGCGATTTTTGCTTAAAGATCTGGCACATCATCTCTATGGTGTGCAATTCAATGTTTTCTATGATCATGAAATCTTAAAAATCTTTTTGATCAGAAGGAGTTGAATATGAGGCAAATGAGGTGGATGAAGTTTCTCAAGGATTATGAATTTAGCCTAAATTACCATTCGAGCAAAGCAAATGTTGTTGCTAATACGTAAGCAAGAAGTCTTTAAGTGTAGCATGTTTGATGATTAAAGAGACGGAGCTAGTGAAAAGCTTTAAGACGCTTAGTTTAGATATGTCTATGACCCTTTAAGGAGTTGTGTTGAGTCAAATAAAGGTAACAAGTGAGTTAAAAGAACATATTTTGGCTCACGCCTAAAGATCAAGAGTTTCAAGAAACTTTAAGATTGGTCCATGAAAATAAGTTGCTAGGATTTACTCAAAGGTATATGGAAGTACATTGATAGGGTGTGTGTACCTACAGGTGCCAATCTAGAAATAAGATTTTAGAGGAAGCTCATAGGGGTGAATTCACAATATATCCTCAAGAAGATGTTTTGATGGCCAGGGATAAAGAGAGACATAGTAGAATTTGTCAGGAAGTGTTTGACTTGTTAAAGGATTAAAATAGAATATCAAAAGCCAACTGAGACCTGCAACCTTTAGAAATCCCTGAATGGAAGTGGGAAAGTATATCCATGGACTTCATAATAGGTTTGCCAAGGATATCATCAGGTCATGATGCTATATGAGTTGTAGTGGATAGACTGACCAAGTCTCCTCATTTCTTATCCATCAAAGCCAGTTATCCTTTGGATAAGTTAGCTTCTTTATACATTCAGGAAATAGTAAGACTACAAGGTGTTCCTTTTTTGATAATTTCTGACAAAGACCCAAGGTTTACTTCGGAGGCCTTTGAAACCAGACTCTATTTAAGTATTGCCTATTACCCAACCTGATGGACAACAATGTAACGGAATTATGCTATCGAGTTAAATTACAAAACACCCTAGGTAATTTTTGCATGTAATTCAAGGCCGAATAATCCTCAATAAAGGAATATAATGTTAGAGAAATAGTATGAGAAACTTGAATAACGATTAATGCTAAAGTCGTAAACCAAATTTTTCTACGTGTAAAATAACCAAAATGCCCTAAAATCATTTTACCTAGAAAATCAAAGATAACCAATCTATATTATCTTTGAGGGTTAGTTTAATACTTGATGGGGATTAAATGTTCCTTGGAGATAAAAATATCAAATTTTCAATTTTTATCGTATATAAAATTACCTTTTCCCTAGTAATTTTACATGAAAATTATGTAATCTTTGAATTTGATTTTAATCCAAAGGTTCAAAATGACTATTTCAAGTGCAATTTGAGAATGTTCAGTAATTACAGGGAGTTTTTATGTGAAATGACTATTTAACCCTGGTAATTTAACTTGAAATTGAGCAATGTTTGAACCCTTATACAGGGAAGCCTAAAATGGTTATACCAAGTAATATTTGAAATGTTCAAGTAATTGGGGAACTTTTATGTGAAATTACCTTTTTACCCCTAGTTAATGCTTAATGAATTTACTTAAGTGATTAAGGCAATATTAGGCTCTAATCATTTTTGAATTGATTTCACTTATTAACCTCAAGTTAAAAATTAATTACCTAAGGTTAAAAATAATTACTTGAGGTAATTAGAGCCTAAGATTGCTCAAGGTAAAAATTAAATTTTCCTTAGTCACAATAACTCATAAAATTAACTATTTTGAGCTTAGGTTAATATTTTGGTTCAGGTAAAATCTAGTACAATTACATTTTCTTATCCTAAGTTTAGAACTTATGTTACAAATTGATTTTAACTCATTTAAAATTACTTCATTTATTAGTGTATAATTATTCTTATTACCTTATCTTGTTTTGACCTAAACACTTAACCTTTTACCCTTTTTCACTAATCTATCAATTCCTAACCTTTTACCTAAGTAACTAAACATCTAATACATGATTTACCACTCACATATAATAACAACTCTGATCACTAGTGGACCAGAAACCAGCAGCCATTATTTCCCATTTTATCATATTTTATGATTTTTTTCCAACAAAGAAACATAACCAACCGTATCACCATTTCTTTACATTTCTTTTCCACCACTTATGGCTATGTTTAATTAAAAGAAAACCCACCCATTCCCACCATAAGGTAATCAGCCACAAATGTCTCCCACTATCACCATATTTTAGTGTTTTCATCCATTATACATAAACAAAATTATTACAACTATAAAAGCATTCTTTTTCTAATGTTTTCTTTGATGAAAAATTGAATTAAAAATCCATTTTTCCAGCCTGAAACCACCAGCCATTCAGCCTTCATATGGCTATAAATAGGTGATCTTCCATTGCCAAAATGCATACACAAACTCTCTTAGTCTTAGCACTTACTTTCTTGATAGTTTTCTTACTCAAAGTTTGCTCAAAGTTCTCTAATTCTCTCAAGATTTCAAGCTTTCTTCTTCTTCCTCATTCATATTCAAGAGACTCCATTCTTAACCTCTAATAAAGTTCTAAAACTTAAGCATACACTGTCCAACAATAAATCAACTCCTAAACACATAACCTTTTCATTGCCAAACACAAAACACAAGAAAAATCCTTCCTCGACTCTAACCCCACTTGGCCAAATCCATTATCCTCAACAACATCAGATTTCTTTTCTTCTTACTTCATATAAGCTCAAGCTTAATCTCTTGTAAACAAGAAACAACTTAGTAGGGAGTTTATTTAATGTTCTTCTTCTTGTTTCTTTGCTTAAAATTTCGGATTTTATGACTTGCTAATGACCATGGCTTGATGATGAGGAATCATGGTGGGGGTTGTGAATCCATCATATAATGAACCTCTAAAGCTCAAGGTTTGAGCTTGATGATGAGTTCATGAAATAAGGTTTTTGGAACCATGGTAATAAGAACTCTAAAGCTCACTTTTTCTTTGCTAAGATTAATTGGAGTTAAAGAGTTAATTCTTTAATCCATGTTTTTGTTTCAAGCACTTGCATATCATGTTTAAATTTCTAGCCTTGCATACTCATATTTATATTTCAAGCAATCACCTTAATTCTTAAAGATAATAATGTGGATTTGGATATCATGTTTAATTTCCAACCATTGTATTATCATATTTATATTTCAAGTCATCCCCTAAATTCTTAAAGATAAGAAAATGGAATTGCATATCATGTTTAATTTTCAAGTTTTGCATAATCATGTTTATATTTCAAGTCATCGCTTTAATTCTTAAAGATAAGACAATGGAGTTGCATATCATGTTTATATTTCAAGCATTACATATCATATTTATATTCCTAAGTCATCATCTTATAATGACCAAGATTAAAAATGAGATTGCATAGCATGTTTATGATTCTAGTTATCACTTAAATCTCTAAAGCTCTTAAAAGGAAATTTTAACTATGAACATATTTTTGATATGTAATTTCGGCCTTATAATGATAATAGGCCTACAGTTTAGTTTTACTTTATGTTAAAGTATCATGTATTTTCAATGCCTTGTGATGATTTGAAGAAAATCTAGAAATGGCTTATGGCTCCTGATTTGGATCACTAGTTAATGTATAATGTTCGATGGGATTGTCTAGTTGTGTTTGTGATGACCTTTGGTGCATTATGTATATCTTGTTGATGCATAACATGAGCATTAGTTGAGTCAAGTCCTTAATTTTTGGCAACTAGGTAGAGACATGTTTACTTTTCAATAAGATGTTGATAATAGCATGCCTATATGAATTATGAGTTGCGATTATGATTGAGGTCCTTCTTGATGTGTTTTATGAGTATGAAATGATGAATGATAAGTTATGTTTATATGTTCATGTACTGCATCTCTAAATGATATAAAATGTAACGCCCCAACTTTTTGTCATTTAGAAATACCGAATTACCCTAGGTAATTCTTATATAAATTTGAGACCAAACAATCCTCAATAAAGGAATATAACACTAGAAAAGAGGTTATGAGCGATTTCTCCAAGAGTCGCAAGCCAGGAATTTCTGTACGTGTAAAATGACCAAAATGCCTCTGAGGTTATTTTACTCAGAAAATGAAATTGTGGGCCCGGCCGTCCTTAAGGGGATGTTCTGAGGATAATAGGGGATTGTTTGTGTTATGTGTGTTAATAGAGGAGAAGAATCTCAATTTTGAGTTTTGACACGCGAAATGACCAAAACGCCCCTGTGGCTGTTTGAACTTTGATTTGCATGCCGACTGACCCGAACCTCAATAAAATGTTTTAAAAGGTGTTTTTAAGCTATGATTGGCCATTGGTTAAGTTTGGGTGGCCAGGGAGTTTTTAGCGAAATGACCATTTTGCCTCTCTCTTGTGGGTTTTGCAATTTTTGAGATTTTCGATTCGTTTAATGAAACCTAAGCAATATTAGGCTCAAATTAAAGCTTATTAAATTCTAATTCTTAATCTAGAGTCAAAATTATTTATTTAAATTGATTAGAACTTGAAATTGCTTAAAAACACCCAAATTGCTTACTAATTCACCTAAGCCCTTAATTGCAAATTCTCTAATTTGCAAAGATACCTTACCTACACCTAAATAATGCATGGAACACACAAATTTCTCCTCCTTGGGCTATAATGCACGAAATTATATGGCCTAATATGCATCAGAAAAATTTGTCAAACTTGGCACAAAACTCAAGGTATGAAAACAAGGAATCATGTTTCATGATTCCATGTTTTAAGCCACCAAACAAGATGATTTTTCCTTCCTTGTTTCCTCCTCAAATTTAGTCAGATTTTCCTCCTCCTCTTGTCCATACATGAGCTTGAATTCTTCTATAAATAGGCATGCTTAGAAGTCATTAGAGACTTGCTCAAAAATTTCACAACTTCAAGTTTTTCCTAAGCTCAAAAACTTTCTTTCTTTCTTCCTCCTCCTTGGCCGAATTCTTTTTCAGTTTTTCAAAGAGATTTCTTCATTTCACTCAAAGAAACCAAGTTCTCTTCCTTTCCTTCAAACCAAATTAGGTAGGGAGTTGTCTTTAAGCTTATTTCCATGTTTTGCTAAGTGTTGTTCTTGGTTCAAAATGATGATTTCATGAACTTTCTCTAGCTTTTCTAATTGGTTTTCTTCTTTCTTTTTCTTTAAATATTTTGGCCATAAGGCCTATATGGGGATATGATGATAGCTTGATGATGAGGACCTTGAGTGTTGGTTGTAAATCCATCACAAGTTAGACCTCTAAAGCTTGAAAATTCCACTTGATGCAAAACTTTAAAGAATGATGTTTTTATGATGTAAAAATAAAGATATTGAGTTTAGAACTTGAAAGATGTATTTTTCACTTTGTCTTGCTAAGATATATTGGGTTGAATTTATATTTCTCTAAAGTCTTAGAAGAGCTCTAGTAAAGAAATAAAATGAACTTGCATCCATGTCTAAGTTTATGCCTTGCATAACCATGTTTACTTTTGATGTCATCACTAAATTCTCAAGAATAAATAAATGAACTTGCATATCTCATGTTTAAATTTCCAAGCTTACATTTCATGTTTATATTTCAAGTTGTCACTTAATCTATAAAGATAATAAAGAGGTTGCATCTCATATTTATTTTATGCTCTCACTTTATTTTATAATGGCTAAAAGAATCAACGCATGACATGTTTATTTTATGTCATCACCTAAAGATCCTAGAGCTCAAAGACTTGCCCAAGTATCACAAGCAAAGTTGGAAAATGGTAGTATCACTTTCAATTGCCTATCCTGTCCCATATAGTTTAATAATATTCTTAAGGCTTATAATTAATGGTAATGATGATAATGAATCCTTTAGATGCATAATATCCTTTTAGTTGTGCATTTTGGTACTTGATGTGGAACAATTAATACCTCTGCTATAATTATATATGATGATGTGGTATATTCATGTGATTGTTGTGCATGCATGTGACTAGTTTTTATTTCTCTTCCATATGTGCGAGATGGATGATGGGTTTTATTTAGTATGGGTAGCTCACATTTTGTTTTCAAAATTCAAAAAAAAAAAATTTACCTGTAATTTTATTAAAGTATTTTCAAGAGTTTGAATTAAAGAACTAGAATAAAAGAGTAATAACTAATAATTAATTTAAATATGTCCTTGGCATGTTGAGTTAAATATCAGGGTGTTACATTTTGATATTAAGGAGGTTCGTTCTCACGAAGCTTGAGGATTGGACTGACTATGCTTCTTAAGCATAATGCAGTAGTTATGTCATGTATAGTTGCTTGGTTGATAGGATGAGCTATATGATAGAGATGCATGGCTATTGTGTGTGTTTGTGCCATGGTAACTCGCTCACTAAACATGAAGTATTGAGCCTATCTCAGTGTTTGCTATTTTGTGTGCTCAGGGACCAATGACATGACCATGACAGAATAGTACTCAAAAGGGCACGAACAAGGAAACAAGACAACTGAAGCTCTAGGGACATGGCAAGGGCCATGCAGATGATGTTTGAATGTATGGACCATTACGACGCAGGGTCAAACCGTCCTTCATTTGAAGGAACCCTAAACCCTAACCATGCCGATGAGTGGATCAAAAGCATAGAGAAGATCTTCTCGATGATTGCCTGCACGAGGAACAGAAGGTGACTTATGTTGCCTACATGCTAGGAGATGCTTTTGGTGGACTGGCACTGGAGATTGCTTGGAGGCATTTGGCACCATGATCAACTGGGAGATGTTCAGACTTGCTTCTCCAAAGTACTTTCAGGATAAATAAGGAATGCTAAAGACGTGGAATTCATGCAGCTGACCCAAGGAGGGATGAGCATCATGAGGACACTGCAAAGTTTGAGAAGCTGATTAAGTTTTCAAGAATCTTTCAAGGGAACCTTGTAACATCCTCCCAAGTACAACCCATTCTTAAGCCATGTTATCATACTCGAGAGTTGTTACTTGTTAATTAGACCTTTTTAATTATCTATAGCAAGCTCGATTCACGTGCGAAATAACTAAGCGTAATTCTATTAAAACATATTACAAGTAAATACCATATTCGTTGAATACACAGCTAAAATACAAAAGGAAGCTCCTCTATGAGCTTTAGTACATGTTTGTCCTCAAATACATTTACATACATTTTCCATCCCACTAAGTACAACAAAATAACACAGTAACTACTATACTATTGCGGTCCCACATTCCTTTGCATAGCAGCATCATCGTCCTCCTGGCTTAACCTGGAGGCGACATAGAAGCACAAACCATAGGGGTGAGAATTTTAAAATTCTCAGTAGGGAAACTCCCCAATCACCATCATAATGTCATCGTCATCGCCTTAGCCACTTCGGTTTATTAGGAAAACTGTGGTCATGCAATATATTCTAAAGGTTCATTTTAAAGTTCTAAAATCATCCTTCCGAAGTGGGTAGCTTTTAACAATCAATCAGTATGTGTACATATATCTAGAAGCTCAAACACATAGTAAATAACTCTACTTAAAGGATTTCATACGATATGGATGATGCATGTGTCAAATACAGTAAAGTTATCTCAAAGTGACTTGGTTTCCATCATAGCCATGGAAAGCCAATTAGTGCATTTTTCTCTTTTCATTGACATAGGAAAACTTAGTTTATACCCAATGGGTATTTTCAGTGGACAACTCCACAATAGATCCATTTATACCCAATGGGTATTTATGGTGGATCACACCACACAAGGGAAATAGACGCCTTGTCAAGACTGAGCTATTCCTATACGTGATCATGAACTTCATTTTTTTCCATTTCGAATCACACACAAATCTATTACTAGCCAATACATCTACCGACTATAAATTGGGAGTTCCTCTTTTCTATTTCCTTCCCCCATGCAACCTAAGTCTTGTTTCTATTTTGTCCATATGTCAGAACATGCACAATTTAAGTTTATACGTTCTCTTTTCCTTTTCCAAATGCATGCATAAAGCATATGTAGGTATTCAATCATATTAGAGGTCCATTCATGCCTCATGGATAAGAAATTGAAATAATTAGCATGCATTCATATGCCATACACTTGGACTAGATATCACTTTACCACAATTTTTTAGCCATTCTCACATTTCAGCACTTTGGGAGATTTACTATCCTAGGCACAATATTTAATTACCATACCAAAAGGCCATTGCAAGAGCCACAAAAATTCTATGACACCTCAATATGTCTAGGAGACCCTGTAAAAATTTCAAGACAAACAAAGCTCTCTAACTCCTTCAGTAAATTGTACAAATTTAGTGGTCAAGGACCACCAATTCACAGCTTAGACTAGAGTTCTCACAAATTTTAACCCTAGCAAATTATTTAATCAACTCAAAATAAAAATCACGGTTAAACTTCAAGATATTTTCAAAACTCTGTAAAAATTTCAAGGGAAAAATCAATCATTTGCTATGTTAAAAAAATTAGTAAAATTTTCAGCTTCAGTTTCACAAATCCAGGTAGCATAGACACACTTTTGGTTCTAGAATTTTTTAAAGCATCAGGAGTCAAAATAGAGCCCAAGAAAATTTTTGAAACTAACCTAAGATGTTAGTTTCAACATATATTTTTCCTAGCTCATGAAATTACCCACAAATATGCCAGAAAATTCATGAACAATTACTACCAGGAAGAAAACCAAAAATCCAACAGCATAGAGCAAAATCTCTTTTGACAAAAATGATTTTTAACATCATCCAAACACTCCACCAAAATTCATACATCAATATCAACATAATATCAACCAATATAACAAGAAATTTTGGACCTTACAATTAATCAGAGAAGAATAAATTTGAAAAAGAAAAGGCAAGAAAACCCTACTTGGCTCTTGGAACTCTAATTCTTGTTCTTGGCTTCCCTTCAAGAGTTCCTACACCCAATTCTTGATCTAACCCTTTCAAATCCTCTTCTAACAAAGCAGTAACAGTAGCTAAGTTGGTTGATATGATGAGGAGAGGATTTGTGAGAAAGAGTTTATTCAAGTTTTCAAGAGGTAAGTTTGTGTTTGTGACAAAGCATATGGATGTTTGATGTTGTGGCTTAGTGTTCTTAGCAAATTTGTGATGTTCTTGAGGAAGAAAAGAATGGAGAATGCTGAAAAAGATGGCTACTGAACTTGAAAGAAGAAGAATGAGAATTTTCTTTTGGTTTTTCTTTTATTTATATAAGATATGTAATAAATTTGTCACGACAAATAATATATCTTATAATAGAAATTAATAATTTTGTGGTTGTAATTAAATCTTGTTAAAGACAATGGTGTGGCCAAATCCTAGCCATACACTTGTCTAGTTAGGTGGCAAAATTGCACTCAAGTTTCATACGGTGTAAGAACCCACATCAATATTTCATGACGGTAACATATCCATTAAACCGAATATTCCTGAAAATTAATTCTAAATATAAAATTGTCATTCCCACCTATTTCTAACTTTATTCCCATGTTCTCCTAATTTTGGGCACCTTCGCCAAATCTAGGTTTCAGTTGTCCTTCGGACTTATGGGGCCCACACCGTTACTATTCATCGACCTAATTTTTTTTTTTTTTAAAGGTCCGTTGGACCACCCTTATCATTTCTATACTGTTAGATTTTTGAAATTATGAATAACAAAGCTCAAATTAATTTTTTAATAATTTTCAGGGTGTTACAACATGATGAGTTTTGGAAATGCATCAAATACGCGGGTGGGGCTGAAGGGAAATCAATGTCGTTGTTGCGCACTTGGAGATTAGGGACTTTCTTACCCTAGTCAACAAGTGCCACATCATTGAGGATGGGTGAAGAAATTGAATGTACCAAGGGCAGGAGAACTTCACTATGAAGTTGGCACCGCAAGCCCCAAGTTTCAAGCCACAATCTAGGCCCAATTTTGACCCAGTTCAGACCATATTTAGGCCAGTTCAGGCACAAGGCCCCCAGAAATTTCCATCATGGAGGATCAAGTGGTCCCAAGGGCAAGGCACCTCAAGAGCCCGGATCTACCCAGAAACCGCCGCCTCTATAGCCCAAATGTAGGAAGTCACATGGGACCGACCCTCTTGATCGGCCTAGGAGTCTACTTCAAGTGCGGAAAGATAGGACACTCGCGGAGTGCACAGGAGGAAGACGGCCCCTCATCCCCGACCACAACACCAAGGAAGGGTCTTCAGTCAATCCAAAGACACGACAAGATCCAGAAGCCTTATAGAAGGTAAGTGTGAAATGAATGGTAGAACCTTAATTGTCCTGTTTCATTATGGTAACTCATTCATTCATATCACATGCTAGTGTTGAGTCGTTACAACTATGTGTCTAAACTCCCTTTGATCTCCTGTTTTACTCCTACCGGCAAACTGTTAGAACTTGTAGGTGTTGTTTAAACTGTTATTTCACTATTGAAAATAGACCCTTAATTCTAGATTTAGTTTGTTTGCCTATGCATGGTCTAGGCATAATTCTCGGCATGGATTGGCTTTACGCCAACTGTGTAATGTTAAGACTGTTATGCCAAGTTCGTTATCTTTCTCCCTACCTTTGTTATGCCTAGTAAACCTTTAAGCCTTTATCTAAATGCTGTAAAAGTCAACTGTTATGGGGAAGAGAGTAAGGGATATGTTCTCTTAGCCACTAGCGAAGTAGACTTTGAGCAAGACATTGACAAGGCGCCTTTAGTAAGAAACTATCCTGAGGTATTTCCGATGATATACTCAGTTTCCTCGGTAAGAGAAATTGAGTTCTCCATAGAGTTGGTCCCAGGATTGGGGCCTATCTCCATAGCACCCTATAGAATGTCACCCTTAGAGCTAACCGAGTTAAAGGCGGATTAGAGGAGTGTTCGAGAAAAAGTTTGTGAGAACGAGTGCATCACCCTGGGGAGCCTCGGTCTTATTCGTTAAAAAGAAGGATGAGAGTATGAGGCTTTGCATAGACTATAGGTAGTTGAATCAAGTGACAGTGAAGAATAAGTACCCTCTACCTAGGATTGATGATTTAATGGATCAGTTCAAGGGAGCAGGAGTGTTTTCTAAGATAACCTGAGGTCAGGATATCACCAGATTAGAGTAAGGGATGAGGACATACCTAAGACCTTTAGGACACGTTATGGCCACTTTGAGTTTACGTGATGTCATTTGGACTAACAAATGCTCCTGCCTATTCATGGACTATATGAATAGGATCTTTAGACCCTATTTAGACCAATTCATGGTGGTTTTCATAGATGATATACTCATCTATTTGAAGACCCATGAAGAGCATGAACGTTACTTGAAGTTGGTCTTGGAAATCCTGAAGGAGAAAAAGTATGCCAAGTTATCTAAGTGTGAATTCTGGCTAGAGGAAGTGAAATTCTTAGGTCATGTAGTATCAAGAGGAGGTATTGCCATAGATCCTAGTAAGATAGAGGCCATGATGAGCTGGGAGAGACCTACCACGGTAATGGACATAAGGAGCTTTTTGGGATTAGCTGGTTATTACCTAGGTTTATTAAGGGATTTTCCCAAATATCATTGCCCTTAACCAAGCTAACTAGGAAGAATGCCCCTTTTGTTTGGACTCCAAAGTGTGAAAAGAGCTTAGGAGTTGAAAGTGAAGTTAATCACAACCCTGGTGTTAGTTTTGCCTTACCCCAATACACTATTTGAGGTGTATTGTGACGCTTCGGGGAAGGGTTTGGGTTGTGTGTTGATGCAAAATAGGCAAGTGTTGGCCTACGCATCCAAACAACTCAAGCCTCATAAAGCAAATTACCCCACCCATGACCTTGAGTTAGCAACCGTGGTGTTTGCCTTGAAGGTGTGGTGACACCATTTGTATGGAGTGAAGTTCGAGGTATTTTCTGATCACAAGAGTCTCAAGTACCTCTTTGATCAAAAGGAGTTGAATATGAGGCAAAGAAGATGGATGAAGTTCTTGAAGGATTATAATTTTGGGCTGAACTATTATCCCGGTAAGGCTAATGTAGTGGTTGACGCCTTGAGCTTGAAAGTCACTCAGTTGTCTAATATGATGGTGAATGAGGTAGAGTTGATTGAGAAGTTTAGGGATCTAAATTTAGGGATATCATTGACTCCTTGAGAGTATAGATGTGCCATCTGAGTATAATGAGTGATTTCAAGGAAAAGATTGCTCAAGCCTAACAGGAGGATGTAGAGTTTAAAGAGACCCTAGAAGCGGTGGGAAGGGAAGTTAAAGGGTTTTACCCTAGGAGTAGATAGGCTATGGAGGTTCAAAGGCCGGATTTGTGTGCTGGCGAATGGTGACCTCCGAAGGAGATCTTAGAAGAGGCTCACAAGAGCCATTTCACCATTCATCCTGTGCTACGAAGATATATCAGGATCTGAAATGTTTTGATGGCCTGGGTTGAAGAAGGATATGGCAAGGGCTAGTAAGTGCTTAGTTTGTTAGAAGGTGAAGATTGAGCATCAAAAACCTTCAGGGATGTTGCAAACCTTGTCAATTCCCGAATGGAAATGGGATGATATCTCAATGGATTTTGTGAGGTCTACCTAAGACCCCAGCTGGCCATGATGCCATATGGGTAATCATGGACCGACTAACAAAGTCGACTCACTTTTCCTATTAAGGTGACTTATTCATTGGATAAGGTGGCTCAGTTGTATATCCAAGAGATGTGAGGTTGCATGGAGTGCCGACAATGATAATCTTGGATTATGATCAGAGTTTATGTTACGCTTTTGGGAGCCTTTAGAAGGCGTTTGGTTCAAAGTTGTGCTTAAGCACGTATACCACCTTCAAACGGATGGGTAGTCAAAGAGGACTATACAAACCCTGGAGGATATGTTAAGGGCATGTGTGAACCAAAGAGGAAGCTGGGTAAGTACTTGCCACTAATCGAGTTTGCATATAACAACAATTATCATGCGAGCATTGGTATGGCACCGTATGAAGCCTTGTATGGACGGAAGTGTCAATCACCCTTGTGTTGGTATGAACCCAGAAAACAAAGCATGTTAGGACCGAAGTCTAAGGGAAACAACAGAACAAATCAAAAGGATTAGGGATAGGATTCTTATTGCTCAAAGTAGACAGAAAAGCTATGCTGATAAGCAACGGAAGCCATTAGAATTCCAAGAGGAAGAACATGTTTTCCTAGATCACCCACAATAGGCATAGGGCGAGCAATGAGAGTTAAAAAGTTGAGCCCAGATTTCTTGGTCCCTTGAAATCCTTAAAAGAGTCGGGTTATAGCTTACCAAAGGCCCTACCCCCAATTTGTCCAACCTACATAATGTCTTCCATGTCTCTCATTAAAAATATTAATCTAACCCTAGTCATGTGTTAGAGCCCAAACAAGTACAATTAAGGGAGTGGCTTTCAACCTACCGCCTACAAGGATCATGGATAGAAGAGTCAAGCAATTGAGAAACAAGGCCGTACCCTGGTCAAGGTGGCATGGGGAAATGATTTAGAAGAAGATGTTACATAGGAATTAGAATTAGAAATGAAAACTCAGGATACCCGTGTTCATAGGTAACGAATTTCGAGGATGAAATTCTTTTTAAGGAGGGAGAAATGTAAAACCCTAATTTCTGCTATTGAGTAAAATTACCAAAACGCCCTTAGGTAATTTTTGCATGTAATTCAAGGCCGAATAATCCTCAATAAAGGAATATAATGTTAGAGAAATAGTATGAGAAACTTGAATAGCGATTCGTGCGAAAGTCGCAAAACCCGATTTTTCTATATGTGTAAAATGAACAAAATTCCTCTAAGGTCATTTTTACGTAGAAAATCAAAGATAACCAACCTAGATTATCTTTGAGGGGTTAATTTAATACTTGATGGGGATTAAATGTGCCTTGGAGATAAAAATCTCAATTTCTCAATTTTTACTTATGTAAAATTACCGTTTTACCCTTTCAATAACTTTACATGAAATTATGTAATCTTTGAATTTGATTTTCACCCAAAGGTTCAAAATGATTATTTCAAGTGCAATTTGAGAATGTTCAGTAATTACAGGAGTTTTATGTTAAATGACCACTTTACCCTGTGGTAATTTAACTTGAAATTGAGCAATGTTTGAACCTGGTCATCACGGGAAGCCTAAAATGGTTATACGAAGTAATATTTGGAATGTTCAGGTAATTTCGGGGAAATTTTATCTAAAATTACCTTTTTACCCCTAGTTAATGTTTAATGAATTTACTTAAGTGATTAAGGCGATATTAGGCTCTAATATTTTTCAAATTGATTTCACTTATTAACCTCAAGTTAAAAATTAATTACCTAAGGTTAAAAATAATTACTTGAGGAAATTAGAGCCTAAGATTGCTCAAGGTAAAAATTAAATTTTCCTTAATCACAAGAACTCATAAAATTAACTATTTTGAGCTTACGGTTAAGATTTCGATTTAGGTAAAATCTAGTACAATTACATTTTCTTATCCTAAGTTTAGAACTTATGTTACAAATTGATTTTAACTCATTTAAAATTACTTCATTTACTAGTGTATAATTATTCTTATTACCTTATCTTGTTTTGACCTAAACACTTAACCTTTTACCCTTTTTCACTAATCTATCAATTCCTAACCTTTTACCTAAGTAACTAAACATCTAATACATGATTTACCACTCACATATAATAACAAATCTGATCACTAATGGACCAGAAACAGCGCTATTATGTCCCCATTTTATCATATTTTATGATTTTTTCCAACAAAGAAACATAACCAAGCTTTTCATCATTTCTTTAGATTTCTTTTTCACCATTTATGGCTATGTTTAATCAAAAGAAAACCCACCCATTCCCACCATAAGGTAATCAGCCACAAATGTCTCCCATTATCACCATATTTTAGTGTTTTCATCCATTATACATAAACAAAATTATTACAACTATAAAAGTATTCTTTTTCTAATGTTTTCTTTGATTAAAAATTGAATTAAAACCCCATTTTTCCAGCCTGAAACTAGCAGCCATTCAGCCTTCATATGACTATAAATAGGTGCTCTTCCATTACCAAAATGCACACACAAACTCTATTAGCCTTAGCACTAGCTTTCTTGATAGTTTTCTTACTCAAAGTTTACTCAAAGTTCTCTAATTCTTTGAAGATTTCAAGCTTTCTTCTTCTTCCTCATTCATATTCAAGAGACTCCATTCTTAACCTCTAATAAAGTTATAAACCTCAAGCATACACAATCCTACCATAAATCAACTCCTAAACACATAACCTTTCCATTGCCAAACACAAAAACACAAAAAAAATCCTTCCTCCACTCTAACCCCACTTGGCCGAATCCATTATCCTCAATAGCATCATATTTCTTTTCTTCTTACTTCATATCAGCTCAAGCTTAATCTCTTGTAAACAAGAAACAACTTAGTAGGGAGTTTATTTCATGTTCTTTTTGGTTTCTTTGCTTAAAATTGTAGATTTTATGGCTTGCTAATGACCATGGCTTGATGATGAGGAATCATGGTGTGGGTTGTGAATCCATCAAATAATAAACCTCTAAATCTCAACGTTTAGTTTTTGTTGTCAAAAGATTAATGGAAAAAATTGTTAGTTTCTTTAAAATCGATTCTTTTGAGCTTGATGATATATAAGTCACGCACATACACGTTTAAAGCACATATTCCATCATAGCATAATATGGTTCATAATACATTAGGAATAAAACAAACGGAGTCACATCCATACAGTGGGCTAGCTTTCAAATACATAAGTAATCAACAGAAAGAAAATACAGGAAAGTAGGAAATACATGGAATCACAAAACACTAAACACTAGCTACAATTTCCCCTCCCTAGTCCTAGAGTGCTCAACCAAAAGTCACCCCTATCAAAAGATGCAGCAAGAAAGGGGATCCTCGACAACTCGGCACTCCTAAGGGTCCTCCATCATGGTCTCCTGGTAAAGCTATAATCCGATGAGGGTACATACCCAATGAACTGGGCAAGCTCCTCGGACGTATGCAGATGGAATGAGGGATGAACATGACCTCCACGGCACGGATGTATGTCCGTCGTCGGGCTGGCTTGCTGGGTCACGTGTCCTCACTGCCTCTACCCATGTCCATAGGTGCCTTGGGTGAGAATCCTCCGAGTAGATATGTGTAGGGAGTCCTGGATGGGCGTCTCGAGTGCCTCATATGGGAACGCACTAGATAGTCGCGACTCAGAAGTTGGGGGCGAGCACATCAAGTCTGCTCATCATGGGGTCAAGAGCGCTCAAAGATCATATCATCACCATAGGGGGAGGTGGGGGTAAACCTGAAGCTGGAGATCGGGTAGGCAAAAGGGCATCCCATGTAAGCAAAAATACAAATAGCATAGCGACCCTCAAAGTGGTAAGAGCGATGGTCTCATAGTGCACCTCCCATCCTGGAGTGTCAATGAAGATCACGAACGTGGCCATTGACCTCTGAAGACGTGATGGAAAGAAAGAAAGATAGAGGAGTGAGAATCTTAATAAAGAATCTCTAAGGAAAACCTCCTATCCTAGTGTCATCGTCTACGTCCTAAGAACCTTAGGTTTCTTTATAGAAAGGTGAACATGCATAAGGTTTGATTTTAGAATTCTAAAGTATCATTTACCGAGGCCCACTTAATTTTAGTATGCATCTTGGATGTCATGAATGCAACATACTTTATCATGAAATGCATGGTAATGCTAATCTAATCATAAGAGACGTTCATGAATTATAACAATCATATCATTACTTTCTTCCACTTATCTTTTAGGTGACTTAGATTAATTCTTTCTCTCATATAGGGCCACCCTATTTCTCTCGCCTTTTGAGAGTTCTAGGTTATGAGCTCATACCTCACTAGTCGTCACTAGCATAGTCTTATCCTATGATAAGTTAATAGCCGACTCCTGGAGTGCGGGATAGGGGGCAATAAGATCACCTTTTATAACCTTTAATTAAAGAGTCCAAAGGATCATCTCCTTATTGGATCACCTCTCATAACCTTTAATTCAAGGAGTCTAGAAAATCATTTCGAGGAGTCTAGAAGATCATTTAGAGGAGTCTAGAAGATCATTTCCATATGTTTTATGTCACCTTGACCTTATTGGATCACCTCTCATAACTTTTAATTTGGAGAGTCTAGAGGATCATTTCCATGTGTTCTATATTACTTAGAGATTCAATACATAAACATATAATCACAACTTATCATTCATCATTTCATACTCATAGAACACACCAATTATGCATCTTAAAGGTTATTCATCATTTCATACTCATAGATCACATAGGCATGCTATTATCAACATCTTGTTTGAAAAGCAAACATGTCTATACCCATATGCAACATATAATGGAATATACATTGAATGAACATAACATAACATATACAATTTATTCCAACATAATTCATTCTTTAGTAACTGGTCATTCTACATCTTTAATTCTAAATTGTCCTTATAGATAATTTGTATTACTTTAGCAACATAATAACAAATCTTTAGATTAGTAGGAAAATTAGAGAGCTTGATAAAAATATATCCTTATCTAATAACATATATATGTTCCATGAGTCAAAGTTTCTTATGTAAGTTAAAATGGTGAGTCTTGAGCACTAAGTTAATTCAAGTGAGGGCATAATCTTAAATATGCAATGCAAGCTCTAGTTTTTACATCTTTAAGTTTTAGGTGATGATAAGCAAATAAATATGCTAAGCAAGGAAACGTAAACATGAATGCAAGTCCAATTCTTTATTTTAGTGCTCTAGGCCCCTTAGAGTATTTACTCTAAATCACATTTCAACTTTAAGGTTGAAATAGGCAGGCTTTGAGATTAACCATTTAGGTGATATGAAAATGCAAGCTTTTGTTTTAATCTTTAAGCTTAAGTGATGGCTTGAAAAGTGAACATGCTAAGCAAGAAATGTAAATATGAATGCAAATCCAATTCTTTATTTTAGTGCTCTTTTTCAACTTTAAGGTTGAAATATGTGGGCTTTGAGTTATTTATTTAGATGATAGCATAGGCATGAAATGCAAGGCTTAAATATAAATATGCTATGCAAGGGCTTGAAATATACATATGAATGCATTTCTTTGAGTCCTAGGCTCAAGACTACCATTTTAACAACATAGAGTTATCATTTGCACTCTTAAAAAGATGAAACCTTCAAGCTTTAAAGGTCAAATAAATGATGATTTTGCAACCAACACCCAAGATCCTCATCATCAAGCCATGATTTGTTCATTATATGGGCCATGAGGCCAAAAAATTAAAAGAGAAGGAAAAGAAAACAAGAATTGAAAATGTGGAAAAGAAAGGAAGAATTATCATCTTGAAACAAGAGTAAATCAAAGGAAAAGAATAGCAAACTTTAAAACAACTCCCTACCAAAGGTGTTTTTCTTGTGAAAAGAAAAGAGTTTGGTCTTGAAATGAGAAGAACAAATCCTCTTTGGTGCTAGATGATGGTTTCAGCCAAGAGGAGGAAAAGAAAGGAAGGTTTGTCTTGGGTTCTTGACTTTGGAAATGGAGAGGTTATGTAGGTTTATGGTATTTGTGTGGTGAAAAGGGAGGAGGAGGCCGACGGCTTCTTTGGGGAAAGGAAGAGAAAATATCTCTTTGCATGATATGACTTTGGGTATAGCTAGGTATGGGCAAGCATAGTTCTTTAAGCATATTTTTATTGAATTTCAACATGTTATGGATGAATTTGGGGGGAGGAGTGGCCGGTTACATTAGGAGCATTTGGGGGAAGAAAATCTTATTTTGATGTTGGTTTATGTGTGTGTTTAGAAGTTGATTTGGTTATGTTATGGATTAGGGGTTGTAATCTAGTGTTTTAGGTGACAAAATGGGTAATTAAAGTGGTTCAAGAAAAGATTAAAGAGTGGTCTTTCTTGATTAACACAAATCCACCTTTATTAGGGAGGAATCTCATCATGTGACCATTTCCATAATTTAAGGAAATTGGAATAGGGATTTTTCTATTCATGAAAATGTGACATAAAGTTTTAAATCAAGAAAAGGATTTTGAGTTTCTCTAAGCAATCTTAGGTTCTAATTAACCTTAATTAATTATTTTGACTCTAGATTAGTAATTAGAATTTACTAATTTTTAATTAGAGCCTAATATTGCTTAAGTTTCATTAATCGTATCATTAGGCCCAAAACGCACTTGGCAGGAGGCAAAATAGAATTTTGCACAAACATCTGGGTCACCCGAGCTTAAACAATCATCATTAGTCACTTATAATTAGCATTCCAAGCTTCCTGGAGAAGTTTTTGGCTCAAATGACACTTATACCTTCGTAAAACGCTATAGGGATGTTTTGGTTATTTTGCTGAAAGTTCGGAAAAATGAGATTTCGCCTCTGCTATCCATCACAACATGTTTAATCCCCTTCGACCATTGAGTTTACCCTTCAAGGATTTTCGGGCCGGCCGTCCTCGAATTTGGGTGAAATGACTTCAGGGGCATTTTAGTCATTTATGCTTAAACGAAAAAATCGGGACGTACATCAAGCACTTGCATATCATGTTTAAATTTCTAGCCTTGCATATTCATATTTATATTTCAAGTACTCACCTTAATACTTGAAGATAATAATAAGGATTTACATATCATGTTTAATTTTCAAGCCTTGCATAATCATATTTATATTTCAAGTTATCACCTAAATTCTAGAAGATAAGAAAATGGACTTGCATATCATGTTTAATTTCCAAGCTTTGCATTATCATGTTTATATTTCAAGTCATCACCTAAATCCTTAAAGATAAGACAATGGAGTTGCATATCATGTTTATATTTCAAGCATTACATATCATATTTATATTCCTAAGTCATCACCTTATAATGACCAAGATTAAAAATGAGATTGCATAACATGTTTATGATTCTAGTTATCACTTAAATCTCTAAAGCTCAAGACTTGCTCCTCTTATCTTGAAAGGAAATTTTAACTATGAACATATTTTTTATATGTAATTTCGGCCTTATAATGATAATAGGCCTACAGTTAGTTTTACTTTATGTTAAAGTTTCATGTATTTTCAATGCCTTGTGATGATTTTAAGAAAATCTAGAAATGAATTATGGCTACTGATTTGGATCACTAGTTAATGTATAATGCTGTGATGGAATTGTCTAATTGTGTTTGTGATGACCTTTGGTGCATTATGTGTATCTTGTTGATGCATAACATAAGTATTAGTTGAGTCGGTCCTTAATTTCTGGCAACTGGGTAGAAACATGTTTACTTTTCAATAAAATGTTAATAATATCATGCCTATATGAATTATGAATTGCAATTATGATTGAGGTCCTTCAGATGCATAATTGATGTGTTCTATGAGTATGAAATGATGAATGATAAGTTATGTTTATATGTTCATGTACTGCATCTCTAAATGATATAAAACATATGGAAGTGATCCTCTAGACTCCCGAATTAAAGGTTATGAGAGGTGATTCAATAAGATTAAGGTGACATAAAATATATGGAAGTGATCCTCTAGACTCCCTGAATTAAAGGTTATGAGAGGTGATCTAGAAGGACCCTTTAGACTCCAGGAATTAATGGTTATGAAAGGTGTTCCTATGCCCCCTAACCCGCACTCTGGGAGTTGGGAATTTAACTTATCAAGAGGATAAGTATAAACTAGTGATGACTAGTTAGGTATTAGCTCATAACCTAGAACTCTCAAAAGGGAGAATATTAGGGTGTCCCCAAGAAAAAGAGAATAAAAAGTTTAAAGTCACCTAAAAGAATGAATTATGTTGGAATATATATTGCATTTATTATGTTATGTTTATTTAATGCATATTCTATGATATCTTGCATATGATATGGACATGCATTCATGGTATAGTATATTGTATTCATGACATTAAGATTTACGCTAAAAGACACGGGCCTTGGCTAAAGGTATTTGGAAATTAATAAATGAACTTTATGCATGCTCATATTTTCATAATGAAACCTTAGGTCCCTGAGGACGATGATGATGTCACAATACATTAGGAGATGAAAGCCTTACTGATTCTTATGTAAGTTTCTCATTCCATTTCTTTTTTTTTCCATCTCGTCTTCAGAGGTAGATGGCAATGTTCGTTATACGCGTTGGTGCTCTCACCTAGTAGATACATTTTGATCCTACAACGCCTTATCATTTAGTGGGTCGTCTTGCTACTCCTACTAACCTTGCTCATGTCCTCAGATACCTATTCCTTCTCTGGAGTATTATTAGTAGGTGCGTTCAGTGGGTGTTTTTTTACCCATATACTATTTGTCTTTATTGAATGTCTATACCTAGCCCAACCTTTGTTGGTGGGAATAATATCCTTTTAGTAGTGTATTTTGGTACTTGATGTGGAACAATTAATACCTCTACTATAATTATATATGATGATATGGTATATTTATGTGATTGTTATGCATGCATGTGACTAGTTTTTATTTCTTCTCCATATGTGCAAGACGGACGATGGGTTTTATTTAGTACGGTTGGCTCACGTTTTGTTTTCAAAATTAAAAAAAAAAATTTACCTGTAATTTTATTAAAGTATTTTCAAGAGTTTGAATTAAAGAACTGAACAAAAGAGTAATAACAGATAATTAACTTAAATACGTCCTTGGCATGTTGAGTTAAATATTAGGGTGTTACAAGTAGAACGCACCATATAGACCTTGGAAGATATGCTAAAGGCATGCGTGATCAAGCAAAAGGGAAGTTGGGACAAGTGATTTCCATTGGTTGAATTTGCTTATAATAATAGTCATCACACTAGTATTGGATGGCTCCGTATGAAGCTTTGTATGAAAGAAAATGTTAGTGCCCTATATGTTGGTACGATTCAGAGAGAAAAGGCTTGTTGGGACTTGATCTTGTTAATTAGATGACCAAGGGATCCAAAAAATCAAGAGTAAAATTCTCACTCAGAGTCATCAAATGAGTTATGCAGATCTAGAGAGGGAAACCTTTAGAATTTCAGAGGGAGAACATGTATTCCTGAAGGTCACCACTCTGGTGGGTAAAGCCCTAGAGTTAAGAAGATGTTACCTAGATTCATAGGTCCTTTTCAAATTCTTCGACGAATTATGTCATTGCCTGCCAAATTACCTTATACTCTACATCTATCTAACATTCATAAGGCCTTTCAATATATCTCAACTCCGAAAGTTAGTCCGGATCCAAACCATGTTATAGAACTCGAATCCATACCATTAAGGGATGACTTGACATTTCAAGCTCCTCCTATTCAAATCATTGATAGAGAAGTCAAACAACTTAGAAATAAATCTGTTCAGACTAGTGAAATGGCTTAGGGTGGAATGGGAAGTGAAGAGTGTAACACCTTAATATTTAACCCTAACACGCCTAGGACGTATTAAGATTAACTATTAGTTATTACTTCCTTTTGAACATCATTTGTAAAATAACTTAGCGGAAAATACAGATAATTTTTTTTTTTTGAAATGGAATATGTAAAACAAAGTGCGAGCCTTCGCGTATGACATAAACAAAACGTAAAGTGGAAGAGCAAATAAATCATACATGACAAAAGCAATAAAGAACACCTCAATCATGAAAACATTCATCATAACATTAATTAACATAGTTTAATACATAATCATTGAAACATAAAAGGAAGCATAAAGTCTTACCCATATAGGTGGGCAGAGCTTAGTACATAAAACTGGAAATACATAAACGGAAAGGAAAATAAAAGCAAGTACATGGTAAATCCCCAAAAGATAAGATTCCCAACTATCACTACCCTCACCCTCCACGCCTACTGATGACGCTGTCCTCAATGGGGAGATGTAGCCCACGAACTGACGGAGCTCCTCGATGTAGCCCAACGAAGCGGAGATCTAGGCATGGGAATCGAGGGAACGGCGTGGCCTCCATGACGTGGCCGCCTCAGGCTGTCGAACACGCCTCGCATGCCTCGGCTCAGGTGTCCTCGCTACCTCCACGAGATCCATAGGGAACGAAGGGGAAGAACCCTCCAAAGGATCGGCCTCCGATCGAGGAACATACTCGGGGTATCCATGTACCGCGATGAAGAAGGATGGGCACGACGGCTCGTCTCGGGGTCGCGTCCTCTCAAAGATCAGTCATCGCCAAAGGTGAAGTCGGATCAAAGCGATAGCTGGAGACGGGAAAAGCAAATGGGCGTCCCACGTACACAAAAATGCGCACCTTACAATGACCCTGGAAGTGGTAAGACTGATGCTCGGGGTCATAGTGCACCTCCCAAGTGGGCGGGTCAATGAAGATCACGAACGACGCCATCGATGTCTGAAGACGTAACGGAAAGAGAAATAGGGAGAGGGTGAGAATCTTGCTAAAGAATCTCATAGGGAAACCTCTATCCTAGTGTCATCGTTTACGTCCCCAGGAACCTTGGGTTTATTATGAAAAGGTTAAACATGCATAGGTTCATTATGAAGTTTTCAAAGATAATTATCCAAGGTCCGTCCTTTATAATGAATCTTAATGCATGTATGCAGCATAATAGAACATGAATGCATGGAGGTACTTTAGGCAAACCAAACAATAATCAATCAACATGTAAGTGGCATGTAACTTCTCTTGAACATCATTCCTTCTCTCAAACTTGTGACACTAAGCATCATAATAGTAACCGCACCCTAAAACTAGGCTATGAGCTCATACCTTAACTAGTCGTCACTAGTTCTTACTTATCCTCTTGATAAGCGAATCATAAACATAATCATAATCATCATCATCCAGACTCCTAGAGTACGGGTAGGGGGCCTAAGGATCACCCATCATGGGACTTTTTCCTTCTTCGAAACGCATCGACTGGTTAAGACCATCGACTTTGTCCGCTTTGGCAGGCTAATGTCGATGCCCTCATTTTACCTTCTCCTCACGTAGTAGGAGAAGTACGTCTCGTGTGTCACATTAAACATCTTATTTTTCAAAACTTTCTTAAGTCTCTCAAATTTGACGGAAATTCGCAGCATAACAACTTCGCTTCAATTTCCTCAAATTTGAGTCATGCCACATAACTCACATAATGCATGTTGTCTCATAAATTCCTCAATCAAATAAACCTTTCAATCATAAAAACATACTTTCTCTGATTCATTTGTATCACATAGTCTCATGCATTATGCCGACAATATACCAAAATCATCATCACAACACACCATGAATCCTCATATGCTCATACTCATGACATTAACACATTCATACATAACACAAGCATACTCGCTCGGTCTCATTCTCACATCACACTTCCTACCTCATGGTGTCTTATGCTTTGGCCCTTACATTCTTAAACTTGTGTTCCAATTATCCTAACCTTTATTATGGATCCTATAACACCTAAGGGATCATTACCTATAATTCTTTCTAACATTTATGTTCACTAACTCATCCAATCAGCATTGTATAGATTAAACATCATGATCATTACTCGACTATGGGGGATTCTAGGATCTACACCTTAGGCTCTTTTCTAAGTTCTGTCTTTGCCTAAGATCCTAGGTTCAATTCCTAGGCATAAACACTAATTATGAGCCATCTTCCTTAAGCTCAATTATGCTGGAACAAAAGTTATTATTCTCATGTCTAAGGGTGTTAAGATTTTAGTTCTCAAACCTTTCTATTTACTTAGTCCTTCCTAACCGTCAAAATCATTCCTCACTTCACTCAAACATAATCTTACGCATTCTAACTCCTTGAAACGAATTCATACAGTGGCCAACAAGATAGAAAACCAAAAGTATGTATCACGCACAATCACATAAAATCATGTTATAAGTGCATACGAGTTACTAGTCTTTCTCTTGGAATAATTTCATGAGCAAAAGGGTGTTCTGGTAATCGATTACATGTGCCTAATCGATTACCAGGGACTAAATTTTATTCTGGGTTTAAAAACAACTGGGTAATCGATTACATAGGATGGTAATCGATTACTTAGGGTTAAATCTTTTCTGAAAAAATAAAGAACATCAAGTAATCGATTACACAAATAGGTAATCGATTACATCGTTTTGAGGACCGATTCTGGGCATGAAGAACAGCCTTGGTAATCGATTACATTGTATGGTAATCGATTACCAGAACCAAAACCCTTCAAAAACCACTCTGGTAATTGATTACTATGTAATCGATTACTGGAATTTGAGAAAACATGATTTTTGACACATTCCAAGCTATTTAAACACCTTGAGACCTCATAAAACATTTTTCCAACATTTTCCTGAAATCATCCTTACATTTTACAAAATCAAACCATCATTGTATCATACTAAAACACATCCATTTTTTTTATGGTTAAAGTTTCCCTTTGAAGATACTTAGGGCAAGTCTTTGAGCTCTAGGGTATTTAGGTGATAACATAAACTTAAACATGCAATGCACTTATTTTACTTTTTATAAAATAAAGTGAGTGCATAAAATAAATATGAGATGCAACCTCATTATTATCTTTGAGTTTAAGTGATGACTTGAAATGTAAACATGAAATGCAAGCTTGGGGAAATTAAACATGACAATGCAAGTTCACTTAGTTGTTCTTGAGAGTTTAGTGATGGCATCAAAATAAACATGCTATGCAAGGCATAAACTTAAACATGAATGCAACTTGTTTTATCTTTACTAGAGCTCTTGCAAGACTTTTAGAGGGACATTACTAGCCTAACCCAACATGTATCTTGAACAAATGGGGGATGAGCTTTAGAGTTCTTAGCACCAAATCTTCAAAGAAGACTTTGGTTTGAACTTCATCATCAAGCTCATGAGTGTGGACTAAAACGAAAACATCAACACTGAAACATCATAAATAAAACTACTCATATTCTTTATTTTATTGCTCATGGGCTTCAATCTAGAGTAAACTCTTAGAACGGCCGACCAACTTTAAGGTTGGCAAGGGTAAGCTTAGAGCTCTTTGAAATCATGTGATTAATTTTCTTAACAAAACTTTTGTGATCTACTTAACATTTTTAGCAAACTTTGTTCAAACAAAGGAAAAGGAAACCGAAATCATTCAAGGGAAAAGAAAAGGAACCGAAAAATAAACCAAGGAAAAGAAAG
>JAMLFY010000021.1:2350836-2523836 GCA_030441495.1 Dalbergia oliveri
AAGAACCATGTTAGTTTGTGGACGTCAATCCATAAAGCAGCAGGGATGTTGCATATTGCATGTAACAACCTAATAATTAACCGAATACACCTAGGTTGTATCTGATTAATTACTAGACTTTACTCTTTGCTTCAGTTCTTTCATCATATTTTGAAAATACTTAGTGAAATTACGAGCCATTTTTTTAAAAAAACATAATTGAAAACGTGAGCCGCACATAACGTGAACAATAATCGAAATAAAGCGAATAACATGCAGATATAGCATGAAAAACACATCATATTGGCTCCATCATATAACATCCATAATTACATAACACATAGATAGTTTTCCTACCAACGAATAAGACTAGGTGTAGGCAATCTAACAAAATATAAATAATATATGGATGGAAGGACATCCATTAATGGCACCTAGTAATAACACTCCAAGGATAAGGATAGATATCGAAGCTCACGCGCAAAGTTTAGCGATGCGTTCTCAAGGATAATAAGCTTGTTCACCAGATCAAGTACATCTACCAGGTGAGAGCATCAACGGAAATCACGAACATCACCATCACTTTCTGAAGACGAGATGGAAAGAAAAAAATAGAGAGTGAGAAACTTTTATAAGAATCTCAGGAGGGTACTCACCTCATATGCATCGTGTCATCATCATCGTCCTCAGGAACCTCGGTTATTATGAAATAGTGAGCATGCTAAGATTGATTTATTAAGTTTGAAAATATACTTTACCGAGGTTCATCGGTTTTAATCATGCGTCTTATAATGCATTATAAACTTAACATGTCATGTTTATAATGAACTTTTCCTTTCATATATAATAACATAGTTATGCATAAAATCACATCATATTCCTAATCATCATTTCATAATATTATGCATAGCAGAACATCATATTCACATAATGCATTTACTTAGTTTCTTAGGTGACTTAAAGTTACTTTCATCATCATTTTCTTGGGCCACCTTATACTCCACCCTTTTGGGAGTAATCTAGGTTATGAGCTCATACCTTACTAGTCATCACTAGCATATACTTATCCCTTTTGATAAGTTAAAGTCCTTACCCTTTTGAGAGAACTAGGGGCAAGAATCACCTTTTCACCACATATAGTCTGATGGGTCCAAAGGATCATTTTCTTAGGATCACCTTTTCACCACCTATAGTTGATGGGTCCAAAGGATCATTTCCTCATATTTTTAAGTCACCATTAAGTCTTTGCATGTTATATCATAATATACTCTGAATTCATAATCATCAGGATGCATAAACATTCTCATTGTTTGCAACAGCAACTATATCATGCAAACTATGAAGTCATTCAATGATATCAAATACTTAATAAGCATTAAATCACTACATAGACTAATCATTTCAAACTTCAAAGAACCATCATCATAAATTCTTACCAAAAACCTCTTAAACAACCGAAACTTTAGAATCGGGTAATCTCAATTATCAAACTAATTAATTATGCATCTAAAGGATTCATTATCATCATTACCATTAATTATAAGCCTTAAGAATATTATTAAACTATATGGGACAGCATAGGCAGCAAGTTATATTTAAGGCTTCACGGTGTGCTAGAAGTTGTATTTTTAACCCTTTCTCGTTACCAAGCTTTCCTTATGGTGCTAAAATTAATTACTAAACCAATTATGAATCATTCTCTCTTATCTAAACATAATAGAACCTGGTTCTTAGGGCTGCTAAAGGTTCTGGACAGAATGCATAAATTTCATTTTCTAGAGTTCTAGAAATCTTGCTTTTACCTTTTTCTGGAAGATAGTTTTATTTCTAACATGCATAGAATCGTTCCCTCAGCAATAAATCATAATCATCACAACTTTGAACATATTAAACCATCATCATACAGTAGTACTAAACTAGATAGGTAGCCGAATCATGAACCTCATATAATTGCATAAAACCACATTTCAAGTATACATAAAGTACTAGTTTCCCGTATAATTTTTGCAAAGCTTCAAAACTCCTTTAGTAACTAATTCCTTTTGTTAAACTTTAAAAAAATTATAAAACTTTAAGCCTCCATAATCATGAGGCCGATTTATACATTGAAAGAATGTTCATGATTAGAATTTTCTCTTAAGATAAAAGGAGCAAGTCTTGAGCTTTAGAGATTTACTGATAGCTAGAATTATAAACATGTTATGCAACTCATTTTAATCTTGTCTTTATAAGGTGATAACTTGGAAATATAAACATGATGCAAGAAACTGGAGCGTAGTCCGCATGAATGGAGGGAGAAGAGAATTCTTATTACATCTTATTAAGCTCCAAACTCAAGACTTCTTAAAGAATGAATTCTTTAACTCCAATAATCTTAAGGAAATTGAAAGTGATACTACCATTTTCCAACTTTGCTTGTGATACTTGGGCAAGTCTTTGAGCTCTAGGATCTTTAGGTGATGACATAAAATAAACATGTCATGCATTGATTCTTTTAGCCATTATAAAATAAAGTGAGAGCATAAAATAAATATGAGATGCATCCTCTTTATTATCTTTAGAGATTAAGTGACAACTTGAAACATAAACATGAAATGCAAGCTTGGAAATTTAAACATGAATATGCAAGTTCATTTATTCATTCTTGAGAATTTAGTGATGACATAGAAAGTAAACATGGTTATGCAAAGCATAAACTTAAACATGGATGCAAGTTCATTTTATTTCTTTACTAGAGCTCCTCCAAGACTTTAGAGAAATATAAATTCAACCCAATATATCTTAGCAAGACAAAGTGAAAAATACATCTTTCAAGTTCTAAACTCAAGATCTTTATTTTTACATCATAAAAACATCATTCTTTAAAGTTTTGCATCAAGTGGAATTTTCAAGCTTTAGAGGCCTAACTTGTGATGGATTTACAACCCATACTCAAGGTCCTCATCATCAAGCCATCATTTCATTCCTTCTTAGGCCATTTGGCCGAAACCATGGAAGAAAAAAAAAATAAGGAAAGAAAAACTAAAATTATAAAGCTTTAAAAACTAGTGAAACCTTCAAGTTTTAGAGGTCTAACTTGTGAAGGCTTTGCAACCAACACTCAAGAACCTCATCATCAAACCATGGTCTCATCATAATCTAAGCCATAAGGCCGAATTACTCAAAAGAAAGAAGGAAGAAAATTGAATTGAAAAAGCCATAGAAAATGTTCATTGATTCAACATTTTTGAGCTAAAAACATAACTTGTCATAACATAAAATGAACTTAGAAACAACACCCTACCTAATCTTATTTGAAGGAAAGGAAGAGAACTTGGTTTCTTTGAGTGAAATGGAAGAAAATATTCTTGAAAACTTGAAGAAAGAATTCAGCCAAGAGGAGGAGGAAATGAGAGCTTTTGGTGCTTTGGAAAAACTAGAAATGTGTACAATTTTGAGCAAGCATCTAAGACTCCTTAAGCATGCCTATTTATAGAAGAATTCAAGCTCATGTATGGACAAGAGGAGGAGGAAAATCTGACTAAATTTGAGGAGGAAACAAGGAAGGAAAAATCATCTTGTTTGGTGGCTTAAAACATGGAATCATGAAACATGATTCCTTGTTTTCATACCTTGAGTTTTGTGCCAAGTTTGACAAATTTTTCTTATGCATATTAGGCCATATAATTTCGTGCATTATAGCCAAGGAAGAGAAATTTGTGTGTTCCATGCATTATTTAGGTGTAGGTAAGGTATCTTTGCAAATTAGAGAATTTGCAATTAAGGGCTTAGGTGAATTAGTAAGCAATTTGGGTGTTTTTAAGCAATTTCAGGTTCTAATCAATTTAAATAAATAATTTTGACTCTAGATTAGTAATTAGAATTTAATAAGCTTTAATTTGAGCCTAATATTGCTTATGTTTGCTAGACGATCAAAAATCTCAAAATTTGCAAACTCACAAGAGGGCAAAATCGTAACTTCACTCAAAAACTGGGGGCCATCCGAACTTAACCAATGGTCAATCATAGCTTAAAAACACCTTATAAAACATTTTAGTGAGGTTCGGCTAGTGGCACGCAAATCGAATTAAAAACGCGGGGCGTTTTGGTCATTTCGCGTCGAAACTCAAAATTGAGATTCTTCTCTTCTATTAACACACATAACACAAACAATCCCCTATTATCCTCAGAACATCCCTTGAGGGAAGCTGGGGCCACGATCCTCATTTTCTGAGTAAAATAACCTCAAGGGCATTTTTGTCATTTTACACGTACAAAAATTCGGGCTTGCGACTCTTGCAGGAATCGCTCATAACTTCTTTTCTAATGTTATATTCCTCTATTGAGGATTGTTCGGTCTCAATTTATATAAGAATTACCTAGGGTAATTCGGTAATTTCTAAATGACAGTAAAAGTTGGGCGTTACATTGCATGCTCACATTTTCTTGATAAATCAAAGTGGCTGGGCAATGACGATGACATTATGATTGTGTAACTGGAGTTGCCCTTCTGAGAATTGTATAATTCTCACCCATATATGTTTGTATTTCCGTGTCATCTCAGTTAAGCCAGAGGACTATGATGCCTACGCAAAAGAACTCGGCATTTTAATAGTGTAGTAGTTAACGCTTGTATCATATTGTATTTAGTGAAATGGATATGTTTGTAACTCTATTAGAGAACAGATATGTACTAAAGCTCATAGAGGAGCTTCCTTGTGTACTCAGCTATGTATTCTATAAATGTTGTGTTTCTTTGTTATACATTTTAATTGAATCAGTATTAGTTACTTAATGATTCAATCGATCTTGTAGATAACTAAGAAAGGTCCGCTAAATTATAAGTAACAAATCCTAAGCATAATGTCATGACTTAAGGATGACATTGCACTTGGGAGGATGTTACATTGTCCTAGTCAACGTGTATTCTAGACACACCTACAACAAAAATAGTTTGTAATTTAGGTACCCAGGCTTCTTGGGTCCTTTTTGGTTAGTCTTTGAGGAGGTGGTTTCCTAGCCTTTTTGACAAATTTCTTCCCCATGAAACACTTGTCAGGTGGGTGTTGTAACACCCTAACATTTAACCCAATACGCCTAGGACGTACTTAGATTAATTATTAGTCATTACTTCCTTTAAAACCTCTTTTAGAAATTAACTTAGCGGAAAATACAGGTAACTTTTTTTTTTTTTGAAATGATTTATATAAAACAAAGTGCGAGCCTTGCGTGTGACATATAAACGATGTGATGCGAAAGAATACATAAAACATACAGGACATAAACATTAAAGAACACATCCATCATAAACATCATTCCTCATTACATTAGATAATATAGTTTAGTACATCATAACAGAAATATAACAGAAGCATAAAGTCTTACCCATACTAGTGGGCAGAGCTTGCAATACAATGATATCAAAGGATGACAAATACATGAAACAACCCCCAAAAGATAAGCACCTAACTATCGCTCCCTCTCTCTCCAAGCCTACCTGGCGATGCCGATCTCGGTTGGGAGATGTAGCCCGCGAACTGACGAAGCTCTCGGATGTAGCCCAACGAAAGGGGATCTAGGCATAGCAATCGAGGGAACAGTGTGGCCTCCGCGTCGAGGTCGCCTCTCGGGCTGTCGAACGCGCCTCGCATGCCTCGGCGTGACGTGTCCTCGCTACCTCCTCCGAGACCCATAGGAAACGAAGGGAAGAGCCCTCCGACGAGGAAGGATGGGCACGACGGCCTCTCGTCTCGGGGTTGTGTCCTCTCAAAGACGAGGTCGTCGCCAAAGGGTGAAGTCGGATCGAAACGATAGCTGGAGACGGGAAAGCAAAAGGGCGTCCCACGTATGCAAAAACGCGCACCTCGCAATGACCCTTGAAGTGGTAGGACTGATGCTCGGGATCATAGTGCACCTCCCATGTGGGCGGGTCAATGAAAATCACGAACGACGCCATCGATATCTGAAGACGTAACGGAAAGAAGAGAGAGGGTAGAATTCTTACTAAAGAATCTCAGGGGAAATCCTCTATCCTAGTGTCATCGTTTACGTCCCAGGAACCTTGGGTTTATTATGAAAAGGTTAAGCATGCATAAGTTCATTATGAGGTTTTCACAAAGGTTTTTATCCAAGGTCCATGTCTTTTATAATGATTCTTAATGCATGTATGCAACATAATATTTCATGGATGCATGGCAGCACTTTAGGTAAATCAAACAATAATTCAAGCAACATTTGAGTGGCATGAAACTTTTCTTTGAACATCTTTCCTTTTCTCATACTTGTGACACCAATAATATAGTAACCGCACCCTTAAACTAGGCTATGAGCTCATACCTTAACTAGTCGTCACTAGTTCTTACTTATCCTCTTGATAAGCGAATCATAAACATATTCATCATAATCATCATAATCCCGACTCCAGAGTACGGGTAGGGGCCTAAGGATCACCCATCATGGGACTTTTTCCTTCTTCGAAACGCATCGACTGGTTAAGACCAGCGACTTTGTCCGCTTTGGCAGGCTAATGTCTATGCCCTCACGGTTTTACCTTCTCCTCAGAAGGGGAGAAGTACGTCTCGGTGTGTCACCTTAAACATCATATACTTTCATTCTTTGAAACGCATCGACTGGTTAAGCCAGCGACTTGTCCGCTTGGTATGGCTCGTCCATACGGGTTTACTTTCTCTCACGAGAGGAGAATGCGTCTCGACATATAACTTTAAACTTCATATTTTTCAAAAACTTTCTTTTTTTGTCCCTCAAATTTACGGAAATTCAGCGCGATTGCACCACGAATTTCCTCAAATTTGAGTCTTGCCACATAACTTACATAATGCATGTTATCTCACAAAACCTCCATCAAGAAAACTTTTCAATCATGACAACATACTTTCTCTAATTCATTTCTATCACATAGTCTCATGCATTATGCTCATAATATACCAAAAACATCACAACAGCATATCACAAATCCATATATTCTCATACTCATGATATTAACACATTCATTCACATCACGAGCATACTCACTTGGTCTCATTCTCACATCACACTTCCTATCTCATATTGTCTTATGCTTTGGCCTTTACGGGTCTTAAACTTAAGTTCCAATCATTCTAATGCTCATAGTACATCTTTATTCCACTTAAGAGATCATTACTTATAATTCTTACTAAGATTTAGGCTTACTAAAAATTCCAAACAGCATTATGCATCTTGGGCAGAAAATCATCATATGATTACGAGGTTCTAAAATCTTCATTTTAAACCCTTTTTCAGATCTTCGCCTAAGGCTTCATAATAAATCCCTAAACCAATTATGAGGGATTCCTAGGCATGTTTACTAAGTTATAATTCACTTTTCCTCAATTTAGCTTTGCTGGACAGAATCACATCTTGCCATGTCTAAGTGTGCTAGAATTCCTATTTTAAGTCCTTATCATCACCTTAAGCTTAGTAATTAATACCTAATCATTTATGAAAGGTTTTTATGCATATCCTACTGATTATGAACCAATTACACTCGAATTAATTATGCTGGAATAGTATTGCATTTTTGTGCATTAAGGTGTTCTAGAATTCTCATTATTGATCCTTTTAAGTTACTTATTCTTTTCTAACTTCTCTAAATCGATCCTCCCTTCACTCAAACATAATTTTACGCATTTTAATACCTTAGAACAATATTTGTACAGCAGCCAATCATGAAGGGCAGAATCGAAATCATAAGCCCATAAAATCACATAATCTCATGAATTAAAATGCATACAAGTGCTAGTTTTCTCTTGGAACAATTTTAGGAACTCAAACTCTTTTAGAAACCAATTTATCTCATTAAAATCATTAAAGTCCAAGCAAGATCAGTAGCTAAATTAATTTTCTCATAAAATAGATTTAGAACATATAATCTCATTCATAATGCTCCTTAGGTACTCCTAAGCTTAGAAAAATTTCAAAACATGGCTATGGGCACTTGTGATTAGATGAACTCACACCAAGCCCATCATCATCACCACAAGGCCAACATGGCTTCATTGAAAAAACCAACGTTTTCTTAAAACTTTACATTGGATACTTGGGCAAGTCTTTGAGCTCTAGACCATTTAGGTGGTGACATAAATTTAAACATGCTATGCAACTCATTTTACTCTTCTTTTAGAAAATAAAGTGAGAGCATAAAATAAATATGAGGTGCACTCATTTATTATCTTTAGAGTTTAAGTGATGGCGTAAAATATAAACATGATAGACAAGAAAGTAAACATGAAATGCAAGGTTCAATTCTTTATTTTAGTGCTCTAGGCCTCTTGGGTGTTTACCCCAAATCAACAATCAACTTTAAGGTTGAAATAGGTAGGCTTTGAGATTTATTAAGTGATGATGCACATTCTTGTTTTAATCTTTAAGTTGCTTAGTGATAGCTTGAAAATAAACATGCTATGCAAAGCATAAAAGTAAACATGAATGCAACTCCTTTTTAATCTTAACTAGAGCTCTTACAAGACTTTAAAGGAACATAAAAACCTCAACCCATTATGTATCATAAAGTGAGCTTTAGAGTTCTTAGCATCAAGACACCAAGGAAGTCTTATGTTCTTCGAACACCATCATCAAGCTCAAGGAAACGATTTTTCAAGAGGCAACCTTTCAAACAAACATAAAAGGGCTACCTTAACATTTTTAGCAAACTTTGTTCAAGAGAGGAAAGGAAAAACTGAAACCATTGAAGAAAAAAAAAAAAACCAAAGCTTGGACAAGGCAAAAGGAAAAACCGAAACCTTAGAGGAATGAAGGCCAAAACTTTGAACTAGGAAAAACCAAGGAGGAGGGAATCATAAAGGAAAGGAAATGAAAAACCAAAACTTGGAACTTGCAAAGAAAAGGAAAACCGAGTTTGTATATGGTCATAGACCAAGATCCAAGCTTTAGAGGTTTCCCTCATGGCAAACACCAAACTATCTCCATGAGACCTCATCATCAAGCTAAAGATTGGTTTGTAAAATGGCCTCATGGCCGAAAATACAAAGGGGAAGAAAAAGAGTTTGAAACCAAGAGAAAACTAGAAACTTGTCTCAAAGAAAGTAAAGAAAACTTGAAAGAAATCCCCTACCAAATGAAACCTTGAAAGAGTTGAAAGAAAGCTTGATTCTTTGAAGGAAATGAGAAGACAAAATCTTCTCTTTGTTGGGGATATAGGTTCGGCCAAGAGGAAAAACCAAGGGAAAGGACTTTTCCTTGAGGAAACAAGCTTAGAAATGGAAAGATTGAGTGTTTGAGAGGTGGTTTGAGGTGAGGGGTGGTGGTTCAAGGTGGTTTATGGTGGTTTGTGGTGGTGGAAAGCTTTCTTTGAGGGAGGAGGAAAAAGAACTTAGAAGGAGAGAAAATGAGAGAAAACAAGAGAAATTGCAAGAATGCACAACTTAGCAAATGATCTAAAAAAATGGCCAAGCTTTCCAATGTGTGTTATTTATAAAGAATGAAATGTTGTGGCTAATTTAGGGGGGAGCTGGCCGAAATTCATTGGCCTTGGAGGGAAGGAAAATATCTTCCAAAGCTTGTCTTGGAAGCTTGGTTAAAGTGCTAGCTTAGGTATAGTCAAATCCTAGCTTTTGCATAGCCTTTTTTGATGAAATTTGAACTCAAAATTTGTGGCTTTTGGGGGGAAATTCTAACTAGATTAACAATTTTAAAATAATTCTTTTAGTCAAAAAGGTGGTAGACAAATTTCCTTGATCTAAGGAAATTGGAGAAAAAAACACTATTCATTACTTTTTGATTAGACATCTTGAATTAAAGAATGTAATTAGAATTTGACTAAGCAATTTTAGTTTCTAATCAACCTTAATAAATCATTTTGACTCTAGATTAATTATCGAAATAAATTAATCTTCGATTAAGCCTAATATTGCTTAGGTTTGGCTGATTGCTTCATTAGGCGCACTGTACACTGTTCTAGGGGTAAAACGGTAATTGCACTAAACCTTGGACCTTGGCTCGGCTAAACATCAAATATTACTCTAAAACATCATTCTAAACTTCCTGGAAAGTTTCGGGCTCAAACGGCACCTTTTACCCGTGTAGAGCACGGGGGGGTATTTGGTCATTTTGAGCCGAAGTTTAGAAATCGATTTTCACCTCGGATATCAAACATAAAAGGTACAACCCCCTTTCAAACATTGAGTTAACCCGTTCAAGGATGGTCGACTGCTTTAATTCGGGTAGAATGGCCTCAGGGCATTTTGGTCATTTGCACTCAATACAGAAAATCGGGTATTATAGGTGTCCCTTCTTATGAGAAAGTACAAGAAGCTTTGTTCTTTACTTTCTTTGGCTGAGTTGCCTTTCCTTTCTCATCTATTTCATCCTCATATCCCAAGCCAGTCTTTTGAAAATATGGCCTTTGACCTCCAAGGATTAGTTGAAGATTCTTTGAACCATTTACCATATTTTCAAGGTCAAATTTGAGAAACTTTGAAGTCCTCTCTAGTTCAAAAATATCTTTCTTGAATTTTCTCATTTTTCTCAAGACATTAGCTTCTAAGGCATTGAGGTTAATATTTAAAACTTTGTTTTCTCCTTTTATTTCTTCATTCTCAAGCCTTAGATTCTAGGATCTTTTTGGCTATTTTAAATTCTAAAACGTTTTCTAATGCTTCCTTTTTAGGTTAAGATAATGAGATGAGAAAGTTTGAGAATTTTCAAGCTCATTATATAAAACAACTATTTCATAATAGGAAAGATTTAGTTCAGATGTTTTTACCTCAAGTTCTCATTTTGAAGCATAGCCGCCATGAAGCACATATTTGCAACATTTTCAGTTCATCCTGGCTTTATGATCCTTCCTTCTCCTCGTCTAAGTCACTCCAAGTAGCCAACATCCTTTTCCATGTGGAGTAGAATTTCTTCTGTGAACCTTTCACCTTTGGACTTTTAGTCTTGAAGTGTCCCTTCTTACCAAAGTCGTAGCAAGTGATGCTTTCCACTTTTCCCTTGCCTTTCTGTCCTTCTTGATGTTTATGCTTCTCCAGGCTTTAGACATCTTCTTCACTAGCATGGAGATCTCATCTCCATTGTAACACCCTAATATTTAACTCAATACACCTAGGATGTATTCAAGTTAATTATTAGTTATTACTCTTTTGTCTCAGTTCTTAGCTCTGGTTTTAAAAAATACCTAGGAAAATATGGGTAAAATTTTTCTTTGATAAACAAAAAAAACATGAGCCATATGCATGCATAAAGTAAACTACATCGTTGCCTTGAAATAATCATTAGGGGAAATCATGACATATCAACTGAAATATAAAACCATAAATCAAACAATATCACAGTTAGACATATAAATAGTTATCAGACAAGTTGTAGTAGCGTTAATACAATCATCCGTGCATAACATGAATAAACATAAATAAAATACATCAGAATTTCCCATTTACAACAGTGCATCTAAAATAAATAACCTCAAAAAGCAAAAGAAGGCTATCCTAAATAGGTATGGGTGTGTGCACTAGAGTCAGTTCGGCTTCTACTCCTATACATCAAAAGGAGGAACATACCCAATCCACTAAGCCAATTCGGCTGGGGTGGCCAAGCGGTGAGAGGGTTGGGCATGTGCTCCACGAAGGGGCACCATCCTCACCCCTCCTCAAAAGGCTGCATCCAGTATCCTTACTACCTAACTCCATAGGTACGATGGAGGAAGAACCCATGGATGAGATGTCTATCTCAGAGGGGTCGATTTCAAAATGAGTAGAGGGTAAGCAGGGAACGTGCTCCGAGTAGGCGCGGATGGCATAGGCAGCATTGAGGGTATGACGGATATGCTCTCCTCGGGGCGTGTACACTCGACGAGTAGGTCATTGGTGAAAGGCGAAGTCGACGAGAACGAAAGCTGGTAACTGGCTAGGCAAATAGGTGATCGAGAAAAATGAACATGCGTAGGGAACAACGACCCACAAAATTGTACGATTGGTGTGTGGCGTCAAAATGAAGCTCCCATGTCGACGCGTCAACGTAAATCACGAAGGCTGCCATCGTCCTCTAAAGACGTGACGAGAAAAAAGATAGAAGGAGTGAGACACTTGGTAAAGAATCTCTGTAAGGTATTATCATATCTTGGTGTCATCATCTACATCCTCAGGAACCTGGGTTTCTTTGTAAAAAGGTGAACATGCATAAGATTCAATTTTAAAATTCTAAAGTACTATTTACCAAGGCCCATTTATTTTAGTATGCATCTTGGATTTCATGAATGCAACATACTTTATCATGAAATGCATGGCAATGCAAGGTATGATATACTAATTCCAATTATAAGAAATGCTCATAGATCATAACAATTATAACATGACTTTCTTCCACTTATCTTTTAGGTGACTTAGATTAATTCTTTCTCTCATTTAGGGCCACCCTATTTCTCTTGCCTTTTGAGAGTTCTAGGTTATGAGCTCATACCTCACTAGTCATCATTAGTGATAAGTTAACACCTGACTCTTGGAGTGCGAGATAGGGGGCAATAGGATCACCTTTCATAACCTCTAATTCGGGGAGTCCAAAGGATCATTTCCTTATTGGATCACCTCTCATAACCTTTAATTCCGGAGTCTAGAGGATCATTTCCATATATTTTAATGTCACCTTTGTATTAGCATATTATGTTAAGATGCAAAGCCATAACCATATCATATACTTTTCTCATGGTCTTTCGAACCTATGCAACTTTAAAATATTCCAAGTGAAATTATAACATGCCATATCCATTCAAAATCAAATAACTAAACACGTAAGATCTCAATTTCACATAATTCCTCAAGCATATAGAAAATTACAACATTTACAGGATAAGTGCTTTCGTGGCCTCATAAACGATTAAACCTCTAAATCGGTAGACCAAACTTTCATATTTTTCGTCTCATGCAGCTAAGGGATCAAATACAAGAATTCTCATATTATTATTAGCCTAAGAGCATTACTAAACAAATCTGGACAGATTTAAAATAAAAACGAAATGGATCATTACTGTGTTCTTATAAATAATTAGTATCCTTATGGCAACACAATAAGTAACCTTAGATCAGTAGCAAAAAAATTAGAGAGCTTAATAAAAGGATGTCTACATTTAATAAGATATATATTCCATGAGTCAAAGTTCTCATGTGAGTTGAAATGGTGAGTCTTGAGCACTAGGTTAATCAAGTGATGGCATAATTTTAAACATGTAATGCAAGCTTCATTTTTAATCTTGGCATTATAGGATGATGGCAAGAAAAACATAAGTATGCTATGCAAAGCTTTGAATTTAAATATGAGAATGCAAGCTCTAGTTTTAAATCTTTAAGTTTAGGCGATGACTTAAAAATAAATATGCTACAGAAGAAATGTAAATATGAATGCAAGTTCAATTCTTTATTTTAGTACTCTAGGCCCCTTAGAGTATTCACTCTAAATCAACAATCAACTTTAAGGTTGAAATAGGTAGGCTTCAAGTTAATTATTTAGGGGATATGAAAATGCAAGCTCTCGTTTTAATCTTTAAGTTTAAGTGATCACTTAAAAAAATAAATGTGCTAGACAAGAAATGTAAACATGAATGCAAGTTCAATTCTTTATTTTAGTGCTCTAGGCCCCTTAGAGTATTCACTCTAAATCAACAATCAAATTTAAGGTTGAAATAGGTAGGCTTCGAGTTAATTATTTAGGTGATAACATAAATGTAAAACATGAAATACAAGGCTTAAATATAAATATGCAATGCAAGGACTTGAAATATAAACATGAATGCACTCCTTTTATTTCTTTGAGTCCTAGGCTCAAGACTACCATTTAACAAAATATCTTCATTTGCTAAAAAATCTTAAAAGTGAAACCTTCAAGCTTTAGAGGTCAAATAAATGATGGTTTTGCAACCAACACCCAAGATCCTCATCATCAAGCCATGGTTTCTTCATTATGTAGGCCACCAAGGCCAAAAATAAAGAGGGAAGAAAAGGAAAATAAGGAATTGAAAATGTGGAGGAAGGAAGAATCAATATTACAACATCTTAAACCAAAGGTAAAACAAAAGAAAAGAATAGCAATCTTTAAAATAACTCCCTACCAAAGATGTTTTTCTTTTGAAAAGAGAAAAGCTTGGTCTTGGAAATGTGATGAGAAGAATAAATCTTCCTTGGTGCTAATGTGATTTTGGCCAAGAAGAAAAGAAAAAGAAGAAAGGTTTGTCTTGGGTTTTTGATCTTGGAGGTGGAGAGGTTATGTGTTTAAAGGAATATTTATGGTGGTTGTGTGGTGGTTTGAGGTTAGGAAATGGTGAAGGATGGTGGTTGTAACACCCTCCTAATTACCATATTCTACTTGAGTATTAACATAGTAATTAGAGTATTACTTTTGTTCATAGTCTATACTAGTCAAAATAAGATGCAATAAAGTAATTTAGACATATAGGTTTCAAAGCTTGTATTTCCATATATGAACATCATTTTTAAGTTTATAATATGTACATCATATTAACAAACTAACTAGTTAAACCCCATGTCAGTTAGGACTCAGAATCAAAAGGACTAGCCCTCGCCTAAAACCTAGCCTGCTCAAGTATTTGGTCCAACAAAATCACATATAGATACAAATGGACCTGAAAACATCTAATAGTGAATTAGTCTAGGTTGGTAAAGTCCCAACACTATACTACTACTATGTACACGCCAAGAGTCCCTGAGAATCTCACATCCCTCTCCAGAAAGCCATTGGCCATCGGTACAATAGCTTCACCTCCATTGGGGGCGTCTGACCTTCAAATAGGTCTAGTTTGAGGATGATGATGAAGGAGGTGCATCCCTGGAGGAGGCTGGTGGAGCGACCAGGATGTCAAAAACCTGGGTGTACCATGTGAAGAGGCACACCATCATAGGGAGAAGTGGGGTCGAACTCGCAAATGTGGACGCACTGAAGGAATAACCAAAAATTATGTACACACGAAACTAGGAATGACCTATAGCATCCAGGGAGTCCAGCCTGGGTCATAATGCCACACCCACTGTGGCGAGTCAAGGAAAAACACTATGGACAACATCTGCTAAATTTGAGTAATACAAGTACATGCAACTTAGGGGTGAGAATATTATAAAATTCTCAGTAGGGTAATCCAGATACGAATGCAAAAATCAACAATAAATGCATTCACATAAGAATATTCATGCGAGAATTATAAGCATCGCTACTAAAGTATGTACATTGTGTGCAATCAAGATATAACCACAGTGATGAATTATGCGTTGCTATTTGGAACCATGGAATCCTATTCCGTGCATTTTCTCTTTTTATTAACATAGGGAAGGCCTAATATCACATCATAGGTATCTGTATTAGATAATACCATAAAGGATAATAAACTGCTAGGACATGAGCTAATTCCTATTTGTGATCATCGGACTTTATTTTTTTCCATTTCCGAATCATATACAGTTCTATTCCTAGCCGATATGTCTACTGGCTTATAAAGCTTTTGGGGAAGCCTTTATTCTTGCCTTCCCTCTCTCACCCATATAAGCCTTGTCCCTATTTTCCATATGTTAAAACATGCATAAGGAAATTTATACATTCTATTTTTTGGCATATATTTGCATTGTGTACTTTTTTCTTCTTTTCTTTTCTCAAATGCATGTATAAGCAATATGTAGGTATTCATTTACAAGGAAATTCCCATTCTTTTCTCATGAAGCAATCATTAAAGTCCATAGCATGCATTCATTCACATCCTAGTTGAATCACAAGTCATTATATCACTAAATCAATGCTTGGATTCAATTTCAGCATGTTGGCAGAATTTATGCTGAAGTAGCAAGATTTATTTTCCCTACCACATGGTTGATTCAAAGGCCACAAAAATTCTCCATGACACTTCAATGTATCTAAGAAGCCCTTTAAAAATTTAACACAAATGGAGCTTTCTAACTTCTTCAGTAAATTGTACAAATTCAGTGGTCAGGGACCATCAATTCACAGATCAGACCAGGGTTCCCATAATTTTTAACCCTAGCAAATGATCGAACTAACTCACAATAAAATTTACAGTGACATTTCAACATGTTATTAACTTTGTGTAAAAATTTCAAAGGCTTATTCACTCATTTGCTATGGTAATAAAATCAGGCACTCTTATTGCTTCAGTTTCAACAATCAAGACAGCATCAATCTCATTTCGGTTTCTGATTTTTTGAGGCAGTAAACCTTAAAATCAACACCCAATAAAATTCATGTAGTTATTTTAAGATGTTTACTCCAACATATAATTTTTATAGCTCATGAAGACACCCAAAAATATACCAGAAAATTCGGAAACAACTGCTGCCTGCAAGGAAACCAAAACTCAAGGAACCTAGTCCAAACTTATTTTGATAAAAACCATTTTCTAACATTATCCAAACACCACCAAAATTAATACATCAATATCAACATAATATCAATCAATACAACTAGAAATTTTGGACCTAGCTTAACCCAAAATAGATCAGAAAAATTTGGCAAGGAAAGGCAACAAAAACCCTACTTTGAGTATCTTAATGGCTCCTTGGCCCCAAGATGCTTTAAGATTGTCTTCTTGCCCCCAAAGCTCCCCAAATAAACCCAAGCTCCTTCTTAACTCAGTGAGGGTGAGGTAGCAAGGTAAGTTTTGGTAAGGGATAGAGATTTTAATCGGTTAGTTTTGTAGGGTTTGAGGTGTAGAACAAGTTTTGTAAAGGAATTTCAGAGTTTCACTAACACCAAGCTAGTGTTTATGGGCTTGGAATGGAAACTTAAGCTCTTGGAAATGGAGGTATGGCTGCTGCTATTTTCCTTGGAGCTGGCCGAGTTTTTTAGGAAGAAACAAGCTTGTATTTATCTTGTGATTAATGAATGAATAAGATATTTTGTAATTGGATAATCTTGAATCCAACAAAGTAAATTGGATGCCTATGATTCAATCTTGTAATTCAAGATTGAATCTTATCCATTCACTTGATATAGATGGATAAGCTCCTTCACTTTGTAAAGATTAAAATAGTTTTTGGTGTTAGAAATCGCACATCGAAATTTCACCGAACTAGTAAAATCCTTACCCGATTAAACCAATATTACCCAAAAATTAATTCTAAGTATAAAATTTTCATTCCCACTCATTTCTAATCTTATTCCCATGTTTTCCTAAATGAAGGCGCCTCCAGGTCCCGAATCCAGGGTTTCGGCTATCCTGAGGCCTACGCCCGCAAAACACTATTCACAATTTTTTTGACATAGCTTTGGGTATGGCTAGGTATAGTTCAAGGCATGGCTTAAGGTATGGCGAAGTATGGTTCAAGGCATGGCTTAAGGTATGGCTAGATATGGTTCTTCAAGTATATTCTAATTGAATTTCAACATGTGATGGATGAAAAAAAATGGGGAAGAGAAAATCTCATTTTAATGTTGGTTTATGGGTATGTTTAGAAGTTGATTTGGATAGGTCATGGATTAGGGGTTGTAATTTAGTGTTTTAGGTGAGGAAATGAGAAATTAAGGTGGCTCAAGACAAGATTCAAGAGTGCTCTTGCTTGATTAATGCAAATCCACCTTTATTAGGGAGGAATCTCATCATGTGACAATTTCCATAATTTAAGGAAATTGGAATAGGGATTTTACTATCTATGAAAATGTAACATAAAGTTTTAGATCAAGAAAAGGATTTTGAGTTTTTCTAGGAAATTTTAGGTTCTAATTAACCTCAATTAAATATTTTGGCTTAAGATTAGCAATTAGGATTTACTAATCTTTAATTAGAGCCTAATATTGCTTAGGTTTCGTTAATCGTATCATTAGGCCCAAAATGCACTTAGCCAGGGGCAAAACGGTAATTTTTCGCAAAAACCTCCCACGACTACCCGGGCTCAACCGATGTTAAACATTACTTAAAAATATCATTTCAAACCTTTGGGTGAAATTCGGGCTCAATCGGCACTTAATTCGGTACTTAGCCACAAGGGCATTTTGGTCATTTTTTGCATCGAACTCAAAATGAGATTCTTCTGCTCTATTAGCACATGAAATCCCCTTGCAACATCAAAACATCCCCTGGAGGATGGTCAAGGCTGGCGATCCTCATTTTCCTGGTAAAATGACCTCAGGGGCATTTTGGCTATTTGTATATGGGAAAATTGGGCGTTACATCCATCCTCATCTTTAGACTCGTCATCATTCTTCCTCTTCATTAGAGGTCTGAGCAACTTTCATTGCTTTATAGTTATTTTCTGATGATTTGACTTCAGGGCCATGAACTTGCTCTTCTTTATGGATTCACCATGAATTTCAGAGAGCACAACTTCATGGGTTTTGACATCGGACTTGAGAGTTTTTACTTATAAGACCCTAATATTTAACCCAACACGCCTACGACGCATTCCAGTTAATTATTAGTTATTACTCTTTTGTTCCAATTATTTTAAACTCTTGAAAATACCATAGTGAAAATACGGTAAATTTGTTTTCAACTTTAAAAGCAAAACATGAGTCGCATATTGAACTACATCCTGCCTCAAGCATAATAAGGAAGAAGATCACAACAAGACATAGGCATACATAGAGCACATCATCACACACCATGAACATGTAAGATTATATTTTTATATATCATCAATAGATAATCGTTCCACTTTGCATACCCATCACATACATAAAGAGAGTTATATCATGCCCACCAAGGGTTGGGCTCAAAATATAGTAATCCCAAACCCTGAATGAAATGTAGCTACATCAAGCTAAATAAAGGACCTCTCTTCCCACTACTCTTACTTGGGTGTGCAGCCAAATCTTATGACCCGATTTACACCGATAGCATACATGTTATGCAGCTAAGCATGGTCTACCCCCATGGTTCTTCCTACATTTTGGGAAATCTCGTCTTGTGGCTGACCGTTGTTGTTGTTTATCCTCATACAGATTGGGTTAAAACTGCTTCTTGGGTTGGGGCATCCGCATAATCTTGGTCTTCAGGTGCTAGTCTCTTATTAGAAGTGCCCTTAGCAGATTGAGGGATTGCTAGCTTCTTATTGGCTTCCTCAACACCGACACTTGTTTACCAAAGTTGCATAATCCTTGATCTCTAAGAGACTTACAGTTGCCTCAATATCCTCCGTAACCCTCCTTCATACTTTATGCACTTCCAAGCTTCATCAAGATTCTGTTAATAGATGGTGGACAATTTGTAGAGCTCTTCGAACTTTGTTGGGTACTCTGCTACACTCATGGACCCTTGCTTGAGTGCCATGAACTCTAGCCACTACAAAAAACAGGTAAATTATGGCGGTTATTTTTGTTAAATGTGGTGGTTATAACGCCATTTTTCATAATAATGGCGGTTTTAGGAATCGTCATAATTACCAACTCCATTCAGTCAATTATGGTAATTGTCAACGAACCACCACAATTAACCATAATAACCGCCACTACATAGGTAAATTAGGGTGGTCCTAAACCGCTACAATCAACCATAATAACTGCCCCTACATGGGTAAATTAGGGCGGTACTAAACCACCATAATTTTCATAACAGTTAAAAAAATATTATTACAACGATTCAACCCTACAATAAGCCTTATATTTAAAACTCGTAGTGTTTGCTGTACCAAGGGAAAAAATAGCATCACAAGTAAAGCATAATTAAAAACCAATTCATAATTTTACATTCTTCTATAACATAATATTAATCTTGAGATAAATACAAATGGAAAAAAAATGCTATTAATAGGCAAGTCTTAATATCTACCAATGACATAAAAACTCAAGGTAAACTAAGGAAAAGTCAATTGTCTATAATAATTAAGTTGAGCAATTGATAGTTCATTGTCTTTAGGTCACAATTAGCTAACGAAGTGCGTCTTGATTGTGCTAGAAATTTAAAGTTTGAAATCTGAAATAAAAAATTAAAGCAAAAACTCTTAGAATGAAAAACTATGAGAACTATATTGAATAATAAAACATTCTCCAATGGCATCATTATGTTTTTCTAAAATTCTAGAAATCATCCTAGTATATAATATTTTTTATGCACTAATGACATTAGTAGAATACATTCTTGCCATGACAAAGTAGTGGCCACTTTGAATAAAATCATTTGTTTTTCTTCTTTGAAACATCAGCAACCAGTGACTTCGAACAACTTACCACAATAACACTAGTATTACAAACTTGTATAGTGAGCATAAAAATTCAAAAATCTTAAATGAAGGAACAACAAGTTAGGTACTTGCAAGTTTTGAAATCTGGTTAGTTGGAGCTTCCATTGTATTTCACATGCTCTAATAAGTCTTTTCAAAGTAATGCTCAAATTATGCAATAAAAGATATATTAAGGGCTAAGGAATTTTGACTCTTTCATGACCTCTTAGATGGCATAATATACTTACAAATGGTATTTTGATATCATCACAATGAATTCAAAGTCAAAGCAAATACGAAGCTGACTCAAACTAAGTTTTAAATCAAAACAATCAATCTTCCATAAGATCAAAATACTTAACAAAATAATTAAAATGTACCTAAGTTAAGGAGGGATTCATGGAAAATTGAATAGCAATAGATTTGGCACAGTTGAAGATGCTTCTTGTACCAATTTGAGTATCTTTAAATGCCTACAATGGAAAAGAATAATGATGAATGGGTCTTAATTACAAAGCAAAGTGAAAGATAATGAAAATAAAGGTGAAAGATCTGATGGATGCACCTGCTTATCTATGTCAATCAAATAGGATGTAAGAACCTTTTTTCCATTTTGTAAGTACGTACAACTTGAACATTCTAAATCAAGCTATCTGGAAAAATTCATCCTAAACCCAAAAAAAATAGAAAGCAACCACTAAGAATACAACCAAAAAAAAAAAAAGAAAGAAAACCATGTAGGACTGATTAGTGCAAAGTCCATCCAGTCCAAAGTTGTAAAATGTAAGATCAGACAAGTTAAACAACAACAACAACCTAGCATTAACCCACGAGGATGGGACAACTCCATGGATCAATCAAGACCATTGAGCTTTATGAAAAAAAGGGCAAAAAGCAAAATTTCAATCAAACCATGTAGAGCATATTGACTTGTAACTCTCCTAATATTTTCTTAGTTCTTCCTCTAGCCCTTATAATTGCAATATCTTCCAATTGATTGACTTTTGTCATTGAAACCTTCAGTTCATTCATTTAAAGAAAACAAAAGAAAACAAAGAGAAGATAAAAGAAATTAACAAACAGATGACATGACCGATTAAAGAAAGACAAGAAAAATGACAAATGAGAAAAATAAAACTTCAAATTCAAACAAAACCAGCTCACATGCCCCTTAAAACACATGTTGAAGCCAAAGAAACAAAAGCCAAATCTGCAAAAATAGCACAAAGAAGTAGTAGTAGTAGCAATACCTTTTGAGTTGGTAGAGAAACTATTTTTCTAAAGAATCTGCATCATCATCATGTTGCCTTCTTCCTCAGCCAAAGTTAGGATTTTCCTCAGAACTCATTTTACAATAGCAAAAATAAACAAACCCTTGAAATTCTGAATTAACACAAAATAAAGAAAAAAACTTCTTTCCCTATTTCTTTTTCTTTGAAATGCCACCTAAAACTACACATGACTACACTTCATCATGTTGAAAACAAAGGGAAATTACAAGGTATCTCGCAAAAAAGGCTTTTTATTAGAAATGAAGTTCCAAATGTGTTGTGAAATTTATATACTTGGTCCACTTACAACATCAAGGTCCCAAATTTCAATGAAAGGTTCCATTGAACCAATAGCTATGAAGTTCCTTGCAATAATAATGAAATTATATCAAGATAATAAGATAAATCAAAGGAATTAAGTAGAGATCAATTCAAATTTTGAGAACTAAAATGAACATTAGAAATTAGAAATCATTTATTAGAGTAGAAGGTCAAGATAGTTTATAGCTTTCTCTTTGGATTTTCATACTTCTACTATCCTTTTTACCAATTTTGGCTACACTAGTTTAGTGCTAAATTCTTATTATAGGATTCTTCCCTAGAAAACAATGATCATTTAATGAGCAAACCAAAAGTATCTTTGCAAGTTCTGACTTTCTGTGTAACACCCCGAAAATTACTTAAAAATTAATTTGAGTTTTGTTAGTCGTAATTTTAAAAAAATAACAGTTTAACAACAATGAGAGTAGCCCAACGGACGTTTTTTTTAAAAAAAAAAGTTTTCGGACCAAGGTGAATAGTAACCTTGCGGGACCCACGGTCCATCGTAAAATTTTGGTATGCGATTTTAACACCGAAATATATTTTTAGTCACCACAAATAGTCAAAGCTTATCCTTTTAGGACATGTGGAAGGCCAATTTTAATCTTGAAATCCAAGATTAAATCCTAGCCATCCATTTTACTTTCTTAGGTTAAGAATTATCTAGTTATATAATATGATATTGTAACACCCTAATAATTAACCTAATACGCCTAGGTTATCTGATTAATTACTAGACTTTACTCCTTGCTTCAGTTCCTTAATCATGCTTTGAAAATACTTAGTGAAATTACGAGCCATTTTTTTTAAAACATAATTGAAAACATGAGCCGCGCATAACGTGAACGATAATCGGATAAGAAAATGAACTGACATATCATGAAGAACACATCATATTGGCTCCATCATATGACATCCATAATTACATTTCACATAGATATTTTTCCTACCAATAGCTAAGCTAGATGTAGGCAATTGAACAAATAATATACGGAAAAAAACATCTATTAACGGCACCTATTTATAACATTCAGAGATAGGAATAGATATCCGAGTTCACACTCAAGGTCTAGCGATACGTTCCTCAAGGATAATAAGCTGGTTCACAAGATCACGTGCATCTACGGTGAGAGCATCAACGGAATCACGAACATCACCACTTTCTGAAGACGAGATAGAAAGAAAGAAAGAGGGAATGAGAAACTTATAAAAGAGTCTCAGTAGGGTACTCACCTCATATGCATCGTGTCATCATCATCGTCCCAGGAACCTTGGGTTCATTATGAAAATGTGAGCATGCTAAGATTCATTTATTTAGTTCGAAAATATACTTTACCGAGGTCCGTTCATTTTAATCATGCGTCTTATAATGCATCATAAACTTAGCATGTCATGTTTATAATGAACCTTTCCTTTCATATATAATAACATAATTATGCATAAGACCACATCATATTCCTCATCATCATATCATAAATACTATGCATAGAAGAATATCATATTTCTCATCATTATCTCATCAATACTATGCATAGAAGAACATCATAATCACATAATACGTTACTTAGTTCCTTAGGTGACTTAAAGTTACTTTCATCATCATTTTCCTGGGCCACCCTATACTCCACCCTTTTGGGAGTAATCTAGGTTATGAGCTCATACCTTACTAGTCGTCACTAGCATATACTTATCCCTTTTGATAAGTTAAAATCCCGACTCTACCCTTTTGAGAGAACGGTTTAGGGGGCAAGAATCACCTTTTCACCACTTATAGTCTGATGGGTCCAAAGGATCATTTCCTCATAAGTTTAAGTCACCATTAAGTCTTTGCATGTTATATCATAATACAACTCTCAATTCATAATCATCAGGATGCATAAACATTCTCATTGTTTGCAACAGCAACTATAACATGCAAACCATGAAGTTATTTAATGAAATCAAATACTTAATAAGCATCAAATTACTACATAGACTTATCATTTCAAACATCAAAGAGGCATCATCATAAATCCTCATCGAAAAGCTCCCTTAAACAACCACAACTTTAAAATTAGGTAACCTCAATCATTATCTTACTTTCTTATGCATCTAAGGGATTCATTATCATTATTACCCTTAATTATAACCTTCAAGTACATTATTAAACCACATGGGACAGCATAGGCAGTAGGTTATATTTAAGGCTTTAATGTGCTAGAAGTTGCATCTTTAACCCTTTCTTGTTACCGCTTTCCCTATGATGCTAAAATTAATTACTAAACCAATTATGAATCATTTTCACTTATGTAGACATAATAAAATCTGATTCTTATAGCTTTTAAGGGTTCTGGACAGAATGTATAAATTTCATTCTCTAGAGTCCTAGAAATCTTGCTTTTTTTACTAGGAAGCTAGTTTTATCTCTAACATGCATAGAATCATTCCTTTAGCAATAAACCATAATTATCACAACTTCAAACATATTAAACCATCATCATACAGTAGTACTAAACTCAGATTAGTGGCCGAATCATGAACCTCATATAATTGCTTAAAGTCACATTTCAAGTACACATGTGATATTAGTTTACAAACTCCTTTAGAAACTAATTCTTTTTGTTAAACTTGAAAGAAATCATAGGACTTTAGGCCTTCCTTAATCATGAGGCCGATTTATACATTGAAAGAATGTTCATGATGAAAATTTTCACTTAAGATAAAAGGAGCAAGTCTTGAGCTTTAGAGATTTAGGTGATAACTAGAATCATAAACATAATATGCAAATCCCTTTCTTTATCTTTAAGATTTAAGGTGATGACTTGGAAATTAAACATGATATGCAAGACTTGAAATTTAAACATGATGCAAGAAACTGGAGCGCGGTAGTCCGCACTGACCAGTGGAGGAGAAGAATCTTAACAAAAGAAAAATAAGAAACCCGAGCGCGTAGTCCAAACTGGACCTGAAGAGAGAAGAGAATTCTTATTATATCTTATTAAGCTCCAACTCAAGACTTCTTAAAGAATAAATTCTTTGACTCCAATAATCTTAAGGAAATTGAAAGTGAGCTTTAGAGTTCTTATTACCATGGTTCCAACTTTGCTTGTGATACTTGGGCAAGTCTTTGAGCTCTAGGATTCTTAGGTGATGACATAATAATAAACATGTCATGCGTCGATTCTTTTAGCCATTATAAAATAAAGTGAGAGCATAAAATAAATATGAGATGCAACCTTTTATCATCTTTAGAGATTAAGTGACAACTTGAAACATAAACATGAAATGCAAGCTTGGAAATTTAAACATGAGAATGCAAGTTCATTTATTCATTCTTGAGAATTTAGTGATGACATAGAAAGTAATGGTTATGCAAGGCATAAACTTAAATATGGATGCAAGTTCATTTTATTTCTTTACTAGAGCTCCTCCAAGACTTTAGAGAAATATAAATTCAACCCAATATATCTTAGCAAGACAAAGTGAAAAATACATCTTTCAAGTTCTAAACTCAATATCTTTATTTTTACATCATAAAAACATCATTCTTTAAAGTTTTGCATCAAGTGGAATTTTCAAGCTTTAGAGGCCTAACTTGTGATGGATTTACAACCAACACTCAAGGTCCTCATCATCAAGCTATCATCATATTCCCATATAGGCCTTATGGCCGAAATGTTCAAAGGAAAAGAAAGAAGAAAACCGAATGGAAAAACTAAAGAAAGTCCATGAAATCATCATTTTGAACCAAGAACAACACTTAGCAAAACATAGAAATAAGCTTAAAGACAACTCCCTACCTAATTTTATTTGAAGGAAAGGAAAAGAACTTGGTTTCCTTGAGTGAAATGAAAGAAAATCTCTTTGAGAAATGGGAGAAGAAGTTTCAACCAAGAGGAGGAAGAAAGAAAGCTTTTGGTGCTTCTAAAAACTAGAATTGTGTAAGTTATGAACTAAGGCCTCAACACTCCTTCAAGCATGCCTATTTATAGAGATTTTGAGGCTCATAAATGGACAAAGGGAGGAGGAAGGCTGGTGGAATTTCAAAGGGAACAAAGGGAGGAAAACATGGATTCAAGACAAGTTGTATGAATTTAGGGAATTATGTTTCATGGTGACATTTTTGGCATTTTGTTTTAGTGCATTATTTAGCAATATTCTGATGCATTATGGCTCCATAATTTTGGCCATTTGCAGCCCATGGAAGATAAATTTGTGTGTTCCATGTATTATTTAGGTGTAGGTAAGGTATCTTTGCAAATTAGAGAATTTGCAATTAAGGGCTTAGGTGAATTAGTAAGCAATTTGGGTGTTTTTAAGCAATTTTAAGTTCTAATCAATATAAATAAATAATTTTGACTCTAGATTAATAATTAGAATCTAATAACCTTTAATTTGAGCCTAATATTGCTTAGGTTTTGCTATACGAATCAAAAATCTCAAAATTCGCAAAACTCACAAGGGGACAAAATGGTAATTTTACTTAAAAATTGCCCGAGACCACCCGAGCTTAACTAATGGTTAATCATAGCTTAAAAACATGTTTTAAAACATTTTAGTGAGGTTCGGTTAGCGGCACGCAAATCGAAGTTAAAACGCCGCAGGGCGTTTTGGTCATTTCGCGCGTCGAGCTCAAAATTAGGATTCTTCTCCTCTATTAGCACACATAACACAAACAATCCCTTATTAACATCAAAACATCCCCTTGAGGATGGGTGGGGCCCACGATCCTTGTTTTCTGAGTAAAATAACCTCAGGGCATTTTGGTCATTTTACACGTACAGAAAATCGGGTTTGCAACTCTCGCACGAATTGCTCCTATCCTTTCTTCTAATGTTATATTCCTTTATTGAGGATTGTTCGGTCTCAAATTATATGAAAAATTACTTAAGGTAATTTAGTAATTTCTAAACGCAGTAAAAATCCTGGTTACAGATATTCATGCATTAAATACAAGATATATACAAGCTCATATCTTCTGCACCAAGCCATAAAAATTTCGTGCAGCATGCTAAGAGGGCAGCCACCATTGTTGTCTTCTCCAAAAGCTCAAGTTTCAATTTCAATTCACCAAAACACTTGCCCAAAATTGCTAAAACCATAAAATTCCTTCACTAAACTTGTTTTGCACCTTAATCTCTACAAATCTAACCAATTGAAATTTCCATTCCTTACCAAACCTTACCTTGCTACCTCACCCTCACTGAGTTAAGAAGGAGTTTGGGTTGATTTGTGGAGCATTGGGGAGCAAGAAGGCAATCTTAGAGCACCTTGGGGTCAAGAAGCCATTAAGTCACTAAAAGTAGGGTTTTGTTGCCTTTTCTATTCAAATTTATTCTGGTGTGATCTCATTGAGCTAGGTCTGAAATTTGTTGTTATATTGGTTGATATTTTGTTGATATTGATGTATGAATTTTGGTGGAGTGTTTGGATGATGTTAAAAATCATTTTTGTCAAAAGGAAATTTGGTCTATGCTGCTGGATTTTCGGTTTTTACATAGGCAGCCATTGAACTCGAATTTTCTGGTATACTTGTGGGTATTTTCATGAGCTAGAAAAAACATATGTTGAAGCCAACATCCTAGGCTAGTTCCAAAAATTTTCTTGAGCTCTGATTGTGACTCCTAATGCTCTAAAAAAATCAAGAACCGAAGTGGTTTCTGTGCTATCTGGATTAGTGGAACTGAAGCTGTGAATTTGTATAATTTTATTAATGTAGCAAATGATTGAATTATCCTTTCAAATTTTTACAGGATATTTTCAACATCTCTAAGTATAGCCATGATTTTTCTTTTGAACTGATTCAATCATTTGCTAGGGTTAAAAATTGTGAGAATCTAGTTCCAAATTGAGTATGAGGGGTCTGACCACTAAAATTGTTGAATTTTATTATCATATTTAGAGAACTCTTTTTATCCCGAAATTTTCATGGAGCCTTGTGGACATATTGAAGTATCTCTGGGAATTTTCATAGCCTTTAAATTGATTGTTTAATTTGTGAAATAAATCATGCTCCGTAAGTCTAAATTCTGCCAAATGCTGTCTTTGTACCGGAAATGAATTAAACTCTTGATTTAAAAGTCAAATGATCTTTGGTTCAAGTATGATGTACATGAATGCATGCTAGTGACATTAAAGATTGGTTTATGAGAAATGAATGAGAATTACTTGTGATTGATTGTATAAATAAGCTTTAAGCTTGTGATGGTAAAAAAAAGAAACGTGATAAATGAATGATATATATATTGGAAACATTACGACATTCAGAAACTATGCTAATGCATATAGTAATGTGAGCTTGAGGATGATGTACATACTAAGTAAAGAATGAAGTCCCCTTTTAGTTCGAAAAGGGCACGCAAAGGTCCCCTTTAGTCTATAAAGGGCACGAGAAGGTCCCATGAATGTGAAAGGGCAGGGAAAGTCCCCTGAATGTGTAAAGGGCACAGGAGAGGTCCCTTTAGTCCGAGAAGGGCAAGAAAAAGTCCCCTTCGATGTACCGAGGGCACGTAAAGTTGAAAATGAATTATTATGATCTTGGGTAGTAGGACATATGTATACTGAGTGATGGAGTAATTAAAATAAATCCACTTTGGAAGAATGACTTTTGCACTTTAAAATGAACCTTTGATATATGTTGCATGCTCACAATTTTACTAATAAACCGAAGTGGCTGGACGATAACGATGGCATGAGTCTCATTATATGTTTTGGGGATGCCCTACTGAGAATTTTAGAATTCTCACCCCTATGTGTTTGTTTCCGTGTTCGTCTCCAGGTTAATTCCAGAGAATGAAGCCCTACAAGAAGACTGAATTGGAATTTCTGGAACTTATTAGTGGAGACTCGTATCTATTGTACTTAGATATGTACATGTATCTGTAAATATAGTAAAGAATAGATATGTACTAAAGCTCATAGAAGAGCTTCCTTTTGTACTTGACTTGTACTAAATAAATACTTTGTTTCCTTGTTATATATTTTGATAGAACCACGAGTTAGTTACTACACAATTTCGATTGATTCTTGCTATAGATAATTAAGAAAGGTTCGCTAATTAATGAGTAACAACTTTCAAGTATGATGCCATGACTTAAGGATGAAATTGTACTTGGGGGGATGTTACATTCTGGATGAAATTTAGACATGCTAAAAAAGTAAGGAGGAATATGAGCTATGTTAGGGAATCACTAGTAAAAATATGAGAGAAGTTAATTCCTTGCCATACTATTGATAATATAATCATCTAGAGTTAAGAACTTTTGGAAAGGCATGCATACATAACTAATAAAATTACCTTCACAAAAATTAGCTCTAGGTAATCAATTATTCTACACTTTGTCACTAATATGTAAACAATAAAGAGCTGATTCACACTTTTGGCATCTTAAGAGCTATTAGATCTACTATACCAATTCCTACCCAAAAGCATGACAAAAAAGAAATTATACAAACTAACTTGTTAATTCAGAATAGTGAAAATTGAAAAAGTATCTGAAGAACAAAACAATGAACAAAGAAGCTAATGAAAACATAATATACAAACTCAAAATTTGCAGAAAATTCTTTCTTGACATAAACAATAGTTCATATGTGTATCTTTGAGATCATGAAGCAAGGGGCATTGAACTAGGACATAAACTTAAAGCCTATAATATCTGACATAAAGATAAAGAAAAAGAAAATAAAGCAAGAATATTTTGATAGTTAAAAACTATATATATATATATATATATATATATATATATATATATATCTCAACAACCTCCTAGTAAACAAGAGAATAAAATCAAACAATGCAGCTGAAAGATTAAATTTGGAAGAGACTAGAGGTATAAGAAAAAAATTATGTTTACCAACGGCTAGAACTCAAGTCCTTAAAATAAAAGTGAGAATTAATACTCACAAAGATGGTATCTTAATCGTCTATGTTATGCTATATAGATCCTTTGATTGCAATTTTGTTTGAGCAGAGAACAAATCAACAAAATCAACCTTATGCTACATGTAAACATTAAACAATGACCATGTACCAAAAAAAATTAAACAATGATCGTATACAGACAAAATAGAGTCCTCTTATTTATCAAGAATATATATAATATCATCTTTCTCCAAATTTCTCAACCAAAGTAATTTATATATATTAGTCAAACAAACATTTGAATCCTAAATTGAACATTGATGTGATTAGTTAAAATGACTTCAGCTATAGCCCATTTTAATGTGACCTTACTTTAAAGAATGGAAAGCTTTTAGTGTATGCTGCAAGGCTACTATCAATAAAGCATATCAATTTGAAAACCCACACGAGCTATGTGCATATCAATTTGAAAACCCACTTCATCTAAAGGGAAAAAAATCCCTGTGAATCTTTATCATAATTGATAATTTTCCAAGGAAACATGGCATGAGTACTCATGATGTAAAATCACAAATCCAACAAAAAGGGTGTCAATCACTCTAAGGTCAATTAAAAGAATCTGATTAACAACCTTATTCAAAACATAGCTGGATGAAATATCATTATTATTATTATTATTATTATTATTATTATTATTATTATTATTATGCAAGCTTGAGAAATTGAAGTAGAAAGAGTAAAGGGGAATGGCAGACCTTGAAAGTGAGAGTTTGGGAATAGCTTGAAGCGTGACCTTGAGGGAGAGGCGTTTAGCGCGAGGGTGGTCGGTGCAAAGAAGGAGAAAAGGTAGCGGTGTCAAGCGTGAGGGTTGGTTCGCCGTCACGACGCAGTGGTGGTGGAGCTCGCCAATGCTTGGGCTATGCTAAGTCTTGGTGTGGTGGAACGTAGGTGTGTGGGTGCACGTGGGTAGATGGCGGCGTGGAATAGGAGGATAGACGACGTAGATGGATAAGATGGGATGGAGAAAGAGAAGGAGCATGCGGTGGCGCGACGGTTGGGATGGGTGGCACCATGGCTGGACAGGGAAGGAAAAGGGGTTTAGTGGGGGAAGGGTTGTGTGAATAAGGGAGAATGGGTACAGAACCCCAAAGTCCCAAGCCTCTCTTTCTTTTGTATGAATAGGGAAATAAAATTAGTGCAGTTACATTTTGTTCCAGCCACCATTTTTTTTTATTAAAATTGTTGTCAATAAAATTGCCATAATTCACTACATATTATGGTAGTTTCAAAAAACCACCCTAATTCAACCGTTACAATAAACATAATTTTTTGTAGTAAGCTCCTTTGCATTTCTCATAGAAGCAGGGAAGTACTTATGGTAAAAACCTTTCTTGAAAACATCTCAGGTGACTTCAATTTGAGAAGCTTCTTGAACTCAACAAATTTCTAATACTCCACATCTACCTCTATTTCCTCAAGGTTTCTAGCGGGTTGCGCTCCTCATTGTGATCCAATCTTTCCGTTGTCCAGCTGGCCACTATAGATTGTTGTCTCATAGTGACAGCCATCTCATGGAGAGTGCTCATCATTTTTTCCAGCTCAGGGTTCCCATTCCTATTACGGCTACGTTTACCATTAGTTCCTAAACACACTATGTAACATCCCGTGCTCTTTATGGATTGATGACTTGTCCCCACGAACCAATAAGGTCTTTTCAGCATGCTTTGTCCTCACTCACACACTTCCTGAAAACTTCCCAGGAGGTCACCCATCCCAAAATTACTTCAAGTCAAGCATGCTCAACCATGGAGTTCTTTAGTGATAGGCTATTGAAAAGAAGATGCATCTTCGTTGGCATAGGTAGTACCAATCAATTCATATAAGTCATTCTCAATTGTATAGTCCCCTACCTGTAAGCCTTAGGATCCCTCTCATTCTGGTGTGTAATTGGTTCATTCATGTACCCCTCCGCTTAGAGGCCTTGCCAAGAGCCGCTCCTTGTCCGTGCCTTCTTGCACGGCAATCACTCCTGCCCTCGTCATCGGGAGTTACACACTAAACAAAAGATATTGAGTTGATCAGGCTCAATACTATGCTAAGTGTGATAGCAACCAACTACAGCACCACTAGACCGTCATGCATATCTAAACCCTATATCCTATCATGTAGATAAGATTCAAGGCATGACTTATGTATACTTTGGAAGTATAGTCACTCCATTCTTCAAGGTCCTACAAGGATGACCTGCTCTATACCATAATATAACACCCTCCTAAGCGCAACATCATCCTTAAGCCATGACATTAGACTCAATAGTTGTTACTTATAAATTTGTAGACCTTTCTTAAATATTTATTGCAAGTTTGAGTGATTCATGTAATAAATAAGTCGTAATTATATTAAACATATAACAAAGAAACAAGACATTTATTGAATACAAGGTCAAGTATAAGAGGAAGCACTTCTATGAGCTTTAATACACATCTGTTCTATATTATATTTACATATATATACATACAACTAAGTACAATCGGACAAGCTTTAGCTCCTAAACTACTACAAACCCGATTTCTCTCGTGCAAGCCTCATTATTCTCTGGATTAATTTGGAGACGACATAGAAACACACACATAGGGGTGAGAATTCTAAAATTCTCAGTAGGGTATCCCCAAAATGTATAGTAAAATAAATCCATATCATCATCATCATCCTAGCCACTTTGGTATAATAAGAAAATATGAGCATGCATTTCATAACAATGGTTCATTTTAGAGTTCAAAATCATCCTTTCGAAGTGAGTTTCTTTTAATCATTCAATCACTTACTATACATATATCATAGTACTCATCCTCATAAAAATTCATTCTAGATAAATAATTCAATAAATTATGTGTATGCATATGATAAATGCAGTATCTTTCTTAACTTCACATGCCCTTAACAGGTCAAAGAGGATCTCTTCTTTCTTTATGTGCCCTTAACAAGTCAAAGGGGGTCTCATCTTTCTTTACGTCCCCTTGGCAAGCCAAAGGGAATTTCATCTATGCCATTCTCATCATTACGTGCCCTTGGTACCTCAAAAGGATCTCATATCAATATTATCTTGCCATGCCCTTGACATACCAAAGGGGACCTCAAGTTATAGTCTCAACCTTTTTTTCTAAGTGCTTTCATTAATCACATGTAGACAATCAATCACAGGTGATTCTCATTCATTCCTCATAAACCAATCTTTAACTTTTATAACATGCATCTATATATCACAAGTTGCATGCTCAAATATTTACAATCAAGTATTCATATCATACTAGAACCAAATGCAATTATATCGTCAATTAGATGCATTTGCACACTTTTAGCACATTGGGCAGATTTTACACTTGTATAGCAAAATTTAATTTGTATATCAAAAAACGAATTGCAAGGCTAAAAAATTATCCATAACACTTCAATTGTCCACAAGGTCCTATAAAAGTGTCAGAGCAAAAATCATTTTCTAACTATGTTAACAAAATTTTACAAATTCGAAGGTTAGAAATTGCCTAATTCCATCAACAGCTAGAAGTCTCAATTTTTCTACCCTATCAAATGATCATATAAAATCACTCAAAAATTCACGGTTGGACTTTATATGTCCTCCACACCCTGTAAAATTTTCAGCTCAAAATTCAATAATTTATTATGGGAAAAAAATTAGACAAATTCACAACTTTAGATTTAGCAATTCAATAGCAATTCACATAGTCACTTTTCTTGATTTTTTTTTGAAGTAGTAAAAGTTTTTGTCACGACCCAAGAAAAATCATGGAGTTGCCTTAGGATATTAGCTTCAACATATAAAATTTTTAGCTCATAAAAATACCTACAAATACATCAAAAAATTCGTCAATGATTACTACCTATGACAAAATTGAAAATCCAGCAACCTAGTTCAAAGGTCTTTTTGACAAAAATGATTTTCAACAACACCAAACTACTCCACCAATGTAAAGACATGTATATCTAGGTGTAATCATACATAGAACCAGAAAATATCAAATTCCAATCAGCAAAATCTGAAAAAAAAAAAAACAAACAAAGATGCACAAAAAAGTACAAAGAACCCTACCTTTTTGAGATTTATGGTTCTTAACTCCAAAGAATATTCAAAAATGCTCTTTCTTCGCTTCCAAGCCTTCCAAACAACACCAAACCCTTCCTTTAACAATAGAGTGTGAGCTCTCAAAGTGGAAAAGATTGATGGATTCAAATTCTAATCGGTGAATTTGGTAGATTGTGTTGAGTGAAGTAAGTTTAGTAAATGGAGTTTAAGGTTTTTCCAAGTATAGGCTACGATTTTTGGAAGTTTAGATCAAGTTCCAAGCTCTTTGAGAAAGCAAAAATGGAGGTTGTGTTCTTCTCCTTGGCTAGTTGAGAATGGTGAATCAAGTGATAAGGCTTTGTAGCTTTTTAATGATCTTAGATTAGGTTGTAAGAATTATTTAGTATAAAGTTTATATTCTTTCTAAAAGAAAATAAGATAAATGGCTAGGATTTGATCTTGTAATTCAAGATCAAATCTTAGCCTTACACTTGGCCCTAAAGGATAGACATTATCCTTTTAGAAAGATTAAACTATCTCTCAGTGTTAGAAATTGCAAACCAAAATTTTACCAAACGGGTGAAACATCGTATCCAGATAATTAATATTGCCAGAAATTGAATTCCAAGTATAAAATCTTCATTTCTAACTATTTCTAACCTGAACCCTATCTTTTCTTAGTCCGGGCATCTTTTGGTCCCAGATCTAGGTTTAAGCTCCCGATGGGTCCGTGAGGCTCGCAAGTCACTATTCACATTTTTTTTACACATCTTTTGGATTGTTCTCATTATTGCTAAAACTATCATATTTTTTAAATTCACACTAATAAAGTTTAAATTAATTTTTAAATAACTTTTGGCTTGTTACAAGTTGAGTCATGCTTTGCCTTTTCTTTCCTTTTCATTTTCTGAAAACTTAAACAATAACTATCAAATATTGAACTTGAAGTGCAGTGAAAATAGTGTTAGTTATATCAGAAAGTAACTTTTTGAACTATAACAAATATAATAAAACATGTTTGAATAAGTTTTCAGGAAACACGATATAACATGCACAAAGCGGTAAATAAAGGAGAGTTAAGGGATAAGAAGATATTGCACAGGTATTTTTATATTGGTTTAGCCAACATGCCTACATCTAGTTCTCAACCACTGTTGAGTTCCACTAAAACCTTTCTTAACCCGAGAAAATTGGATAGTCTTTAGTAGCCTTCCAGGCTCTTACAAGTGACCAATAGCTCACTCTACTATCACAACGAGTAGTCTTTGACCAGCCTCTCTAAGCTAACACATTGTCCAGGAGCTCACTCTACTATCATGTTACAAGTAGTCTTTACTTTGCCTCTACAAGCTAAGTCACAATGGTCACTCCTGGATCAGGGTTACAAAGGTTTGTGTTTGGATTTCACATTCAAACTAACCAACACTAAAGTTTTCGCAAGATGAACAATAACAGACCTGGAAAACTTGAATGACTTCTTTCTAACGATTACTTCATAGGAAGAATGTTTGATCTATTAAGAACGTCGAAAGAAGATTTTTACAAGTATAAACTGATTATGAGCTGTAATGTCTTTCCAGAAAATATGAGGAGAAAATTTTTCAGCATTTCAGCACTTCTTCTTTGCAAAAGTCATATTTAGATTTGAGGCATAACATCTCTATTTATAGTTGATATGCATTTATGACCATTCCCCTTGATCTGTTTTCCAAGTAATACGTGTTGATCTTCTTTTTATGTCTTAGAAAATGAAGTCTAGAGGAGTGGCTCTATGCTCAGAGCAATTGTAGAAGCCATTGTGAAATAGAGGTTTTCGAGGCCACCTTCAGAAACTACTTTTTAATTTCTGAATGAGGTTTCTGAACTTTTCCTTCTAGAAGCTGGAGTAGTTGACCAAGTTGGCAAAAGAGATGTCATGTCAGTTTATGACTAGGTTTGACTTTAAATTTGAATTTCAAATTTCTCTCATTTTCCTATAAAATGCACTGTTTTCCTGTGAAACGTACTTTTGAATAGCACTCACAATTTTTGAATATTTCTTCAATCTTCCAATCTTCAATCAGAGCTTGTAGATAATGATATGATTGTGATCATGATTATTGAAGGTTGAAATACACACTTGCTTTAGAGTTGAATTAAAATCTTCACTTGAAATGTACTTTCTAAAGTCACGTGCTACTTTCTGAAGATTTAAGCCTTGGTCTCTTGTATATGAGAATTTTCTTCAATACGTTGAGCATATATTCATTCATTCCACAATATATTTTTCACCATCATTAAGTTTCAATCATTTTGCATGAGATTTAACATGTTTGCACATGTCATGTAAAAATATTTTCATTTTAAGAATCGTGTTATGCTAACATAAAGACCTATTTGTTGCTTCAAGAGACTTAAGGAAAACATTAGTCCTTCTTCAAAATATATTCTCGAAATTGATTGTGTTATCACTCAAAACATTTTGCATTAAAGCTTTCTGAAGGGTTTTGGAGCTAACAGCTTGCACAAAGGAGCTTGAAGCACTTCCAATACTCATGTATGTAGAGTTTCATGGGACTGGTAGATTAGAGATTTCCTTTTTGGTGGAAGCGAATTGACAAGCAGGCAAATACCTCTCTAGGAAAATTTTCTTCATCCTCATTCAGCTATTTGTAATCCCATATAGCAAGTTGAACAACCAATTTCTACAGCGCCCTCTAAGGAGAAGGGGAATGCTCTTAGTTTGACATCATCCACCTCTACCCCATTGGGTCTCATGCCAGAGCACACCATATGTAGCTTCTTCAAGTATTAGTATGGGTCCTCTACAGATAGCCCATGGAACTACCCTTTTTGCTCAAAATCATGTCAAGCCTGGGTATGTAATTGCCAATTGCTAAGTGTCTAAGTGTCCTATTATGATATCCCATATTTGTTGTATCACCTAAAACAATAAATAAAGGATCAAAACGCTTAGATAGTTCCTCTTGTTGACACTTTGCCTATTTGATCCGCCTTAAAGTTTTCTTAATTTTGGAATCAAGAGGTATTGAATTGTCGAGGGAGGGAATGCCTCATACAAGGGAATAATAAAAAAAATGCAAAAGCAAAAAAAAAATGAAAAAAATAAAACATTAAAATAAACAACTAAATTCTAATGCCTCTCTAGCAATAGCGCCAAAATTTGATGGAGGTTGTCGCTACCTCCTCAAATTAGAATCATTTTTATGCTAAGTTACACAAAAAATACAGTAAAGGGCACAACCTAGGTCATCTATTAAAGGAGGCTTTATCACTTAGTTAGAAAAATTGGGGGTTTTAAGAGTTAAAATTAAAACAATTGGAAATTAATTGAGAAAAAATTCAGAACTAAAGACACTAGTGCAAGGTATCCTAGGATTGGTGTAATGCCTCGATTTTTTGTTTGAGTACAAATGACCAAAATGCCCCTAAGGTCATTTTTACCCGGAATTTGAGGACATTCAACCTGGCAGTCCTCGAATGGGTCAACTCAATGTTTAAAGGGGATTATATCTGTTATGCTTAATATCCAAGGTGAAAATCTCATTTTCAAAACTTTCGGCTCAAAATGACCAAAATATCCCTAGCGTTTTACGGGGTAAAAGTGCCGTTTGAGCCCGAAACTATTCCAGGAAGTTTGAAATGATGTTTTTGAGTGATAATTGATGTTTAGTTCGCGAGGTCCTAGGCAGTTTAGTGCAAAATTACCATTTTGCCCCTAGAATAGTGTAAGTGAGCCTAATGACATAATTAAGCAAACCTAAACAATATTAGGCTCTAATCGAAGATTAATTTATTTCGATAATTAATCTAAAGTCAAAATAATTTATTAAGGTTAATTAGAACCTAAGATTGCTTAGTTAAACTCTAATTACATTCTTTAATTCAAGATTCCTAGTCATGGAATCTTGAATAGTATTTTTCTCTCCAATTACTTAAATTAATGAATTGTGCCCATACCTCATTTGACTAAAAGAATGATTTTAAATTGTTAATCTAGCAAGATTACCCTCCTAATCAAGTCTTGACAACCTTAATTAGCCAATTACCTCACCTAAACACTTTCTTACAAACTCCTAATCAAAACCTTAATCAAAGAAACACCTAAACACATCACTAAACCACAATTACATGAACAATTATTCCTCCCCTTGGTTGTAAATTCTGGCCGAAAACCTTTCCCCCAAATTCCATCACATGTTGATTTTGTTTCACTCAAAGAACCATGCCTTAGGCCATACCTTGACCATGCTTTCAACCATGCTTGCCATGCCTAAGCCCATACCCATATAAAGAGATATTTTTCCTCTATTTTCTCCCTCTTTGACCATCGGCCTTCTTCCCTTGGTAGTCTCCATGTTGCCAAATTTCTATAAATACCAAGCTTGGAAGAACTTGGTTACACTTTAGAAGCTTTGCCAAGTTTAGTTCTCTTGCTTTTTCTTGCATTTTCTCTCCAAGTTCTCTTCATCTTGCTCATCTTCTTCTTCCTCTCAAAGAACCTTTCCACCACCACAAACAACCATAAAACACCACTCCCTCACCTTAAACCATCTCTTAAACACTCAAACTTTCCATTTCCAAGCTTACAAACTCAAGGAAAAATCATCTTCCTTGGCTTCCCCCCTTGGCCGAATCCATACCCACCTTCAAGAGAAGATTTTGTCTTCTTATTTCTTCAAGGATCAAGCTTTCTTTCATCCTTTTCAAAGACCTCCTTAGGTAGGGGTTTTGTTTCAAGTTTTTACTTGTTTTCTTCAAGAAAGTTCTAGTTTTCTCTTGGTTCAAAACTCTTTTTCTCTTCTTCTTCCTTTTTTAGCCATGAGGCCTTTTCACGAGAAAAACTTTAGCTTGATTATGAGGTTTCAAGATAATGGTCTTATGATGCCATGAGAAAAACCTCTAAAGCTTGAAACAACTTGGTCTTGGACCATACATGCTTGTGTTTTTCTTTCCTTTCTCTTGCTTATGCTTTTGGTTTTCCTTTCTTTTCTTCCACAAAGGTTTCGGTTTTCTCTTCCTTTTTCCTTTAAGATTTCAGTTTCTTCTTCCTTTGTTTGAACAAAGTTTGTTAAAAATGTTAAGTAGATTACAAAAGTTTTGTTAAGAAAATTAATCATATATTTTCAAAGAGCTCTAAGCTTACCCTTACCAACCTTAAAGTTGGGCCATTCTAAGAGTTTTACTCTAGATTGAAGCCCATAAGCAATAAAAAAAAGAATATGACTTAGTTCTTTGTATGCTTACTTAGACAAAGTGTTGAGCTTTGTGTTCATTTTCTTGAGCTTGATGATGAAGCAAAAATGTTAGGTATACTCATGATGATGTGAATATGCCATTACCATGAACATGAAACCATATGTGTATTTGTGGCATGTTGTTATGATGATGTGGTACGCTATGTTTGAGATGCATGAGATTTCAGAATATGAATGAGATAGGAGAGTATGCTCCTGAAATTAAAGATTTATTTGATTAAGGAAGTTTCATGAGAACAATATGTGTGGTTGAGTTATGTGGCATGACTCAAATTTGAGGAAATTCGAAGTATAGTTGTCATGCTGCTGAATTTCCGTCAAATTGAGGGACTTAACAAAGTTTTGAAAAGAAAGATTTTATATGTGACATGCCGAGACGTATTTCTCCTGTACGGTGAGGAGAAAGGAAACCCGTGGAGGGTATGGTCGTGGGGCCATACCGAGTAGACAATGTCATTGGTTTTAACCAGATGATGCGTTTCACAGATGAGACGTATTTCTCCTGACGATGAAGAGAAGGTAAAACCGTGAGGCATCGACATTAGCTTGCCAAAGCAGCAAAGTCATTGGCTTAAAGCTGATGCATTTCAATAATAAGGAAGAAAGTCCCATGATGGGTGATTCCTTAGGTCCCCCGTACTCTAGGAGTCGGATTATTATTTTTATGACTATGATTCGCTTATCAAGAGGATAAGTAAGAACTAGTGATGACTAGTTAAGGTATGAGCTCATAGCCTAGTATCAAGGGTCGGTCACTATTGTTTTAAAGATCATGATGTCACAAGTTTGAGAAATGAGAAAAGATGAGAAGCATCTTGTTTATGAAAATGAAAGGTCGATCATGAGAAGTTACATGCCACATATATGTGATTTAATTGTTGATGATATGTTTTATTGTTGCTAAATATTGCCATGCATTCATGTTCTGCGATGCCGCATACATGCATTAAGATTCATTATAAAAGACACGGACCTTGGATAATTACCTTTATGAAAACCTCATAATGAACCTTTGCATGTGTAACATCCTAGTTGTTCTCTCTTTAGAAATTAATTGAGGAATGGTGAATGGAAATATCGAAGTTTTGAGGAACAGTTGTGATTAGAATGACTCCATGTGAGCACAAAAAAAAAATATGAATAGTACTTTGTGGGCCCGGACTCGTCTACGAAATGGGGATTTGGGACCGAAGGTGCCCAAAGTTAAGAAAATATGAGAATAAGATCAGGGATGTATGGGAATGATAATTTTATACCTAGAATTAAATTTAAGGTAATATCGGTTAGATCGGTACGACGTTACCCGTTCGGTGAGATTTCGGTGTGTGATTTTTTACACGAAAGACATTTCTAACATTATTAATAAATGATTAATAATTGATATTATCTATTTGAGACAAGTGGAGGGCCAAGATTTGATCTTGGAATAATCAAATCCTAGCCATCCACTTGGCTTTCTAGAAGCATGAGTCATCACAAAACATGCTTTAATGAATGGTGACTCATATAAACACTTAGCAACTTCTCCCCAAGGTAGCAAACATTTCAGCCAGCAAGGAGAGGAAGAGAAACAGCAGCTGGTTTTCCTCCATAGCCAAGAGCTCCATCTTGCTTCCAAGTTACAAAAACCCTAACCTAGAGTCATCAAAACCTATGCCTTTCTTCACTAAAGTTGCTCTACACCTCCATATCTATAATTCTAACCGAATAGAATTCCAAAACCTCATCCTTCTTGCACATCCATCACTGATTAGAGGAGGATTTGAAGTTGTGTGGGAGTTGGTTGTGAAGAAATTCCACCTTGAAGCAAGCTAGAGATAGAAACTTGCTGAATATTCAAGAGTAGGGTTTCCTGCTTCCTTTTTGTGCAATTTTGCAATTCCGTTTTAGCTTGTCCTAATTTCAAAAATTTTGATATTGATGCTTGACATATTGATATTGATGTATGAATTTTTGTGTTGTGTTTGGATGGTTTTAAAAAGGGCTTTCTCTCAAGTGAAATTGGAACTAGGGTGTTGGACCTTGATTTTTGGAATTTAGAACTTTTCACGAATTTTCTGGGAATTTTATGGGTGGTTTCATGAGCCATGAAAATTATATGTTGTAGCTAACCTCTTAAAATAAATACAAGAATTTTCTTAGGGATTAATTCTAAGGTTTGATGCTTCAAAAAATAAGGAACCGAATTGTAACTGCGTCCGAAGTGTTGAGACTGAAGTAACAAACTTGGCCGAATTTTTAATCATAGCAATTGATTGAGATAGCTCCTGAAATTTTTACACAAGACTAACAACATGTTGAAATACCTCTGTGAATTTTCTTGTACCTTGATTCCATCGAATTCTAGGGTTAAATATTCTGAGAACACAAGTCTGGACTATGAATTTGTGGCTGCTGACCACCAGATTTGCCTATTTTATTGAAGTGGTTATATAACTCTGATTTTCCTGAAATTTTTACAGGGTATTCTTGACACATTGAAGTGTCACCAAGAATTTTTCCGGCTCTTGGAATGGTTGTTGGATGTAGCAATTAAATGTTAAACTTAGAACAAAAATTCTGCCAAGGTGCTGGAATGTGAAAGTGGCTGAAATTTTGTGAATATATGATGCCTATCCCATGTCTATGGTATATGAATGCATACGGACCATTTTAATTCCTTATTCATGAATCCATGATATAATTGAATACCTAATGGTAAGGTAATCATGACCTTGAGAAAGAGAGAGAAGTGCATAACTTAGTTATGTGAGGAAGGGTTGATATAATCTGATTTCGTTGCTGGATATTTGATCATATGGGAAAAAAGTAAAAAGGCTTAGAGGGGATATAAAGGGAAGGCAAAAATAAGGACTTCCCTAGAAAATTTATAAGTCAGGAGACGTATCGGCTAGGCATATAACTGTGTGTGATCCGGAAATGGAAAAATGAAGTCCGATGATCACGGATAGGAATGAGCTCATGTCCTAGCAGTCTATTGTCCTATATGGAGTTGTTAAATAATGAAGTGACTCTATGTGAAACTAAGCCTTCCCTATGTTTATGAATTGAAAAGACATGTGGCACTGAGCTTACGATCGTAAATGAGTTATCATTGTATTGTTACTTTAAATTTCCATGACTCATATATGAATATGTTATATGCATGAGGCTATTACTTGAATTATGTGTAGCACATGGGGGAAACTACCCTACTAGAATTTTACATTATTCTCACCCCTATAGTTGTATATATTGTATGGTTCAGATTAACAGATGCCGTCTATGGTCTTCTTCCTTAACTCTCCCCAGGGATGGTATGACCCAGCCCGGATTCTATGTACGTTGTCGGGTATCTACGTTCGTATATATATGTTCTTTGACCGATCTTTTAGTACTTCTGTCTTTGCCTCGACTTCGACCCCACTGTCCCTTATGAGGGTGTGCCTCTCCACATGGCACATCCAGACGTGTTTGAGGTTCCTCTAGCCTACCTGTGCACCCGCCAGGAGACGCACCGGCACCTTCGTCCTCCTCTTCTGACTGGACCCCTTGGGGCCCAGATGCTCCTAGCGGAGGAGAGGCCATCGCACCGATGGCCAATGGTTTTCTATAGAGAGCGGAGGGCGAGGTCATCAGTGTAGCCGACATGTATAGAGTACTAGTGTAGCGTTAGGATTCTACCTACCTGAGAGATGTACTTTTGGTTTCCTTTTACTCGTTGTATATTTATACTATTTTGTCAACTGAGTGATTGAGCAGGTTAGGTATCAGTAGGAGGATTAGCCTCATTTACATGAGTTTTGTACTTTTTGGGTCTTTTTGTTGGTTCCTATCCTTATGATGTACATACAGGAACTGTGACATGATGTCCTTATATGTAAAGTTTATTATGGTAACAAATGTATTGCGACTTTCTTATCATTACTTATTTCGACTAGAATAGATTCGGAACGCTAGTAATACTCTGCTAATTACTATGTCCATACTCGAGTAAATGTGGTAATTAGGAGGGTGTTAGCATGTAAAACCTATTTATAAATAAACCCAAGGTTCCTGGGACGTAAACGATGACACTAGGATAGAGGATTTCCCTACGAGATTCTTTAGCAAGATTCTCACCCCCTCTCTCGTTTCTTTCCGTTACGTCTTCAGACCACGATGGCGTCGTTCGTGATTTTTGTTGACGCACCCGTGTAGGAGTTACACTACGATCCCGATCATCAGTCTTACCATTTCGAGGGTCGTTGTGCCATGTGCATTTTTGCATACATGGGACGCCCGTTGCTTTTCCGGTCTCCAACTTTCTCTTCACCCCGATCTCTTCCTACGGTGATGATTTGATTTTTGAGAGGACGCGCCCCGTGACGAGTAGCACCACTTGTGCCCGACCATCGTCTTCAGGAGTGCGCGGCTCCCGAGTACGTTCCTCGCTCGACGCACTCGGAGACCGATCGTCGGAGGATCCCCCTTCTCATCCTTTTGAGGGATCTGTCCCGTTGTTCTCGTGGATATCAAGAGGGGTAGTGAGGACACGGTGACGCAGGAGAGGCTAGCTCGACGCTCGGAGATGTGCCCTTATCAAGGGAGAGAGTAGTCATGGCTTGGAATCGATTTTTTGGGGGGCTTTTCCATGTATTAGTTGTTACCGTTTCCTATATTTTACGTTTCATGTACTGCTTTGCCCATTCTTATATGGGTATGACTTTATGTTATTATTCCAGTTATGTACTAAACTCTGATGATTAATATTATGATGGATGTTTTATGAATGAAGTGTTCCTTGATGTTTTTATATTGTATGATTTATTTCCCCTGCTGCTTTACGTTTTCGCTTATGTTGCACACGGTGGCTCGCATCTTGTTTTACGTATTCCATTTCAAAAAAATTACTCGTATTTTCCGCTAAGTAATTTTACAAATGAGTTTCAAAGGGAAGTAATAACTAATAATTAATCTTAATACGTCCTAGGTATGTTGGGTTAAATATTAGGGTGTTACAATTGGAATTAGTTATCACAAACCAAATATTGAACACATTAGTGGCAATTAGTAATAAATTACTGGCAATTATACTAATGATCAATCAGCCTAGAATTTGACCAATGTAAATAATTAACAAATAGGATCCCAATGTAATTAGAAATCACATTCATTTAATGAACCAATTGCAATAGCTTAACCACCAATTGGAAAGTTAATTCTAATGTTCTCCTTCAAACATAAACTAATGGATCCATCAATTTATGCCTAAAGGGTTTCCCTAAACAATGATCGCCAATTTAGTTATTCCAATAAAAATTGTAACAATCACAATAATAATTATAAGAATAGAAACTGCATAACATTTAGAAATTTAATGCATTCAATATAAAAAGGGTCTCGAACATCATCATAATCCATTTGAAAACCCTTACACGTAAGAAAATCTAGTCCTCTATCTCTGGAGGATTACAATAGTGAAAATAAAAGAGATCCTGGAAATAATAGCAATATTCCTTGCCATAATCTCCAAGAACAAAACTCATTCACTAATGGAATCCTTAGAGAGAAGAATAGGGAAAAAGATGTGGAGAGAGAGAGAAAGAGAGAAAGTGAATCCTAGCTACGCTATTCAAAACCTAAAACAAGGGTAAAAGTCTATGTCAATCCCTTAAATACTACTTTCTAAAATAGCCCAAAATAGGGCCCAGAAAGATTAATTATCTATAATCCTATCATCGTGTGAGTGCTGCAATGCTAAAATGAACATTGTAGCGCTCTCTAGAAAGTATTGCTTGAGCATCATCTTTTAGTGCTTCTTTTGAGTGCTGTAGCTCTAAATGAGCACTGGATCACCCGAGAGTAAGCTTTTGTGCTTTTGCTCCTTTTTAGCCCCAAGCTCCTTCCTAGGAGTTCCCGGCTTTGTTTTTGACACTTTGCACTTCATCCAAAGCTACTGTGCACAAAACCATACTCACAAGTTAAACAACAGGGTGTAATCCAATAATCATCCTAAAATTAGTGCAATAGTCAATGATTCTATAAAAAATGTACAATGAAGACTAAATCAAAATCCTAAGTATTGACATCAATAACTCAATTAAACTTATAGAAAAATCTGAAGTTTAGTAGCAAGATAAGTAGCATAAATGCCCCTATCAATCCCTCATGTAACGCCCAACTTTTACTATCATTAGAAATTATCGAATTACCCTAGGTAATTCTTATATAAATTTAGACCGAACAATCCTCAATAGAGGAATATAACATTAGAAAAGAGGTTATGAGCGATTCCTGAAGAGTCGCAAGCCCGAATTTCTGTTCGTGTAAAATGACCAAAATGCCCCTGAGGTTATTTTACTAGAAAATGAGGATCGTGGGCCCCAGCCGTCCTCAAGGGGATGTTCTGAGGATAATAGGGGTTTGTTTGTGTTATGTGTGTTAATAGAGGAGAAGAATCTCAATTTTGAGTTTCGACGCGAAATGACCAAAACGCCCGCGGCGTTTAACTTCGATTTGCGTGCCGACTGAGCCCAAACCTCACTAAAATGTTTTAAAAGGTGTTTTTAAGCTATGATTGGCCATTGGTTAAGTTCGGATGGCCCCCAATTTTTGAGTGAAGTTACGATTTTGCCCCTGTCTTTGCAGTTTTGCAAATTTTGAGATTTTGATTCGTCTACAAAACATAAGCAATATTAGGCTCAAATTAAAGCTTATTAAATTCTAATTCTTAATCTAGAGTCAAAATTATTTATTTAAATTGATTAGAACCTGAAATTGCTTAAAAACACCCAAATTGCTTACTAATTCACCTAAGCCCTTAATTGCAAATTCTCTAATTTGCAAGAATACCTTACCTACACCTAAATAATACATGGAACACATAAATTTCCTCCTCCTTGGGCTGTAATGCATGAAATTATATGGCCTCCATGCATTAGATTACTTGGCAAATTTGGCACAAAGCTTCATGTAAAGAAAAAAACAAAAAAAATTCCCTAAAACATGGCATAAAACATGCCTTAGACAAAAATATGAATTTCCTCCCTTTGTTACCCCTCAAAATCAGCCACCCATGCCTCCTTCATTTGTCCATTCATGAGCTCTAAAATCTCTATAAATAGACATGCTTAAGGAGTCTTAGAAGCCTTGCTCATAATTGCACAATTTCAAGTTTTTCAAAAGCTCAAAAACTTTCTTTCTTCCTTCCCCTTGGCCGAAATTCTTTCTTCAACTTTTCAAGGAGATTTTGTTTCATTTCACTCAAAGAAACCAAGTTCTTTTCCTTTCCTTCAAACCAAATTAGGTAGGGAGTTGTCTTTAAGCTTATTTCCATGTTTTGCTATGTGTTGTTCTTGGTTCAAAATGATGATTTCATGAACTTTCTCTAGCTTTTCTAATTGGTTTTCTTCTTTCTTTTTCTTTAAATATTTTGGCCATAAGGCCTATATGGGGATATGATGATAGCTTGATGATGAGGACCTTGAGTGTTGGTTGTAAATCCATCACAAGTTAGGCCTCTAAAGCTTGAAAATTCCACTTGATGCAAAACTTTTAAGAATGATGTTTTTATGATGTAAAAATAAAGATCTTGAGTTTAGAACTTGAAAGATGTATTTTTCACTTTGTCTTGCTAAGATATATTGGGTTGAATTTATATTTCTCTAAAGTCGTGGAGGAGCTCTAGTAAAGAAATAAAAGGAACTTGCATCCATGTTTAAGTTTATGCCTTGCATAACCATGTTTACTTTCTATGTCGTCACTAAATTCTCAAGAATGAATAAATGAACTTGCATATTCATGTTTAAATTTCCAAGCTTGCATTTCATGTTTATGTTTCAAGTTGTCACTTAATCTTCAAAGATAATAAAGAGGATATCTCATATTTATTTTATGCTCTCACTTTATTTTATAATGGCTAAAAGAATCAACGCATGGCATGTTTATTTTATGTCATCACTTAAAGATCCTAGAGTTCAAAGACTTGCCTAAGTATCACAAGCAAAGTTGGAACCATGGTAATAAAAACTCTAAAGCTCACTTTCAATTTCCTTAAGATTATTGGAGTCAAAGAATTCATTCTTTAAAAAGTCTTGAGTCTGGAGCTTAATAAGAATTCTCTTCTCCCTTCACTGGTCCAGTGCCCTACGCCTTCCTTCTTATTTTTCTTTTATTAAGATTCTTCTCCCTCTACTGGTCCAGTGCGGACTACCGCTTTCAGTTTCTTGCATCATGTTTACAATTCCAAGTTATCACCTTATAAAGATAAGATTAAAATGAGGTTGCATAGCATGTTTATGATTCTAGTATCACCTAAATCTTTAAAAGCTTAAGACTTGCTCCTTTTATCTTAAGTGAGAATTTTAATCATGAACATTCTTTCAATGTATAAATTGACCTCATGATTAAGGTAGGCCTAAAGTAATTTTTAAATAGCTACTGAGTTGGTTCTATAATTTCTTTCAAGAGTACCAAAAGAATTAGTTTCTAAAAGAGTTTTAAGGCTTAAAATGATATTATGGGAAACTAATATCTTGCATGTACTTAAAATAAGATATTAAGCAATTAAGTGAGGTTCATGATTCAGCCACTGATCTGAGTTAGTATTACTATGATTTGATATGTTTGAAGTTGTGATAATTATGTTTATTGATATGGAATAATTCTATGCATGTTAGAAGTGAAATTAGCTACATAAAGCAACCGTAAAGCTTTAAATATGATTTACTGCCTATACCTGCCTCATATAGTCTAATAATGTTCTTAAGGCTTATAATTGATGGTAATAAATCCCTTAGATCCATAATTAATTAGTTCAATAATTGAGGTTGCCCGATTCTAGAGTTTCAGTTGTTTAAGACAGCTTTGAATAAGGATTTATGATGATGCCTCTTTGATGTTTTAAATGATAAGTCTATGTAATGATTTGATGCTTATTAAGTATTTGACGTCATTGAATGATTCCTAGGCTTGCATGTTACGGTTGTTGTTGCAAACAATGAGAATGCTTATATATGAAATAATGAAATATTCTTTGTTACTTAAAATTTTACCCTTGTTGCTGGAAGAAAGTATATTACTGTAAAAGTCTAATTTGGAAAGGTTCTGGCTAGGAAAGACTTGGTATTTAAGCGTGTCCATTTGTGACCCACCTCTTTTCCTGGAATCTCCTGCATGATTACAGTTGGTATATATATTATTCCAGAATAAGACTATAAACGAGAAATGTTATAAATGATTATGAATTGAGAATTGTATTATGATATAACACGCAAAGACTTAAAGGTGACTCAAAATATATGAGGAAATGACTCTTTGGACCCATCAAACTATAGGTGGTGAAAAGGTGATCCTAAGAAAATGATCATTTGGACCCGTCAAACTATAGGCGGTGAAAAGGTGATTCTTGCCCCCTAGTCCGTTCTCTCAAAAGGGTAGAGACGAAATTTTTACTTATCAAAAGGGATAAGTATGTGTTGGTGATGACTAGCAAGGTATGAGCTCATAACCTAGATTACTCCCAAAAGGGTGGAGTATAGGGTGGCCCAGGAAAATGATGATGAAAGTAACTTTAAGTCACCTAAGGAACTAAGTAATGTATTATGTGATTATGATGTTCTTCTATGCATAGTATTTATGAGATAATGATGAGAAATATGATATTCTTCTATGCATAGTATTTATGATATGATGATGAGGAATATGATGTGGTCTTATGCATAATTATGTTATTATATATGAAAGGAAAAGTTCATTATAAACATGACATGCAAAGTTTATGATGCATTATAAGACGCATGATTAAAATGAACGGACCTCGGTAAAGTATATTTTCGAACTAATTAAATGAATCTTAGCATGCTCACATTTTCATAATGAAACCCGAGGTTCCTGGGACGATGATGATGACACGATGCATATGAGGTAAGTGCCCTACGAGATTCTTTTATAAGTTTCTCATTCCCTCTTTCTTTTTTTCCATCTCATCTTCAAAAGTGATGATGATGTTCATGATTCCCGTTGATGCTCTCACCTGGTAGATGCACGTGATCTTGTGAACAGCTTATTATCCTTGAGGAACGTATTGCTAGACCTTGAGCGTGAACTCTATATCTATTTCTATCTCTAAGTGTTATAAATAGGTGCCGTTAATAGATGTTTTTCCATCCATATATTATTTATGTTTTGTTCAATTGCCTACATCTAGCTTAACTCGTTGGTAGGCAAAATATCTATGTGAAATGTAATTATGGATGTCATATGATGGAGCCAATATGATGTGTTCTTCATGATATGTCTTTTTTTTCTGCTTTATCCGATTATCGTTCACGTTATGCGCGGCTCACGTTTTCAATTATGTTTAAAAAAAAATGGCTCATAATTTCACTAAGTATTTTGAAAGCATAATTAAGGAACTGAAGCAAAGAGTAAAGTCTAGTAATTAATCAGAATACGACCTAGGCGTATTGGGTTAATTATTAGGGTGTTACACCTCACATTACATAAAATGAGTCATCTTAATCCTCTTATAATCAGTTAGGAAATACTCCTTCCTCCCTCCTCTTGACTTCCTCCACCACCACCTCCTCATTCCCCACAGCTCCACAATTCCTAACTTCTTCCTTAACTGATAGATAGCCACTTTTAATCAGCAGTTATACCTCTTATTTTTTCATGATAGTGAAGCATAAGTAGATCTACTAACCCAAGCAAGGAGAAGCAAATTACTTGGTCCATTTCTAGAAACACCATCATTCACTCCTTCCCTTGAATGCATTTTCACAAAGCTACTCACCCTCACTTTATATTCTTGCAAGGAAGAAATAGAACACAATTTCTTTGTCATGTCAACAAACTCTCTAGTGTATTTGAACCAAAAATTGCACAATTCCTTCAAATTCAGACTATACCTAGAAACCAAATCCCAATTTGGGCATGCCACCAATCTCTATCTCTTTCTTATTTCCATCAATCTCAAAAACCCCAATAATAAATCTGCATCACCTTATACTAAAAAAGGCAAACTTTTCTAGAAATAACCATAACCCCATATAGAAATACAAACTTAAAAATTCAAAAAAATTAACACCGCCAAATAAATCAGAGATGAAAGATTTTAGCTTTTAAAAATATCAGAAAATTAGCCTTATCTAAATTTCCAGCTACAATGATAAAATCATTTGCAAAATTCATAAAAAACAAAAATAAAGTGAACCGAGGAAACAATTCGTTTTAGGGAAGGAGTTGAAGAAGAAAGAAAGGTGAGTGAAAGTGATATGCTGGTTAGATAACTTACAAGTTGGGTTAGGAAAAATGAAAAAAAAAGTTGTGGCAAAAGGTAACCCAAGGTGGTGGTGGTGTATTGTGGCGAAATGAGGAGAAGGTCGTGGTATAGGGATCAAAGAAGAGGAAGGGAAGAAGAGTAGGAACTAATTTGTTAAATTTTGTTAATTCATTATAAAGGACTAAGATGACTCATTTTATATAATGTTAGAGACCAAATGAATCACTTGAATCACTTAATTGATGAAAGGTTAATGGATATAAATGGTGGAATTAAAGTGATTAATGTTTGTAAATGTAAGGGTCCAAATTGATTCATTTTAAAAGAAGTGGACTAAAATAACTCATTGAAAATGTCAGGACTAAAGTGAGCATTAACTCTTATAAAATCAATCCTTCCCACTTCTTCTCTAATGACACTATTGTCTCTACTAACAACACATATTCCATTTCATTTCCTCAAAGAAAATCATGAAAACTCAATCATCATGTCATATGGTTGGTTCCATAAAAAATATTGTTTCTTGGAAGAAGACCATGGTCAGAATTACTTCTAATAGCAACATAGAAAAAAAATACATGTTAGCAACAAAACAAAATAAACATATACAATGAAAAATTGCCATTAATTAGTATAAAGATCAAATTCAGTCAAAGTAAATTAAATAACTAAAAAAAATCAATGAAAGAGAAAAATAGAAAAATCAAAGACCAAGTAGTACCTTGGAAAATAGAAAAATCACCACTTGGAGTAATTTGTATCCAATCTTCCATCCTCCTAACAATAAAAGCCTTTATCTATAAAAGGGCACGAATCTTCTTTTGCATAAAAAGGGTAACATTCATAAAAAATTAAGAACCCTTTGTTAAATGACACCCTTTCTTGTCTTCTTTTGTCTCTTTCAATTGGGATGCCATTCTCATAATGGTATAGATAAGATGGAACCATAACCTATAATAATGCAAGCCAATCCAGTCAAATTAAACTATCAACAACAAATTTTAGAGTAACAACTAAAACTTCAATTGGAAGATTTAAATGTGTTGGTTTAACTAAAACCATCAACAATTTTTGAAATTAAACTTCAAATACTAAAAATACATTTAAGACTTGAAAGATTAATCTTCTTCAACAGATTAAATATGTTACTTAAAATCTGTTGGATTTCAACAGATTTAATCAAAATAAATTAGTTAAATTGTCAATAGATAATTGGTTTAGTTAGATTAGTTTAAAAAGTTAAATATGTTTAATCAAGTTTTTATGAAAGGTGATTAAACTCAGTTCTTGATTTTTAAAGTTGATTAACAAGGATTTGTTTATGATTGTAATGGGGGCCAAGGCAAAGGTTAGGAAAAAAGAAGGATATGCAAGGTAAAGTGTAAAAGCCTAAGAGAACAAAGGGATATGCACAAGAACACAAATGACAAGAGTTCAATCAAAAACCACTTTTCCACTCTAGAGCACTAATTCAAATTAAATGCACTAGAACTCCCCAAAACATTTATTCAAAAGAAACAAAAATAACATCATTTTTTTTTCTCTTTTCATTTTTCACTTTTTTAGAAAACACAAAAGTATTTCATTTGAGCCACTCCAATTATGGAGCTTCTTTTCCACCTTCCAACTTTTACATTCCCCCACGACTTCAAATTTGCCATGTCATCATGAAAAACCCTCCTACACTCATGCTCAAGAACATGTCAAACAAGAATCGAGCAAGATTTAGAGCACACAACCAAAAAGCGAAATCATACAAAAGAAGGAAGAAAATGGAATGCAATGTGACCATCCATCAAAAGGCTCAAAAACTCGCAAGGTATATCATCTATACATTTCCACCTTGCAAAATGAGAATCAACCTCACGTATGTAATATGCGAAATGTAACGCCCCAATTTTTACTTAATTTTTACTGTCATTAGGAATTACCGAATTACCGTAGGTAAATATTATATAAAATTTGAGACCAAACAATCCTTAATAAAGGAATATAACGTTAGAAGAGAAGTTAGGAGCAATTCGTGCAAGTATTGCAAACCCCAATTTTCTGGACGTGTAAAATGACCAAAATGCCCCGAGGTTATTTTACTAGAAAATGAGGATCGTGGGCCCCACCCATCCTCAAGGGGATGTTTTGATGTTAATAAGGGATTGTTTGTGTTATGTGTGTTAATAGAGGAGAAGAATCCTAATTTTGAGTTCGACGCGCAAATGACCAAAACGCCCTTGCGTTTTAACTTATTGCGTGCCGACTTAGCCCGAACCTCACTAAAATGTGTTAAAAGGTGTTTTTAAGCCATGATTAACCATTGGTTAAGCTCGGGTGGTCTCGGGCAATTTTTAAGTAAAATGACCGTTTTGCCCCGTCTTTGTGAGTTTTACAAATTTTGAGATTTTTGATTCGTCTAACGAAACCTAAGCAATATTAGGCTCAAATTAAAGCTTATTAAATTCTAATTATTAATCTAGAGTCAAAATTATTTATTTAGATTGATTAGAACCTAAAATTGCTTAAAACACCCAAATTGCTTAGTAATTCACTTAAACCCTTAACCGTAAATTCTCTAAATTGCATGAATACCTTGCCTACACCTAAAAAATACATGGAACACACAAAATCCTCTTCCACAAGGCTGTAATGCACGAAATTATTGAGTAATAAGTCAGAAAATTATTACACAAAAATCCAAAGAATGAAAACAAAGAATCATGAAAACATGGAAACATGATTCCATGTTTTAAGCCACCAAACAAAATGATTTTTCTTCCTTATTTTTTTCCTCTAATTTTTGGTCAGATTTCTTTCCTTCCTTTGTCCATTTATGAGCTGCAAAATCTCTATAAATAGGCATGCTTGAAGATAGTTTAGATGCTTAGTTCATAACTTACACAAATTCTAGTTTTAGGAGCACCAAAAGCTCTCATTTCCTCCTCCTCTTGGCTGAATTCTTTCTTCAAGTTTTCAAGAATATTTTCTTTCATTTCACTCAAGAAACCAAGTTCTCTTCCTTTCCTTCAAATCAGATTAGGTAGGGAGTTGTTTTTAAGTTTATTTCTATGCTTTGCTAAGTGTTGTTCTTGGTTCAAAATGATGATTTCATGGATTTTCTCTAGTTTTTCCATTTGGTTTTCTTCTTCCTTTTCTTTGAACAATTCAGCCATATGGCCTAGGTGGGACTAAGATGATGGCTTGATGATGAGGACCTTGAGGGTGGGTTGTGAATCCATCACAAGTTAGGCCTCTAAAGCTTGAAAGTTCCACTTGATGCAAAACTTTAAAGAATAATATTTTTATGATGTTTTTATGATCTTGAGTTTAGAACTTGAAAGATGTATTTTTCACTTTGTCTTGCTAAGATATATTGGGTTGAATTTATATTTCTCTAAAGTCTTGGAGGAGCTCTAGTAAAGAAATAAAATGAACTTGCATCCATGTTTAAGTTTATGCCTTGCATAACCATGTTTACTTTCTATGTCATCACTAAATTCTCAAGAATGAATAAATGAACTTGCATATTCATGTTTAAATTTCCAAGCTTGCATTTCATGTTTATGTTTCAAGTTGTCACTTAATCTTCAAAGATAATAAAGAGGATGCATCTCATATTTATTTTATGCTCTCACTTTATTTTATAATGGCTAAAAGAATCAACGCATGACATGTTTATTTTTATGTCATCACCTAAAGATCCTAGAGCTCAAAGACTTGCCCAAGTATCACAAGCAAAGAAATAAGATTATTGGAGTTAAAGAATTAATTCTTTAAGAAGTCTTGAGATTGGAGCTTAAAAAGATGTAATAATAATTCTCTTCTCCCTTCACCGGTCCAGTGCGGATTACCGCCGCTTCTTTTAAGATTCTTTTCTCCCTCCACTGGTCCTGCGCGGACTACGCCGCAGTTCTTGCATCATGTTTATATTTCAAGCTCTTGCATCATGTTTAATTTTCAAGTCATCACCTTAAATCTTAAAGATAAAGAAATGGATTTGCATATCATGTTTATAATTCCAAGTTATCACCTTATAATGACAAGATTAAAATGAGGTTGCATAGCATGTTTATGATTCTAAGATATCACATAAATCTCTTAAGCTCAAGACTTGCTCCTTTTATCTTAAGTAAGAATTTTAATTATGAAGATTCTTTCAAGTTTAGCAAAAAGAATTAGTTTCTAAAAGAGTTTTAAAGCTTTGCAAGGATTCTACGGGAAACTAACATTTTATGTTCACTTAAAATGTGATTTTATACAATTATATGAGGTTCATGATTCGGCTTCTGATATGAGATTAGTACCAATAAATGATGATGATTTGATATGTTTGAAGTTGTGCTAATTATGTTTATTGATAAGGAATAATTCTATGCATGTTAGAAGTGAAATTAGCTACATAAAGCAACCGTAAAGCTTTAAATATGATTTAGCCTATGCCGCCTCATATGGTTTAATAATGTTCTTAAGGCTTATGATTAATGGTAATGATGGTAATTAATCCCTTAGATGCATAATTAATTAGTTTGATAATTGAGGTTACCTGATTCTAGAGTTTCAATTATTTAAGAGCTTTCAGGAAGGATTTATGATGATGCTTATTAAGTATTTGATTTCATTGAATGATTTCATGGCTTGCATGTTATAGTTGCTGTTGCAAACAATGAGAATGCTTATGCATGAAATAATGAAATATTCTTTGTTATTTAAAAATTTACCCTAGTTGCTGGAAGAAAGTATATTACTAAAAGTGTAATTTGGAAAGGTTCTGGCTAGGAAAGACTTGGTATTTAAGCGTGTCCATTTGTGACCCACCTCTCTTTCCTGGAATTCCGATGCATGATTACAGTTGGTATATATATTATTCAGAATAAGACTATAAATGAGAAAATGTTATAAATGATTATGAATTGAGAATTGTATTATGATATAACATGCAAAGACTTAAAGGTGACTTAAAATATATGAGGAAATGATCCTTTGGACCCATCAGACTATAGGTGGTGAAAAGGTGATCCTGAAAATGATCCTTTGGACCCTCAAACTATAGGTGAAAAGGTGATTCTTGCCCCTAGTCCGTTCTCTCAAAAGGGTAGAGACAATTTTAACTTATCAAAAGGGATAAGTATATGCTAGTGACGACTAGCAAGGTATGAGCTCATAACCTAGATTACTCCCAAAAGGGTGGAGTATAGGGTGGCCCAGGAAAATGATGATGAAAGTAACTTTAAGTCACCTAAGAAACTAAGTAAATGCATTATGTGAATATGATGTTCTGCTATGCATAGTATTTATGAGATGATGATGAGAAATATGATGTTCTGCTATGCATAGTATTATGAAATGATGATGAGGAATATGATGTGATTTTATGCATAACTATGTTATTATATATGAAAGGAAAAGTTCATTATAAACATGACATGCTAAGTTTATGATGCATTATAAGACGCATGATTAAAACGACGAACCTCGGAAAGTATATTTTCGAACTTAATAAATCAATCTTAGCATGCTCACTATTTCATAATAACCCGAGGTTCCTGGGGACGATGATGATGACACAATGCATCATGAGGTGAGTACCCTACTGAGATTCTTTTTATAAGTTTCTCACTCCCTCTATTTTTCTTTCCATCTCGTCTTCAGAAATAGAAGGAAGCGTTCGTGAATCACATTGAGGCCACGGAGCTGAACTTGATCCTGCTAGTTTCACTCGTATATTTCAGATATCTATCCCTATCCCTGGAGTGTTATTACTAGGTGCCATTAATGGATGTCCTTCCATCCATATATTATTTATGTTTTATTAGATTGCCTACACTTAGTCTTATTCTGTTGGTAGGCAAAATATCTATATGATATGTAATTATGGATGCTATGATGGAGCCAATATATTATGATGTGATGTTTGTAAATTCCTATGTGTCTTTTAAATTTTGCTAAATCATTCACGTTAAGCGCGGCTCACGTTTTCAATTATGTTTAAAAAAAAATGGCTCGTAATTTCACTAAGTATTTTCAAAGCATGATTAAGGAACTGAAGCAAAGAGTAAAGTCTAGTAATTAATCAGATGCCTAGGTGTATTGGGTTAATTATTAGGGTGTTACATTTTGGTATCAGAGTTTCGTTTCATCTAGCCTTAGGATTGGACTGGCTATGCTTCTAAAGCATAATACGTTAGTAATGTCATGTGTAGATGTTTATCATTAGGATGAGCTTGAGGATTAGAAATACATGACTACTGGATGTTGAAAGTGCCATGGTAACTTGCTCACTTTGCATGGAATATTGGGCCTGATCACCTCAGTGTTGCCGTTTTGTGTGTATAGGGACCAATGGCACGACGACAACAGACTAGGAGCGCGGCACAGAATAACCAAGATAATGAGACCGCTGAAGCACTTCGCGACGTAGCAAGGACCATGAGAATGATGATGGAACGGATGGATCAGAATCGTCAAGCTAATATAAATCAAGGACATGAAATTCCCGAACATGCTCGTTTCGGGAATTTCGTAAGGCGAATCCACCCGTTTTCAAGGGACCCTGAATCCTAATGTAGCAGATGAATGGATTCGGAATATTGAGAAGGTCTTTGCTGTAGTTCCATGTTCCGAGGAGCAGAAGGTCACTTTTGCCACCCACATGCTTGAGGGTGATGCCCTTTGGTGGACTGGTGTTCGAAGACTCCTGGAGGCAACCGAAGTGGACATTGATTGGGAATTATTCAAGGTCCATTTTTATGAGAAGTACTTTCCGAGTCGGTTAGAAATGCTAAGGACATTGAATTCATGCAACTTGTCCAGGGGAATATGAATGTGGCTCAGGATACTGCCAGATTTGAGGAACTCATTAAGTTCTCAAGGATGTACCAAGGTAACCCTGATGAGTATTGGAAATGCATTAAATACGAGTCAGGGTTAAAGGCAGAACTTAATGTGGCTTGCGCACTTGGAAATTAGGGATTTCTCTACCTTAGTCAACAAATGCCGCATCATTGAAGAAGGGCAGAGAAGCTGGGTACTTCAAAGTCTGAGAATATCATCAAAAAGCTGACACCTCAAGGTCAACAGTTCAAGAGGCAAAATCGACCTCCATTCCCACCTCAATCGAGACCCCAAGGTCCACAAAGGAACTTTCAACAAGGAAGGCCGAACAACAACAACAACCGCTATAACACCAACCGCTACAACAACAACCCCAACAACAATCACAACAACAACAATAACAACAAGGGGAAAGCACCACAAAGGGGTCCAGGACCTCCACGACCCCCACCATCCATGGAATGTCCCAAGTGCGGCAAGAATCATGGGAGCATGCCATGTCGAGCCGGAACAAATGTATGCTATCGTGTGAAAACCGGGCCATTACTCTCGAGAATGCATGGAGAGGAACCCGCCAACCCCCAATCCCAAGCCGCAATATCAAGGAAGGGTTTTTACCGTTAATGCTGAAGAAACGACAAAGTCACGGAATCTCGTGGAAGGTAAGTGTAACATGCATGGTAAAAACTTAATTGTACTATATGATTCTGGCGCTTCCCATTCTTTTATCTCCCACTCATGTGTTAAAAGCCTTAACTTACATGTGACTGAACTTCCTTTTGACCTTATTGTTTCTACCCTATGGAAAACCCGTTAGGACTTGTAAATGTTGTTTAGATTGCCATTTTGTTATTGAGAATAGATCATTTGTTTTAGATCTCATTTGCTTACCCATGCAAGGTTTAGATGTGATTCTTGGCATGGATTGGCTTGAAGCCAACCGTGTACGTTAAACTGCTATGAGAAAACCATCACTTTTCTTCCTTCCCATTGAACCTAAGAAACCCATAAGTCTATACATAACTGGAAATACTGGTAAGGGTGAGAATAAAGGTTATATTTTCCTAGCCGCTAGTGATGTAGACTTTGAGCAAAGTATCGATGAGATACCAATAGTAAGGAATTATCCCGAAGTATTTCCAGATGAGATACCAGAGTTTCCTCCCAAGAGAGATAGAGTTTTCCATAGAATTGCTTCCGGTGCAGGTCCCATATCCATAGCCCCATAGGATGTCCCCATTAGAGTTGACCGAGTTAAAAGCTCAATTGGAAGATTTATTGGAGAAAAAGTTTGTTAGGCCTAGTGCGTCACCTTGGGGAGCCCCTGTGTTGTTTGTGAAGAAAAAGGATGGGAGTATGAGGATGTGTGTTGACTATAGGCAATTGAATAAAGTGACAGTGAAGAACAAATACCCTTTGCCTAGGATAGATGACTTGATGGACCAGCTTAAGGTGCAACAGTGTTTTCTAAGATTGATTTGAGGTCAGGTTACCACCAGATTAGGGTGAGAGATGAAGATATACCAAAAACGGCCTTTCGCACTCGATACGGCCATTTTGAGTTTGGAGTAATGTCCTTTGGATTAACCAATGCTCCGCAATTTTTATGGATTACATGAATAGGATCTTTAGACCCTATTTAGATCAGTTTGTGGTTGTCTTTATAGATGACATTCTCATCTACTCTAAGACCCACGAGGAGCATGAACGCCACCTAACCATAGTACTGGAAATCCTGAAGGAAAAGAAACTATATGCCAAGCTTTCTAAGTGTGAATTCTGGTTGGATGAGGTGAAATTTTTAGGGCATGTAGTATCTAAGAAAGGAATTGCTGTAGATCCTAGTAAGGTGGAAACGGTTGTAAACTGGGAAAGACCAACCACGGACTGAAGTAAGGAGCTTCTTAGGTTTAGCTGGTTATTACCGTCGGTTTATCAAGGGATTTTCCCAGATTTCCCTACCTTTGACTAAGCTAACTAGGAAAAACACCTTTTTCATGGACCCGGAGTGTGAAAAGAGCTTTCAAGAGCTAAAACACAAGCTAACCTCAACCCCGTTTTAGTGTTACCCGACCCCAATGTGCCTTTCGAAGTGTACTGTGATGCTTCGAGGAAGGGTTTGGGTTGTGTATTGATGCAAGATAGGCAAGTGGTGGCCTATGCATCGAGGCAACTCAAGCCACATGAGGCAAATTACCCCACCCATGACCTTGAGTTAGCCGCGTCGTGTTTGCTCTAAAGATTTGGAGACACCATTTATACGGAGTGAGGTTTGAGGTGTTTTCCGATCACAAGAGTTTGAAATATCTCTTTGATCAAAAAGAGCTAAACATGAGGCAAAGAAGGTGGATGGAGTTTTTAAAAGATTATGATTTCGGGTTAAACTATCATCCAGGTAAAGCTAATGTTGTAGCTGATGCCCTAAGTAGGAAATCCTTACAAGTGTCCCGTTTGATGGTGAAGGAGATTGAGTTAATTGAGCAATTTAGAGACCTAAACCTAGGAATGACCTTGACCACTAAGGGCATAAGAGCTTGTCACCTTAGTGTGACGAGTGAATTCAAGGAAAGAATTGCTCAAGCCCAAAGGAAAGATAGAGAATTTCAAGAGACCTTAGAGGAAGAGCTGATAAGTTGAAAGGTTTTACCCAAGGGAATGATAGTTTATGGAGGTTTGAAGGTCGTATATGTGTACCTGCTAGTGGTGACCTCCGAAGGATATTTTGGAGGAAGCCCATAAGAGTCATTTCACCCTCCATCCTGTGCCACCAAGATGTATCAAGATTTGAGGAAGATGTTCTGGTGGCCTGGATTGAAAAAGGATGTGTGCACATGGGTGAATAAATGCTTGGTATGTCAAAAGGTGAAGATTGAGCACCAAAGACCCTCTGAATGTTGCAACCCCTATCAATCCCCGAATGGAAGTGGGATAGTATCTCCATGGATTTTGTAACTGGACTAGAGGACCCAAGCGAATCATGACGCCATTTGGGTAATAGTGGATCGGTTGACTAAATCAGCCCACTTTTTACCTATTAAGGTGACTTATTCCTTGGATAGGTTAGCACAATTATATATTCAGGAGATAGTAAGATTACATGGAGTACCGTCGACGATAATCTCTGATCGGATCCGATTCACGTCACGATTTTGGGGAGCTTTTCAGAAGGCGTTTGGTTCAAAGCTTGTTCTAGCACGGCTTATCACCCCCAACGGACGGTCAATCTGAAAGAACTATCCAAACTTTGGAAGACATGTTGAGGGCATGTGTTTTAGATCAAAGAGGAGTTGGGATAAGTACCTATTATTGAATTTGCATATAACAACAGTTATCATGCAAGTATCGGTATGGCACCATACGAGGCCCTCTATGGACGGAAGTGTCAATCACCTCTATGTTGGTATGAGCCCGAGAGCAAAGTCTACTTGGACCGGATATTGTGAGGGAAACGACGGAACAAATCAAGAAGATTAGGGATAAGATTCTCACCGCTCAAAGTCGAGAAAAACTATGCGGACAAGCGGCGAAACCGCTAGATTTTCAAGAAGGGACCATGTGTTCCTAAGAATCACCCCCACCACATGCATAGGCCGAGCAATGAAAGTAAAGAAATTGAGCCCCAGATTTCTTGGTCCATTTGAAATCCTTAGCAAAATAGGATCTGGAGCCTACCGCATAGCCCTACCCCCAAGTCTGTCCAACCTTCATGATGTTTTCCATGTCTCCCAGTTAAGGAAATATCATTCTTACCCAAGTCATGTACTAGAGCCAGAACATGTACAATTAAGAGATGACCTAACGTTTAACTTACCACCCACGAGAATCGTTGACCGAGAAGTTAAGCAATTAAGAAACAAGGCTGTACCCCTAGTCAAAGTAGCATGGGGACGAGGTGAAACCGAAGAATTTACATGGGAGCTGAATCAGACATGCAAGCACAATACCCGAGCTATTCTAGGTAACGAATTTCGAGGGCGAAATTCTTTTTAAGGAGGGGAGTAATGTAACGCCCCAATTTTTACTGTAATTTTTACTGTCATTAGGAATTACCGAATTACCGTAGGTAAATATTATATAAAATTTGAGACCAAACAATCCTTAATAAAGGAATATAACGTTAGAAGAGAAGTTAGGAGCAATTCGTGCAAGTATTGCAAACCCCAATTTTCTGACGTGTAAAATGACCAAAATGCCCCTGAGGTTATTTTACTTAGAAAATGAGGATCGTGGGCCCCACCCATCCTCAAGGGGATGTTTTGATGTTAATAAGGGATTGTTTGTGTTATGTGTGTTAATAGAGGAGAAGAATCCTAATTTTGAGCTCGACGCGCAAATGACCAAAACGCCCTTCCGTTTTAACTCCATTTGCGTGCCGACTTAGCCCGAACCTCACTAAAATGTGTTAAAAGGTGTTTTTAAGCCATGATTAACCATTGGTTAAGCTCGGGTGGTCTCGGGCAATTTTTAAGTAAAATGACCGTTTTGCCCCTCTTTGTAGTTTTACAAATTTTGAGATTTTTGATTCGTCTAACGAAACCTAAGCAATATTAGGCTCAAATTAAAGCTTATTAAATTCTAATTATTAATCTAGAGTCAAAATTATTTATTTAGATTGATTAGAACCTAAAATTGCTTAAAACACCCAAATTGCTTAGTAATTCACTTAAACCCTTAACCGTAAATTCTCTAAATTGCATGAATACCTTGCCTACACCTAAAAAATACATGGAACACACAAAATCCTCTTCCACAAGGCTGTAATGCACGAAATTATTGAGTAATAAGTCAGAAAATTATTACACAAAAATCCAAAGAATGAAAACAAAGAATCATGAAAACATGGAAACATGATTCCATGTTTTAAGCCACCAAACAAAATGATTTTCTTCCTTATTTTTTTCCTCTAATTTTTGGTCAGATTTCTTTCCTTCCTTTGTCCATTTATGAGCTGCAAAATCTCTATAAATAGGCATGCTTGAAGATAGTTTAGATGCTTAGTTCATAACTTACACAAATTCTAGTTTTAGGAGCACCAAAAGCTCTCATTTCCTCCTCCTCTTGGCTGAATTCTTTCTTCAAGTTTTCAAGAATATTTTCTTTCATTTCACTCAAGAAACCAAGTTCTCTTCCTTTCCTTCAAATCAGATTAGGTAGGGAGTTGTTTTTAAGTTTATTTCTATGCTTTGCTAAGTGTTGTTCTTGGTTCAAAATGATGATTTCATGGATTTTCTCTAGTTTTTCCATTTGGTTTTCTTCTTCCTTTTCTTTGAACAATTCAGCCATATGGCCTAGGTGGGACTAAGATGATGGCTTGATGATGAGGACCTTGAGGGTGGGTTGTGAATCCATCACAAGTTAGGCCTCTAAAGCTTGAAAGTTCCACTTGATGCAAAACTTTAAAGAATAATATTTTTATGATGTTTTTATGATCTTGAGTTTAGAACTTGAAAGATGTATTTTTCACTTTGTCTTGCTAAGATATATTGGGTTGAATTTATATTTCTCTAAAGTCTTGGAGGAGCTCTAGTAAAGAAATAAAATGAACTTGCATCCATGTTTAAGTTTATGCCTTGCATAACCATGTTTACTTTCTATGTCATCACTAAATTCTCAAGAATGAATAAATGAACTTGCATATTCATGTTTAAATTTCCAAGCTTGCATTTCATGTTTATGTTTCAAGTTGTCACTTAATCTTCAAAGATAATAAAGAGGATGCATCTCATATTTATTTTATGCTCTCACTTTATTTTATAATGGCTAAAAGAATCAACGCATGACATGTTTATTTTTATGTCATCACCTAAAGATCCTAGAGCTCAAAGACTTGCCCAAGTATCACAAGCAAAGAAATAAGATTATTGGAGTTAAAGAATTAATTCTTTAAGAAGTCTTGAGATTGGAGCTTAAAAAGATGTAATAATAATTCTCTTCTCCCTTCACCGGTCCAGTGCGGATTACCGCCGCTCCTTTCTTAAGATTCTTTTCTCCCTCCACTGGTCCTGCGGACTACCGCCGAGTTTCTTGCATCATGTTTATATTTCAAGCTCTTGCATCATGTTTAATTTTCAAGTCATCACCTTAAATCTTAAAGATAAAGAAATGGATTTGCATATCATGTTTATAATTCCAAGTTATCACCTTATAATGACAAGATTAAAATGAGGTTGCATAGCATGTTTATGATTCTAAGATATCACATAAATCTCTTAAGCTCAAGACTTGCTCCTTTTATCTTAAGTGAGAATTTTAATTATGAAGATTCTTTCAAGTTTAGCAAAAAGAATTAGTTTCTAAAAGAGTTTTAAAGCTTTGCAAGGATTCTACGGAAACTAATATTTTATGTTCACTTAAAATGTGATTTTATACAATTATATGAGGTTCATGATTCGGCTTCTATATGAGATTAGTACCAATAAATGATGATGATTTAATATGTTTGAAGTTGTGATAATTATGTTTATTGATAAGGAATAATTCTATGCATGTTAGAAGTGAAATTAGCTACATAAAGCAACCGTAAAGCTTTAAATATGATTTATGCCTATGCCGCCTCATATGGTTTAATAATGTTCTTAAGGCTTATGATTAATGGTAATGATGGTAATTAATCCCTTAGATGCATAATTAATTAGTTTGATAATTGAGGTTACCTGATTCTAGAGTTTCAATTATTTAAGACAGCTTTCAGGAAGGATTTATGATGATGCTTATTAAGTATTTGATTTCATTGAATGATTTCATGGCTTGCATGTTATAGTTGCTGTTGCAAACAATGAGAATGCTTATGCATGAAATAATGAAATATTCTTTGTTATTTAAAAATTTACCCTAGTTGCTGAAAGAAAGTATATTACTTGTAAAAGTGTAATTTGGAAAGGTTCTGGCTAGGAAAGACTTGGTATTTAAGCGTGTCCATTTGTGACCCACCTCTCTTTCCTGGAATCTTAATGCATGATTACAGTTGGTATATATATTATTCCAGAATAAGACTATAAATGAGAAAATGTTATAAATGATTATGAATTGAGAATTGTATTATGATATAACATGCAAAGACTTAAAGGTGACTTAAAATATATGAGGAAATGACCCTTTGGACCCATCAGACTATAGGTGGTGAAAAGGTGATCCTAGAAAATGATCCTTTGGACCCTCAAACTATAGGCGGTGAAAAGGTGATTCTTGCCCCTAGTCCGTTCTCTCAAAAGGGTAGAGACGAATTTTAACTTATCAAAAGGGATAAGTATATGCTAGTGACGACTAGTAAGGTATGAGCTCATAACCTAGATTACTCCCAAAAGGGTGGAGTATAGGGTGGCCCAGGAAAATGATGATGAAAGTAACTTTAAGTCACCTAAGAAACTAAGTAAATGCATTATGTGAATATGATGTTCTACTATGCATAGTATTTATGAGATGATGATGAGAAATATGATGTTCTGCTATGCATAGTATTATGAAATGATGATGAGGAATATGATGTGATTTTATGCATAACTATGTTATTATATATGAAAGGAAAAGTTCATTATAAACATGACATGCTAAGTTTATGATGCATTATAAGACGCATGATTAAAACCGACGAACCTCGGAAAGTATATTTTCGAACTTAATAAATCAATCTTAGCATGCTCACTATTTCATAATAACCCGAGGTTCCTGGGGACGATGATGATGACACAATGCATCATGAGGTGAGTACCCTACTGAGATTCTTTTTATAAGTTTCTCACTCCCTCTATTTTTCTTTCCATCTCGTCTTCAGAAATAGAAGGAAGCGTTCGTGAATCACATTGAGGCTCACCTGTAGCTGAACTTGATCCTGAGTTTCACTCGTATATTTCAGATATCTATCCCTATCCCTGGAGTGTTATTACTAGGTGCCATTAATGGATGTCCTTCCATCCATATATTATTTATGTTTTGTTAGATTGCCTACACTTAGTCTTATTCTGTTGGTAGGCAAAATATCTATATGATATGTAATTATGGATGCTGTATGATGGAGCCAATATATTATGATGTGATGTTTGTAAATTCCTATGTGTCTTTTAAATTTTGCTAAATCATTCACGTTAAGCGCGGCTCACGTTTTCAATTATGTTTAAAAAAAAATGGCTCGTAATTTCACTAAGTATTTTCAAAGCATGATTAAGGAACTGAAGCAAAGAGTAAAGTCTAGTAATTAATCACCGCCTAGGTGTATTGGGTTAATTATTAGGGTGTTACACGAAACAAAGTAGTGGTCTACTATGTGAACTTTATAATTATAACTTAATACATAAAGCAGAAAGTTTAAAGTAAACCAATACCTATGAAAATTAGAACTACTCCTAGAAAGCCAATAATAATAATCTAAAATAGAAAAAGAAAATGTAGAAAAATAAAAAGAGGATATGGATTAGAAACTCCCTCATGGTAGCTTATGTTAGCTTCAGTACCCTTTAGAAAGCACTATTGCTTAGAGTTTTGAGTGACAACAAACCAATTTTGTTAAAATATTTTGTAAAAGGACTAATTTTTTTAGCTTCTAAGCATTCAGAGGTTATTTTAATAGCATACAAGTCCCTCAAACAAGTTTTATTTTCATGTTATCATGTCTAATCTCATTCAAAGAGATTCAAAACTCAAATGAAGTGATAAATAATCCTTGAAATGGACGTTAGTATGTTAAACGCATAAGGAAAGCTTTCAAGAATAAGAAATAAGTCTTAGATCTTTAGAAAGTAGCCTTTGTCTTTAGAAATTAATACACAATGAAGATTTTCATCATCCTCTGAAGCAAGTTGTGGTTACAACCTTCAATCGTAAGGATATCATGACCAGCATGCTCTGATTTAGGCTTTGAAGATCAAAAGAATGATCAGAAACTAATACGACGCTTTAGAAAGCATGTTTACTCTTAAATGGTGCACACTTTATAGAATAGGAGGGAAATTCAAATTTCAACTTAAAATCAAACCCAAAAGGAGATGACATGACATATCACTTTTTAACTTGATCAACCATCCTAGCTTCTAGAAGAAAAAGTTCATAAACCGTATTTAAAAAGCAAAAAGTAGTTTTTGAACATTGACTCAAAAATGTCTATTTGACAATGGTCTATGCAACTAAAAAGTGGCTTTGACATAGCCGAGCCACTTTTCTGGACTGCATTTACAATACACAAAAAGAAAGATCAACACGTGTCACTAGGAAAATAGATTAAGGGCAACGGTCATAAATGAGAAGATCAAGTATAAAAGGAGATCATGTACTTCTAACTTAAGACTTTTTATCAATACTTTATGCTGAATATTTGAAAAACGCAAGAACTTTCCTTCATCATCTATAAAGCTATTACGCTTGTAATTACTTTCTTCTTTTATGAAAATCCTCTTTCCAAGTTCTTATTAGATAACATTTTCTTCCTAGGAAGAACTTAGAAGAATTCATTCAAGTTTTCAGTTCATACACTATTTTATTATAAGAAAACTTGAATCTTTGTTAGTAGGAGTGAACCAAACCACAGATATCTTTGTACCCTGATCCTAGTAGTGATCATTGTGAGTTTAGCTTGGAGAAGCTAGTCAAAGACTACTTGGAGTGACAGGAGAGTGTGCACTGGTCACGTGAGATAGCTTGAAAAGGCTATAGAAAAACTATTGACTTCTCAGGGTTGAGAAATGGTTGATTAGTGAAACTTAATAGGTTGTTGAAACTGGATATAGGTAGGTTGGCGAACCAGTATAAAACTCCTTGTGCAGGATTCTTCTTGAATTGTTTTAATCCGCTTTGTTTTAACATCAATGTTTTTCTAAGAAAACTTTGTTTAATTAGTTTCTTATCTTTTTTTTTTTGGTTCAGAAAGTTACTTTATGACATTAACTGAACTATTTCCGCCTACTTCAAATTCACATTTGGTAGTATTTGTTTAAAAGTTTTTAGAAACTAAGAAGGAAAGAAAAGTGAAAGCATGATTCAACCCCCCTTCTCTTGCATTTTTCCACCTACAATTGGCTTTAGAGCTTAGCCTCTAAGGGATTAAGCATTCCAACGAGTGTAGAGGTTAAAAGAGCCTAGGATAAATGGCACCAAATATTCATATAGTAGAAGAACACTCCATAAATAGACCATCATTCTTTGATGGTGGAGACTATGCATATTGGAGAGACGGAATGGGGTTGTTCATCAAATACACAAGTCTTGACTTATGGGAGATTATCCAAGAAGGATATTATGTTCCTATGGAAGAAGTTCTAGGAATTAAATATGCACCCTCCACCTCTAGAGAGTTCCTAGAAGTAGGTGGACAAAGCAACATAAAACAAAAGTTCAGATGAACTACAAAGCTAAATACCTACTCACATGTGCACTAAGCAAGGCTGAATATGATAAAATCATTGCTTATGACGTAGTTAAAGAAATCTATGATAGACTTCACATGCTACATGAAGGAACAGATCAGGTCAAGGAGACCAAGATCAGCCTATTAGTTCATCAATACGAGATGTTGAAGATGAACGAGAAGTGAATTCGGTTAGTCAAGGAAAGTAAACCTGACTACCTTTGAAATCAGTTAGGGAAAGTAAACCTAACAAGGAATAGTTCTGTGTGAATTGAAGAAGGTAATCCAATAATCATGTATAGGAATGAGCTTAGTCTTGAAAGCTTTATTACCCAAGAGTGGAATAAGCCAGCATAGTCAAGGGCCAAGACTTAAAGTAGAAATTGTCCTAAGTAGTCCGATGTTGTGTGCTAAGTAAGTCTATTACTTTATTGAGATTAGGATGGTTATGTTTAGCTTAACATTATATACTCTAAATGATAATGATTGAATAAAATAAGCCTTCGAGTAAAGATTTTCTTAAAAGTTAAGCCAATTATTATTGCTCATTTTGTTTGCATGCAATATTTATGAATAAACCAATAGCTGGGTAGATAATGATGGCATATGTATATGTATGGGAGTGCCCACTTAGAATTTTAGAATCCTCATCCCTATGTATATTCCATGTCTTCCTCAGATTTTAGCAGATGGCATTCAATAGGAGTTTGGCGACACACAAGAACTATCAGCGACCAAACTATGTTAGGATTATAGGTAAAGTTGATGACTTTTACTTTAAAGCAAGATTATGTTTTGTACCTTGATGTATCTAGATGCGTTTTGGACAATCCCGCGAGGACTATTTGATATATGCTCCACAACTAGTGGATGGATGTATATTATATAATGTACTAATGTTTTTAGTACTTCGAAAAAATCTATTGATACTCATTTATACACTATTTTCTCTCAATTCATAAGGTTTCAACTATATGTCACAAAGCGCTAACACTTCATATTAAGTGAATATGAACAAGAAGTAATTTACTTGGATAAGAGCTTATAAATAAATGAGTTGATTATTACATGGCATATGAATATGATACATAGTACCATACTCTTAGTTACATGTTATAGCCTAGGTGGAACACTATGATGAAGAGGGTGTTACGATAGAGATCGAGCACTAGAAGCCCTTAGGTTGGTGGTAAACCCTTGGAATTTTAGAGAAAGAAATGAGAAAAGAATGAGGAGTGAGGCCTTACGCTGAAAACCAGAATAGAAAGGCTGTGGATCAAGGAAGAAAAATCCATAGGGTTCCCTAAGGAGAAAAATTTTCCTAGAAACCACTCCTACAAGAAGACTAGGATGAGCCACAAGAGTCGAGATGTTAAGTCTTGGATTCCTTGACCTCTTCCAATTCAAGCAAAGTGTTAAGTTAATTGTCTAACGAATGGTTTTGTCCCTACATCTATCGAACATTTGATGATACCTTTCATGTGTCTCAATTAGGAAATGTGATTCCAATCCCAAGTCAAGTCTTAAGCTAAAACAAGCACAATTAAGAGAGGATTTGAACCCCTGACATCAATTCGTGAGACATCACGCAACTAAGGAAGTCAAGATAGTAGAAATGGTGAAAGCGACATGGAGTAAAATAAATATGGAAGAATTTAGACGGGAACTAGAGTCAATGATGTGACAACAAAGCCTACTTTGCTTGTAGCTAATGAATTTTGAGCTCGAAATTCTTTTAAGGAGGGGAGTAATATAACATATAGATTTTTCCTTCTGTAAAATGACCAAAATGCCCTCGAGCTCATTTTTGCATGAAAATCAAGAATGACCAGTCCTAGCTATCCTCAAAGGGTTAGTTTAATGTTTGAAGGGCACTATATGTGTTGTATATAACAATCGTGCAAAAAATCACAATTCCTAATTTTTCCTGGATGCAAATAACTAAAATGCCCCTGAGGTTATTTTTGCATAAGGAGGATTCATTTCAACTATGATCAAATGGTTAGTTTAATGTTTGAAGGGGACAATATGTGTATTAGATGGCAATTGGTGTGAAAACCTCAATTCCCGATTTTTCCATGCGTAAAATTACCAAAATACCCCTATAGTAATTGAACATTGGATTAAATGATGATGGGACCTGCTTTTAAGCTTGAAGTTGGATATATTAATTTGATGGGATATATGATTTTGGGTGAGTTCAGAAGACTTTATTTAAAATTACCATTTTACCCCAGTTAGTGCTAATTAAGCTTAATTGAAGTAATTAAGGGCATATAAGCAATATTAGGCTCAAATTAAAGATTAATTACTTTTATTAACTAATTTTCAGTTAAAATAATTATTTTGAATCAATTAAGGCCCAATAATGGGTAGAGAAACCTAATCTTATTCTTAATCAAAAATTAGTGAGAAAAAGACAAAAGTGCTTTATGAGATCAAAAAGCAAAAGTAAGGGATAAATTATATATCATCTCTCCCACTTTCCCTTAAGATTCGGGGACACGTAGGTATTTGAATTTTGAATTAATTGAGATTAGTTTGGTTAATCATGCAAGACACCCTTCTAACCTTGTTTTGAGTGCCTTGGACACCTAATTATCAATTCCTAACCATTCCCCTAATTAAACCTATACATAACCCTAATTTCTACATATACAAAACACAAAATATCCTACCTAACCACCCTATATAGCTGCTACCCCCACCCTCCTCACTCTCTCATTTTAATTTTTTTAACACATAATCACTCAAATACTCACTCACATTTTCATTCATTCCTATTGAGAGCTGTCGCGACTTACAAACAAATTAAACTTTATAAAATGCTAAGTTGCACAAAAAATATACTAAAGGGCACAACCTAGGTCGTCTCTCAAGGAGGCTTCAATATTTAGTTGGAAAAAATAGGGGTTTGGAATAATGAGATTTAAAACAATTAAAATTGAAAGATAATAGTAATGAGATAATAGCAACAGTGAATAAGGCACTAGTGCAAGGTATTCCTAGGATTGGAAATTAATTATCATTGATCAAATATTAAACCCATTGGTGGTTATTGGTAATAAATTACCTGCAATTCTACTATTAATCGATCGACCTCTAGAATTTGACAATTATAAACAACTAATAAATGAGATCTCAATTTAATTAGAAATTACATTGATTTAATGAACCAATTGTTATAACCTAACCACCGATCAGAAGGTTAATTCTAATGTTCTCCCTCAAACACAAACTAATAGATCTATCAATTTATGCCCAAAAGGTTTCCCTAAATGACGATCGCCAATTTAGTTATTTCAATAAATATTATAGCAATCACCACAATAATTAAAGGAATAGAAACTACAAAACATTAAGAAAACCAATACATTTAATATAAACAAAAGGTTTCAAATGTCATCCCAATCTATCCGAAAGTCCCTACACTAGTAAAGAAATCTACTTCTCCATCTTTGGATGATTACAACAATGAAGATAAAAGAACCTGAAAATAATAGCAATAATCCTTGCCACAATCTCCAAAACAGAGCACCTTCACCAATAGAATCCTAAGAGAGAAAAATAGAGAAGAGAAGAGATAAATATAGAGAGAGAATAATAGTAACTAAAAGTGGTAGCCTAAAAGTGAGTCAAAAGCTTAGGTAAAAGTATGTAACAATCGCTTAAATACTACTATCTAAAAATGGGCCAAAGTAGGCCCAAAACAGATTAATAAGCTATTAGTCTGCATCGCATGAGCGTAAGCGCTCACCCAAATGTGAACTTCTATAGATTTTATTCCTTTTTGCTCCAAGTTTCTTCCAAAGAGTTCCAGCCTTATTCTTGACATTTTACACTTAATCCAAAACTCCTATGCACAAAACCATACTCAAAAAGACAAGTTAAACACCACAGGGTATAATTACAAATTATTTCAAAATCAACACAAAAGCCAATAATTCTATTAAAATCACACAATGAGGAATAAATCAAAATCCTAATTAATTGCATTAACAACACAATAAAACTCATGCAAAATGCTAAGGTTTGGTAGTAAGATAAGTTCATAAATGCCCCTTATCAAACTCCCTCACACTTAAGCTTTGACATGTTCTCATGTGAAACTAAGATCAAACTAAGGCATGGATGAGAAACAGTATACAAGGACTATATTAGACTCCTAAAACTAAAGTGTATGATGCATGAAATTAAATAACAATACACCAATCCAATGAACCTAGAGACATAATAGTAAGTTTTCACACTAATAATTAATAAAATTACAACAAGCAAGGTATGAACAAGAACATAGCACAAATGGTATAATCCATATATGATGCATGGACCTTGTATAAAAATCCTCCCAAGGTCAATGTTTACCACTCATTCGCTCAAGTGTTTGGGGTTATGATGCACACTCAATCACCTCAAATGAAAATGCATTACCATAGACTTGTCATAGGTTTCATTCTCCATTTTGTCACATACACATGCAAATTGAATCAAGAGGACTTACCTTTGGTTGTAATAGGGCTTGGTTGAAGGAGAATAAATATATAGGCCAATGGGCTAAACCTCAAGTCAAAGGAGAGCAAATGCATACATTAAGAGCACAAGTGCCTAAGGGTACACTTTGTCTAACTTAACACAATTGCATGCCTTTCTTTTGCAATGTGGCACACCTTCAACCCAAACTCTTCTAGAATTTTTTTGTTCAATTAGCTTTCTTCTTTTTTCTTGGTGTGCCACTTGCTGAATTTGGTGTACACATTATTCCTCTCCCAAACTTAAATTGGACCACGTCCTCATGCTCTTCCCCACACTTATACTCAAGCACATATAAAAAAAATGCACAATTGCTCTCCTAAACCTAAAAGATTGGGATTTTTCATATTTTTTCACTTTTGGCTAAGGATGTGCTAAAATAAAAGAATGGGTAATAAGGCTGAAAGGGGCTAACAATGGTAACATGCAAAGGTTGGTTATATGGGCAAGTGGCTAAAAACAAGAAAAATGCCTGAATCATATTCAAGCATGCACATGAAAAGCATATTTTTAAACAAGACCCTAAGCAAGTTCTAGAATACAAATCCAAAAAGACAAACACACATGAACAAATAAACATGGCTCATGATAGTCCATCAAGAGGCTCAAATTCTCACAGGTAAAAGTATATGTACTTAATCCAATAACATAGTGAATCCACCAAGCATGCAATACAAAATAAAGTTAATGCCAATCATGTTAATATAGTGCATGTGGTGTGAGCCTATGCATGTGACCTCTAGGGTGCCAAAAGAATGGTGTAAAACACAAACAAAAATAAACGTGATACAAGAATTAAAACAAAAAATGACAAAAATTAAAATGCAGAAAGTAAAAGAGAAAGGTAAAGAAAGACTTCACAGTGGGTTATCTCCAACCCAACACTTTGCTTTAACGTATCTAAGTTGGATGGTCAGGACCCTCATGGAGGGTGTATAGCTTTAACCCAAAGATAAGCTAATTGAGCCCTTAGATCCATAGGGGTCTCATGAAGGTGCATCAGTTGATGCCCTTCAATGTCACACTGAGTCATCCTAGAGTTTTCCAACTCAATTGCACCATCCTGTGCACGGGTAACTAAGAATGGTCCCTTCCATCTAGACTTGGCCTTCCAGCATCAGCTTTTGCCTGGGGTTCATGAGGAAGATCCACTGCCCTCATAGGGCTTCTTACCAAACATGGGCTGGTCATGGAGCATCTGGAAATGATGATGACGCTGAGGCGGTGTACCTATATCTGAAAACTTGGGACGTTCAAAAACAACAGAAGCATCATATCCCATGGAAGAAGAAAAAGTGGAGAAGGGGATTGGATCCTTACGAAGCAAATTACCACAAACATCATCAATTAAAGAGTCAATGACATCAATTACAAACATGGAGTATTCCTCATGGGGATGTTTCATAGCATCAGATAAGTTAAATTAGACTTTCATGTCCCCTCACTCCATGAATAATATGCCAACATGAACATCAATCATGGTTCTAGCAGTTTTCAAAAATGGTCTACCTAAGATCAATGTATGCTGGTTGGCATTGGTGTTATTCTCCATCTCAAGCACGTAAAAATCAGTAGGGAACATTAAATCATTTACTTGGACTAGAACATCTTTCAATACTCTCTTTGGTCTTGTGATGCCAACTGAATTTGCAACCTGGTTGGCTTAAGCTTTCCAAAGTGCGAGGACTAGTAGAGTTATTTGGGCATAACATTATTGCTACCTCCAAGGTCAGCTAGGGCTCTCATGATAGGTAAGTTCCCAATGGTACAGGAACATAGAATGTGCCCGGTCCTTGCACTTGGTTGGCAGGTTGCTTAGCTAGATGATGGAGGAAACATTTACCCCCATAGTCACCTTATCCTCCCCACCGCCCTTAATCTTCCTTCTATTGGTGCATAGATCCTTCAAAAATTTTGCATACTTGGTAATTTGTTTGATTGCATCCAATATGGGTATGTTTACTTGCACCTTTTAAAGGTTTCCCAAGTCTCAGAATCAAATTCTATTAGTAGATTTTCTAGGTTGGATCCTTTGTGTGAATGGTAGTGGGAGTGAATTCTGGAACTTTTTTTGGTTCTGTGGAGCGTTGTAGCACTATTTGAGTGCTGCGGTGCTCAATAGAAGGCTCTTCAGTTCTGTGCTCTACCTCAACTGACCAGCGCCTCCTTTAGCACTACGATACTCACCCAAGGGGTCTTCCGTCTCCAAATCACTAGCAGAAACATCATCATGCTCAACTAAAGCTGCAATGCTCAACAAAAACCTTTTCTGGCCCATTTCTTGTCTTTCTTCATTTGCAGGCCTTGTTACCTCTGTCATTTTTGTCCTATACCTCAGAGTGATAACACAAACATCTCTCCTTGGATTAGGCACAATCTGAGAAGGTAATTAGGAGGCTGAGGCTTACTGACTTTAGTTTTGCTTCATTTGAGTCACCTCCTTCTCAGCTAGGAATTTTCTTTTTTAATTTCCTGCATTTACAGGAAGGGCTAGTTGCCTCTAATGAGGTGCCAGATACTTTTGCTGAAGGTTAGTCCTGTTGTTGAGAATTATTACCCCACTTCAAATTAGGGTGATTCTTCCAGCTGAAATTATAAGTGTTCCTATAGGAATTGGCCTGCCTAACTCTGAGGTGAACTCTGAAGGATCTGCTACCCTAGTGGTTGAGTCATCTTGCAATGCTAGATATATATCAGGATGATGATCATTTGAAACACATATGTCACAGACCCTAGGAACCATAGGAGTTGCTGTGTGCCTTACTATTAATTGCTGTATAAGGCCAAAGTTGCTAAAGTCTAGGTCAATAATGGATTCTCTGGCTAGCTCACTTCATAAAGACCTCTAGTAGTTATGGCTGCCTTGGAACCAAATTACTTAAAATTGGCAGCCATATTCTCAATTAAAGTACGGGCTTCCCCAGAGTCTTTTCCAAAAGTACCCCTCTACTAGCAGCATTTATCATACATCTATCAGGAGGTATCAACCCTTCATAAAAGTACTGAAGAAGGGTTACTCGAAATCTAATGATTAGGGTAGCTTGCACAAAGGAGCTTGAAGCGTTCCCAATATCCATGAAGAGTCTCATCAGTCTACCAGATTTCAGAAATCTTTTTCTTGATAGAAGCCACTCTAGAGGTGAGAAAATACCTCTCTAGGAAAAACCTCTTCATCCCCATCCAACTATTTACAATCCCATCTGCAAATTAAAGAACCAATTTTCTTCAGGACCTTTAGGGAGAAGGGAATACTCTCAGCTTAACATCATCCACCTCTACCCCATTGGGCCTCATGCCAGAACACACCATATGAAGCTTCTTCAAGTATTGGTGACAGCCCATGGAACTTCGGCAGAGCATGAACCATATACCCCTTAAGCTCAAAATCATTATCAAGCCTAGGATAAGTAACCCAAGGCCGCTGGGCAAAGTCAGGAGCAGTGAGCTCCCTAAGTGTTTTATTGATCTCCCATATTATCTGGATTTTGAAACACTAAACAGAGGATCAGAATGATTAGATGGTTCCCCTTATGACGCTTTTCCTGCTGATTTTTCTTAAAGTTTTCCCAATTTTAGAATCAAGAGGTATCAAATTTTCAGGAGAAGGGAACACCTCATACAAGGGAACCAAAATTTTATTATTATTTTTTTATTTTCATTTTTTTAACAAAAAATAAAAATCATAATTAAATAGATAAAAATAAAATAAAAACTAGAATAATAATAATAATAAAAAACAACTAAGTTTTAATACCTCCCGACAATAGCGCCAAAATTTGTTGCGAGTCACGACTCACAAACAAATTAAACTTTATAAAATGCTAAGTTGCACTAAAAATGTAGTAAAGGGCACAACCTAAGTCATCTCTCAAGGAGGCTTCAATACTTAGTTGGGAAAAATAGGGGTTTGGAAGAATAAGATTTAAAACAATTAAAATTAAAAGATAATAGCAATGAGATAATAGCAACAGTGAAGAAGGCACTAATGCAAGATATTCCTAGGATTGAAAATTAATTATCATTGACCAAATATTAAACCCATTGGTGGCTATTGGTAATAAATTACTTGCAATTCTACTATTAATCGATCGACCTCTAGAATTTGACTAATGTAAACAACTAATAAATGAGATCTCAATTTAATTAGAAATTACATTGATTTAATGAACCAGTTGCTATAGCCTAACCACCAATTGGAAAGTTAATTCTAATGTTCTCCCTTAAACATAAACCAATAGATCTATCAATTTATGCCCAAAGGGTTTCCCTAAACGACGATCACTAATTTAGTTATTCCAATAAAGATTATAACAATCACCACAATAATAAAAGGAATAGAAACTATAGAACATTAAAAAAAACCAATGCATTCAATATAAACAAAGGGTCTCAAAGAAATCCATCCAGAAATCCTTACACTAGTAAAGAAATCTACTCCTCTATCTTTGGAGGATTACAACAATAAAGATAAAAGAATCTGAAAATGATAACAATAATCCTCTGCACAATCTCCAAGATAGAACACCTTCACCAATAGAATCCCTAAGAGAGAGAAGAATAAAAAAGGAGAAGAGAAAGATGTAGAGAGAAAATAGTAGTAACTAAAAGTGGCAGCCTAAAAGTGAGTCAAAAGCTTAGGTAAAAGTCTAACAATCGCTTAGATACTGCTCCTAAAAATGGGCCAAAGTGGGCCCAAAATAGACTAATAAGCTATCAGTGCCATTACACGAGCGCTAGCGGTAAATGACCACTGCACCACTCACCAGAATAGTGAGGCCTAAAAATTAATAGAAGTCTCTCCAAGTGCTATAGTGCTAAATGGGCGCTGCATGCTCACCCGAATGTGAGCATCTACGATTTTATTCCTTTTGCTCCAAGCTTTTTCCAAAGAGTTCTTAGCCTTGTTCTTGACATTTTTGCACTTGATCCAAAACCCTTATGCACAAAACCATACTCAAAGAGACAAGTTAAACACAAAACGGTATAATTACAAATTATTTCAAAATCAATGCAAAAGCTAATAATTCCATTAAAATCACACAATGAGGAATAAATCAAAATCCTAATTAATTACATTGATAACACAATAAAACTCATACAAAAAGCTAAGGTTTGGTAGTAAGTTAAGTGGCATAAATGTCCTTTATCAATTCCCATCACTTTTTTTGGCATAACTTGAGCTCCAAGTTGTGTCAAAAATTCTCTCATTTTCTCCATCTCAAACTCTCTTCTTCTTCTTCACCAAAAGACTCCATTTTTGCTCTCCACTCAAGCTCTAAAACCTCAAACAAACACACTACCACCATAGATCATACCCCAAACACTTATGCCTTCTGGAACACGCTAATATTTAACCCAATACGCCTAGGACATATCAAGATTAATTATTAGTTATTACTTGCCTTTAAATTTATTTACAAAATACTTAGCGAAAAATACAAATAAATTTTTTTTTGTTGAAATGGAATATGTAAAATAAAATGCGAGCCTTTGCGTATAACATAAATGAAACGTGAAACGGAAGAATAAATCAATCATACAGAACATAATCATTTAAGGACACCTCAATCATGAGAATAATCATCATAATATTAATCATAATAGTTTAATACATAACCATGAATGACAAAGGAAAGCATAAAGTCTTACCCATATAAGAGGGCGGAGTTTGCAATACATAGAAACTGGAAATACATCAACGAAAAGGAAAATAAAGGCAAGTACATGGTAAATCCCCAAAGATAAGTCTCACAACTATCACTACCCTCACCCTCCACGCCTACTGATGACGCTGATCCTCCTATAGGGAAATGTAGCCCGCAACTGACGGAGCTCCTCGGATGTAGCCCAACGAAGTGGAGACCTAGGCATGGAAATCGAGGGAACGGCGTGGCCTCCACGATGTAGTCCCTTCTCAGGCGTCAACACGCCTCGCATGCCTCGGGTGATGTCCCCGCTACCTCCACCGAGATCCATAGGAAACGAAGGGAAGAGCCCTTCGAGGATCGGCCTCCAACCGAGGACGAGGAACATACTTGGGGTATCCGTGTGCCACCAATGAAGAAGGACAGGCACGACGGGTCGCTTGTCTCATGGTCGCGTCCTCTCAAAGATCAGGTCGTCGCCAAAAGGTGAAGTCGGATCGAAATGATAACTGGAGACGGGGAAGCAAACGGGCGTCCACGTACACAAAAGCGCACCTCACAATGACCCTTGAAGTGGTAGGACTGATGCTCGGGTCATAGTGCACCTCCCAGTGGGAGGGTCAATGAAGATCACGAACGACGCATCGATGTCTGAAGACGTACAGAAAGAGAAACAGAGAGACAGGGGTGAGAATCTTGCTAAAGAATCTCAGGGGGAAATCCTCTATCCTAGTATCATCGTTTACGTCCTTAGGAACCTTAGGTTTATTATGAAAAGGTTAAGCATGCATGGGTTAATTATGAAGTTTTCAGAGTTAATTATCCAAGGTTCGTGTCTTTTATCATGAATCTAGATGCATGTATGCAATGCGAAACATGAATGCATGGCAACATCTTAGGCAGACCAAGCAATAATCAATCAACATATAAGTGGCATGTAACTTCTCTTTGAACATCATTCCTTCATCTTAATCTTGTGACACTAAATATAATAGTAACCACACCCCTTAAACTAGGCTATGAGCTCATACCTTAACTAGTCGTCACTAGTTCTTACTTATCCTCTTGATAAGCGAATCATAAACATAATCATAATCATCATAATCCTGACTCCAGAGTATGGGTAGGGGGCTTAAGGATCACCCATCATGGGACTTTTTCCTTCTTTGAAACGCATCGACTGGTTAAGACTAGCGACTTTGTCCGCTTTGGCTGGCTAATGTCTATGCCCTCATGGTTTTACCTTCTCTCATCCTGAAGGAGAAGTACGTCTCGTGTGTACCTTAAACATCATATTTCTCAAAACCTTTCTTGAGTCTCTCAAATTTGACGGAAATTTGAGCATAAGCTACTTTTCGAATTTCCTCAAATTTGAGTCATGCCACATAGTCTCAATCACATGCAACATTCTTATGGAACTTTCTCAAATCAATAACTTTCTAGTTCACATGAGCATATTCCTCAATCTCATTCATATTTCGAAACCTCATGCATCTCAAATATATGGCACAGCACTTCATCATATCAACATGTCAATTATACATATAAGGTTTCATGCTTGAAATATCGTCATAATCACATCAATAATAACATGCTTACTCGTCCTCATGCTTACATCACACCTCCTATCTCATGGTATTTTATGCTTTGGCCCTTATGGGTCTTAAATTCTTATTCTAGTAATCTTATCACCCATTGCAAGTCTTTATCATACCTAGGGGATTGTTTTTTATAATTCTTCTAACATTATGCTCACTAATTCATCCAACAGCATTATATAGATTAGTCATCAAGATCATTTATTCAACTATGGGGATTCTAGAATCTATGCCTTAAACTCTTTTCTAAGTTCTATCTTCGCCTAAGATTCTATATTCAACTCCTAGGCATAATCACTAGTTATGAACCATCTTCCTTAAGCTCAATTATGCTGGAAATAAGTTATTATTCTTGTGTCTAAGTGCTTTAAGATTCTAGTTCTAAATTCTCCCTATTTGTTTAGTCTCACCAATCCTCCGAAAACGTTCCTCACTTCACTCAAGCATAATATTACGCATTCTAACTCCTCAAATAGAATTCATACAGTGGCCACAAGAGATAAGACATAAATCAAAAATGTTCATCACACATAATCACATAAACTCATGTTATAAGTGCACACGAGTTGCTAGTTTTTCTCTTGGGACAATTTTAGGAGCAAAAGGTGTTCTGGTAATTGATTACATGTGCCTGGTAATCGATTACACTAATAGGTAATCGATTACAGGGTTTTAAGGTCCTTGGGCATGAAGAACACCTTGGTAATCGATTACATTGTCTCTGGTAATCGATACCAGGACCAAAAACCCTTCGAAAAATTACTTGGTAATCGATTACATAAGCTGTTAATCGATTACCAAGACCTTGGAATTTGAAAAAATGAATTTTTGACATATTCCCAACTATTTAAACACCTTGAGACCTCATAAAACATTTTTCCAACATTTTTCAAAAATCATCCTTTCATTTTACAAAATCAAACCATCCTTGTTTCATACTAAACATATTCACTTATCATGGTTAAGACTTCCTTTTCAAGGTACTTAGGGCAAGTCTTTGAGCTCTAGAGTATTTAGGTGATAACATAATCTTAAACATGCTATGCACTTCATTTTACTCTTCATTACAAAGTAAAGTGAGAGCATAAAATAAATATGAGATGCAACCTCATTATTATCTTTAAGGATTAAGTGATGACTTGAAATATAAACATGAAATGCAAGCTTGGGAATTTAAATATGGTAATGCAAGTTCATTCATTTATTCTTATGAGATTAGTGATGGCATCAAAATAAACATGAGATGCAAGACATAAACTTAAACATGAATGCAACTTGTTTTATCTTAACTAGAGCTCTTACAAGACTTTAGAGGAACATCAATAGCCTTAACCCAACATGTATCTTAACAATGGAAGATGAGCTTTAGAGTTCTTAACACCAAGTCTTCAAAGAAGACTTTGGTTTTGAACTTCATCATCAAGCTCAAGAAAATAGATTAAAATAAGAATACCAACATTTTAACAAAACAAACACAAATAGAACTACTCATATTCTTTATTTTATTGCTCATGGGCTTCAATCTAGAGTAAAACTCTTAGAACGGCCGACCAACTTTAAGGTTGGCAAGGGTAAGCTTAGAGCTCTTTGAAAACATGTGATTAATTTTCTTTACAAAACTTTTGTGATCTACTTAACATTTTAGCAAACCTTGTTCAAAAAAATGAAAAGGAAAAGAAAAATAAACCAAGGAAAAGAAAAGAACTCAAGCATATATGGTCCAAGACCAAGTTGTTTCAAGCTTTAGAGGTTTCTCACATGACAACAACAAGTCATTATCTTGAAACCTCATCATCAAGCCAAAGTTTTTCTCATCAAAGGCTCTAGGCCGAAAATAAAGAGAGAGGGAGAACTTGGAAAAACCAAGAGAAAACTAGAACTCTTCCTTAAAGGAAGCACACAAAACTTAGAAAATAAACCCCTACCTAAAGAAGTCTTGAAGAGAGGAGGAAAAGCTTTGTTTCTTGAGAGGAAAAGGGAAGAAATCCTTCTTGAACTCTTGCTAAAAAACTCGGCCAAGGAAGAGAGAAAGAGCTCTTTGTGTTTGGGAAGAAAGTTGGAAGTTTGCTCAAGTGTGTAAACATTCAAAGAGCTTTCAAGCTAGTGTATTTATAGAAGATTGAGAGCTCATGGATGGCCAAGAGGAGGAGGAGTGGCCGGCCATTTGAGAGGAGAGAAGGAAAATATCTCTTGGCCAAGGCATGGTCTTAGGCATGGTGTTGGACATGAGCAAGGTATGGGCAAGGTATGGTGGAAAGCATGGCTCTTTTGTGTGTAAAATAAATCAACATGTGAGGAAAATGGGGGAGGATTTTTGGCCAGCATAATCAGCCCAAGGGGGAGGAAATTGTTCATGTAATTGTGGTTTAATGTGTGTTTAGGTGTTTCTTTGATTAGGCTTTTGATTAGGAGTTTGTAAGAAGGTGTTTAGGTAAGATAATTGGTTAATTAAGGATGTCAAGACTTGATTAGGGAGTGGTCATACTAGATTAACAAATTAAATTCATTTTTTAGTCAAATGAGGTATGGCACAATTCCTTAATTTAAGGAATTGGAGAGAGAAAACACTATTCAAGATTCCATGACTAGGAATCTTGAATTAAAGAATGCAATTAGAGTTTATCTAAGCAATCTTAGGTTCTAATTAACCTTAATAAATTATTTTGACTCTAGATTAATTATTGAAATAAATTAATCTTCGATTAGAGCCTAATATTGCTTAGGTTTGCTTAATTGCGTCATTAGGCTCATTACACTGTTCTAGGGGCAAAATGGTAATTTTGCACTAAAACTGCCCGGACCTTCCGCTCAACTAAACATCAAACATCACTTAAAAACATCATTCTAAACTTCCTGGAAAATTTGGGCTCAAACGGCACCTTTTACCCGTGTAGACACAGCAGGGTATTTTGGTCATTTTGAGCCGAAAGTTTAGAAATGAGATTTTCACCTTGGATATCATTAAATATAACCCCCTTCAAACATTGAGTTGACCCATTTGAGGACTACCTGGGCAACTGACCTTTAATTCTGGGTAATGACCTCAGGGACATTTTGGTCATTTGCACTCAAATAGCAGAAATTCGGGCATTACACCTTCACCTCCATACACAAAGCCACCACAAAAATCCTTTCTCTTATTTCTCCTCTTCTTGGCTGAAACTTCATCCTCTACAAAGAAAAGATTTCTCTTTCTTTTCACAAGAGGTGTTTTCATCTTGCAAGCAGGAAAACATCTTTTGGTACGAATATTATTTTATGTTCTTCTTCTTATTTTTCTCTTTCTTTTTGGTTTTGGCATTTGGTTGTGATCAAGGCTATGGCATGATGATGATTTTGAGACTATCATGTTTATGACCTCTAGAGCTCAAAGCTTGATCCTTTGTTTTCAAAAGAAAATAGCTAAAGAATGCACATTTTTTTCTTTCTTGGTTATTTTGAGCTTGATGGTGAGTCAAAGATAATAAGGTTCTTGGAACCATGAGGTTGAAGGACTCTAAAGCAAATTCATGCCTTTTAAGGCTAAAATTCATCCATCGTTTATTTTGTGAGAAAAAGTTTTTATTTTGTTAAGATTAATAGGGTTGAAAGTTTGTTAGATATCTTGGGTACTTGAGCTCCAATGATATGTAAAAATGAGCTTGCATTCATGTTTATATTTCAAGTCTTGCATTCATGTTTATATCAAGTTTTGTATTTCATGTTTATATTTCAAGTTGTCACCTTATATTCTTAAAGGCAAAAAAATGAACTTGCATTTCATGTTTATATTTCAACCATTGCATATCATGTTTATATTTGCAAGTTGTCACCTTATATCCTTAAAGGCTTAAAATGGACTTGCATTCCATGTTTATGTTTCAAGTTGTCACCATATGCTCCTAAAGGCTTAAAAATGAACTTGTATTTCATATTTATATTCCAATCCTTGCATATTATGTTTATATCTTCAGCCTGGCCTATATTCTTAAAGACTTAAAATGAGCTTGTATAGCATATTTATATTTTTAGCCATCACCAATGTCTCTAATGCTCAAGACTTGCCCCCTTTTGTCTTAAATGGAAATTTTGATCATGGATATATATATATATTGGCCAAGCATGAATAATGGGTTTGAAGTTGGTTTTATTTTATTTTAAAACTCAAATCTTGTGTCTAAAGTATTCAAAGGAATTTTGAAAGAGTAAAGAAACCAAAAGGAGCAAAAAAGTGATTTTTGAGCAAATAGAACCCTATGAATGAAATTTTACTTGCCATTGTTTTAGTGATGAAATATAATTTCCCAAGTGTTAAAACAATTGCATTTGTTTTATGTAACACCCTAATAATTAACCCAATACGCCTAGGTCGTATCTGATTAATTACTAGACTTTACTCTTTGCTTCAGTTCCTTAATCATGCTTTGAAAATACTTAGTGAAATTACGAGCCATTTTTTTTTTAAACATAATTGAAAACGTGAGCCGCGCATAACGTGAACGATAAAGAGAAAACGAAAGACATATCATGAAGAACACATCATATTGGCTCCATCATATGACATCCATAATTACATTTCACATAGATATTTTGCCTACCAACAGAGTTAAGCTAGATGTAGGCAATCGAACAAAACATAAATAATATATGGATGGAAAAACATCTATTAACGGCACCTATTTATAACACTTCAGAGATAGGAATAGATATCCAAGTTCACGCTCAAGGTCTAGCAATACGTTCCTCAAGGATAATAAGCTGGTTCACAAGATCACGTGCATCTACCAGGTGAGAGCATCAACGGAATCACGAACATCACCATCACTTTCTGAAGACGAGATGGAAAGAAAGAAAGAGGGAATGAGAAACTTATAAAAGAATCTCAGTAGGGTACTCACCTCATATGCATCGTGTCATCATCATCGTCCCCAGGAACCTTGGGTTTCATTATGAAATGTGAGCATGCTAAGATTCATTTATTAGTTCGAAAATATACTTTACCGAGGTTCGTCATTTTAATCATGCGTCTTATAATGCATCATAAACTTAGCATGTCATGTTTATAATGAACTTTTCCTTTCATATATAATAACATAATTATGCATAAGACCACATCATATTCCTCATCATCATATCATAAATACTATGCATAGAAGAATATCATATTTCTCATCATTATCTCATAAATACTATGCATAGAAGAACATCATAATCACATAATACGTTACTTAGTTCCTTAGGTGACTTAAAGTTACTTTCATCATCATTTTCCTGGGCCACCCTATACTCCACCCTTTTGGGAGTAATCTAGGTTATGAGCTCATACCTTACTAGTCGTCACTAGCATATACTTATCCCTTTTGATAAGTAAAATCCGACTCTACCCTTTTGAGAGAACGGTTTAGGGGCAAGAATCACCTTTTCACCACCTATAGTCTGATGGGTCCAAAGGATCATTTCCTCATAAGTTTAAGTCACCATTAAGTCTTTGCATGTTATATCATAATACAATTCTCAATTCATAATCATTCATAACATTTTCTCATTTATAGTCTTATTCTGAATAATATATATACCAACTGTAATCATGCATCTGGAGATTCCCAAAGAGAGGTGGGTCACAAATGGACACGCTTAAATACCAAGTCTTTCCTAGCCAGAACCTTTCCAAATTACACTTTTACTAATATACTTTCTTCCAGCAACAAGGGTAAATTTTTAAATAACAAAGAATATTTCATTATTTCATGCATAAGCATTCTCATTGTTTGCAACAGCAACTATAACATGCAAGCCCGAAAATCATTCAATGATATCAAATACTTAATAAGCATCAAATCACTACATAGACTTATCATTTCAAACTTCAAAGAACCATCATCATAAATTCTTACCGAAAAGTCTTAAACAACGAAACTTTAGAATCGGGTAACCTCAATTATCAAACTAATTAATTATGCATCTAAGGGATTCATTATCATCATTACCATTAATTATAAGCCTTAAGAACATTATTAAACTATATGGGACAGCATAGGCAGCAAGTTATATTTAAGGTTTTACGGTGTGCTAAAAGTTGCATTTTTAACCCTTTCTCGTTACCTTTTCCTTATGATGCTAAAATTAATTACTAAACCAATTATGAATCATTCTCCCTTATCTAAACATAATAAAATCTGGTTCTTAAGGCCACTAAAGGCTCTGGACAGAATGCATAAATTTCATTCTCTAAAGTTCTAGAAATCTTGCTTTTACGGTTTTCTAGGAAGCTAGTTTTATCTCTAACATGCATAGAATCATTCCTTTAGCAATAAACCATAATTATCACAACTTCAAACATATTAAACCATCATCATACAGTAGTACTAAACTCAGATTAGTGGCTGAATCATGAACCTCACATAATTGCTTAAAATCACATTTTAAGTACATGTAAGATACTAGTTTCCCATAAAATCTTTGCAAAGCCTTAAAACTCTTTTAGAAACTAATTCTTTTTGTTAATCTTGAAAGAAATTATAGAACTAAATCAGTAGCTATTTAAAATCACTTTGGCCTACCTTAATTATGAGGCCGATTTATATATTGAAAGAATCTTCATGATTAAAATTCTCACTTAAGATAAAAGGAGCAAGTCTTGAGCTTTAGAGATTTAGGTGATAACTAGAATCATAAACATGCTATGCAACCTCATTTTAATCTTGTCTTTATAAGGTGATAACTTGGAATTATAAACATGATATGCAAGAAACTTGCGGTAGTCCGCACTGGACCAGTGGAGGGAGAAGAATCTTAAGAAACGCGGCAGTCACTGGACCTGAAGGGAGAAGAGAATTCTTATTACATCTTATTAAGCTCCAAACTCAAGACTTTTTAAAGAATGAATTCTTTGACTCCAATAATCTTAAGGAAGCTTTAGAGTTTTTATTACCATGGTTCCAACTTTGCTTGTGATACTTGGGCAAGTCTTTGAGCTCTAGGATCTTTAGGTGATGACATAAAATAAACATGCCATGCGTTGATTCTTTTAGCCATTATAAAATAAAGTGAGAGCATAAAATAAATATGAGATGCATCCTCTTTATTATCTTTGAAGATTAAGTGACAACTTGAAACATAAACATGAAATGCAAGCTTGGAAATTTAAACATGAATATGCAAGTTCATTTATTCATTCTTGAGAATTTAGTGATGACATAGAAAGTAAACATGGTTATGCAAGGCATAAACTTAAACATGGATGCAAGTTCATTTTATTTCTTTACTAGAGCTCCTCCAAGACTTTAGAGAAATATAAATTCAACCCAATATATCTTAGCAAGACAAAGTGAAAAATACATCTTTCAAGTTCTAAACTCAAGATCTTTATTTTTACATCATAAAAACATCATTCTTTAAAGTTTTGCATCAAGTGGAATTTTCAAGCTTTAGAGGCCTAACTTGTGATGGATTTACAACCAACACTCAAGGTCCTCATCATCAAGCTATCATCATATTCCCATATAGGCCTTATGGCCGAAATGTTCAAAGGAAAAGAAAGAAGAAAACCGAATGGAAAAGCTAGAGAAAGTCCATGAAATCATCATTTTGAACCAAGAACAACACTTAGCAAAGCATAGAAATAAGCTTAAAGACAACTCCCTACCTAATTTTATTTGAAGGAAAGGAAGAGAACTTGGTTTCTTGAGTGAAATGAAAGAAAATCTCTTTGAGAAATGGGAGAAGAATTTCAGCCAAGAGGAGGAAGAAAGAAAGCTTTTGGTGCTTCTAAAAACTAGAATTGTGTAAGTTATGAACTAAGGCCTCTAACACTCCTTCAAGCATGCCTATTTATAGAGATTTTGAGGCTCATAAATGGACAAAGGGAGGAGGAAATCTGACCAAATTTGAGGAAACAAGGAAGAAAAATCATCTTGTTTGGTGGCTTAAAACATGGAATCATGTTTTCATGGTTCCTTGTTTTCATACCTTGGTTTTTGTGCATTCTTTGACAAATTTTCTGATGCATTATGGACCAAAATTTCGTGCATTACAGCCCAAGGAGGATAAAATTTGTGTGTTCCATGTATTATTTAGGTGTAGGTAGGTATCTTTGCAAATTAGAGAATTTACAATTAAGGGCTTAGGTGAATTAGTAAGCAATTTGAGTGTTTTTAAGCAATTTTAAGTTCTAATCAATCTAAATAAATAATTTTGACTCTAGATTAATAATTAGAATTTAATAACCTTTAATTTGAGCCTAATATTGCTTAGGTTTTGCTATACGAATCAAAAATCTCAAAATTTGCAAAACTGCACAAGAGAGGGACAAAATGGTAATTTTACTTAAAAATTGCCCGAGACCACCCGAGCTTAACTAATGGTTAATCATAGCTTAAAAACATGTTTTAAAACATTTTAGTGAGGTTCGGGCTAGTGGCACGCAAATGAGTTAAAAAGCCGGGGCGTTTTGGTCATTTCGCGTCGAGCTCAAAATTAGGATTCTTCTCCTCTATTAACACACATAACACAAACAATCCCTTATTAATATCAAAACATCCCCTTGAGGATGGGTGGGGCCCACGATCCTCATTTTCTGAGTAAAATAACCTCAGGGCATTTTGGTCATTTTACACGTACAAAATTTGGGTTTGCAACTCTTGCACGAATTGCTCCTAACCTTTCTTCTAATGTTATATTCCTTTATTGAGGATTGTTTGGTCTCAAATTATATGAAAAATTACCTAGGGTAATTCGGTAATTTCAAACGACAGTAAAAATTGGGTGTTACATTTTAAATGTATTAGAATAGTTTTTGGGAGAAACTACTTATTAGATCAGAACCCTTCAGAAAGCTTTATTGCGAAATGTTTTAAATGATAACACAACAAGTTTTGGAGAAAATATTTTGAAGAATAACTAATGTTTACCTTGAATTTCGTGAAGCAACAAATAGGCCATTACATTAGCATAACATGGTTCTTAAAGAGAAAATATTTTCACATGACATGTACAAACATGTTTAATCTCATTTTGAAGAGATTGGAATTTAATGAAAGTGAAAAATATATCATGGAATGATCATATATATGTTTAATGTATTGAAGAAATTTTCACATACAAGAAACCAAGGTTCATATCTTCAGAAAGTAGCATAAGACCTCAAAAAGTACATTTCAAGTGAAGATTTCAATCTAAATCTTGAAGCAAGTATGTACTACAACCTTCAATCATCATGATCGTAATCATATCATCATCTACAAGCTCTGATTGAAGACCATGATCGAAGAAATTTCAGAAACTGCAATCGCACTTTAGAAAGTACGTTTTAAAGTGAAATGGTGCACTTTATAAGAAATGAGGGAAATTTGAAATTCAAATTTAAAGTCAAATCCAATCATAGACTAACGTGACATCTCTTTTGCCAACTTGGTCAGTGCTCAGCTTCTAAAAGGAAAAGTTCATAAACATCATTCAAAAAGTAAAAAGTAATTTCTGAAGGTGACCTCAGAAACCTCTATTTCATAATGACTTCTGTAATAGGTTTGACAATGTCGAGCTACTCCTCTAGATTGCAAACAGATGATCAACATATGTTACTTGGACAACAGATCAAGGCAAATATAAATGCATAACATCTATATATAGAGATGTTGTTCTTACCACAAAGAGATTTTGGAAGAACATAGTGCTGAAACGAAAAAATTCTCCCTTATTTTTTGTAAAGTTTACTATATCTTGTAATCAGTTTCTTGCTTGTAAAAATCTTCTTTCTATGTTCTTAACATATATATGTTCCTCCTAGGAGGAATCATTAGAAGAAGTCATTCAAGTTTTCTAGATCTATATTTGTTCATCTTACGAAAACTTGAGTGTTAGTTAATTTGAGTGAGAAACTCAAACACAAACCTTTATAACCCTAATCTGGTAATGATCATTGTGAGTTAGCTTTGAAAAGATAAGCAAAGACTACTTGTAACGTGATAGTATGAGTGAACTACTGGTCACGAGGTTAGTTTGGAAAGGCTGGTTAAAAGACTACTCAGTGTGACAGGAAAGTGTACTTGCGCTCATGGTGTTAGCTTGGAGAAGCTAGTGAAAGACTACTCAGTTGTGATAGTAGAGTGTACTTGTTTGTCATTGGTAAGAGCTTGAAAAGGCTATTGTAAAAACTATCTAACTTTCTCAGTCTGAGAAATGTAACACCCTAATATTTAACCCAACACGCCTAGGACGTATTCAACTTAATTATTAGTTATTACTTTTAGGTTCAGTTCTTAACTTTAAGATTTATAAAATACTTAGCATAATATAGGTAAAAAAAAATTTTGAACTTTAAAATCAAAACGTGAACCGCGCATATAGAAATAAATTACGTCATAGGCATACATGAATTACAAATGAAACAGAACATCATGAGCAAAAACATATCATCATAGATTCATATGTGTATCAGTAACATCAAGCATTCTTCTTTTGCACACCAAAATATACATATATCATATATAGCATCCTACCCACAAAGAAAGGTTAGGTTAAGTACAATCGTCCCTCGAAATCATGAGAAGAAAAACTAAATACCAGCTAGCTAAGACCCATCTTCCCCTCTATTCCTCCGGGTGCGCCTAGGTAGATAACCTCTAAATCAAAAAGGCTATCCTAATCCATGAAATATGCACAGGTGCTCTGCGGTCCACTACCAACTCCTATTGCTCCTGCTCCTGGAGGGAAGAAGGTATCTAATCCATTGAGTCAGCGTTGGGTGTGGCAAGATGGTGGACGAGTCAAGCATGGGCATCTTGACCTGGTTCGGTGGCTCCTCCATGGACGGACATGACTCATCTCATCAGCTGCATGATAGTGGCCTTTCTATCACTACCATCTCCCACCATAGGAATAGTGGGTAGAAGCACGAAAGAAGCTGAGTGGGTGAATACTTGGAGGGTCTAACCATGGCTCAGGAGGTCGAGGTGGTGATTGAGGCACGTACACGGGGACATCACGAACAACCAACATAGCAAGGCGAGTAGTCCACCGTCTCTATGGAGATGAGCGCGTGAAAATGAGGTCATCCGTAACGGGGTGGGGGAGAGTCTTGGAGCTGGTAATTGGGTGTGCAAAGGGGCACCCTGATGAAAAAAAGGCGAACAACACATCGACCTACAAAGTAATAAGTCTAGGTAGCATCAAAGTGCATCTCCCACGTGGGAGCGTCAACGTAAATCACAAAAGTCGCCATCTACCTTTGAAGATGAGATGGAAAAAGAAAAGAAGGGATGAGAAACCTATACAAGAATCTCAAGAAGGGTTTTAGCCTCCTAACATTTGTCATCATCTACGTCCTCAGGAACCTTGGGTTTCATTATGAAATTAGTGGGAACTATATATATATATATATATATATATATATATATATATATATATATATATATATATATATATATTGGGTTCTTAATTAAGTTCTAAACACCTTATCCGAGGCCCGTACACTTTAGCATGAGTCTTAATGCATGAATGCAACATACTAAATCATGGATGCATGTTAATGCCATAATCAAGATATCGTAGAATCATATTAAATGGGCCTACATAGAGAATGTAAAATCCTTGTAACATGATCTTTCATTATTATTCTTTTAGGTGACTTAAATTTCTTATTCTCTTTTCCATGGAGGCCACCCTAATACTCTCCCGTTTTCAAAGTTCTAGGTTATGACCTCATACTTAAACTAGTCGTCACTAGTCTACACTTATCCTCTTGATAAGCTAAATTCCCAACTCCTAGAGTGGGGGCCAGGGGGCATAGGATTACCTTTCATAACTATTAATTCCTGGAGTCTAAAGGGTCCTTATTGGATCACTCCTAACCATTAATTCCTGGAGTTTAGAGGATCATTTCCATGTGTCTTATATCACCTACTATCTCAATATGTTATTTAGGATGCAAATGTGAGCATGTAATCATAATTTATCATCTAACATATCATGCTTATAATTCTCATAGATCATGCATCTTAATCATTCATTCATAATTTTATCATGCCACAAAATCATCATGTCATTGATCACATAAACAATGATCACATCTCTTGCATATATCTATAAGCATAATATTAAACGTTATCTTATAACAGCAAACATGCTCCTACCTAGTATGCCAAAATTCAAGGACCCACTCAACTAATGCATATGCTATACTTAACATGTATATATATATATATAACACACTAGGTGTAACATCCTCCCAGTACAACCCCATCCTTAAGTCATGACGTCACACTTAAGAGTTATTACTTATTAATTAATGTACCTTTCTTAAGTATCTATAGCAAACTGATTAATGTAGATAATAAATAAGTGCAATTCTATTAGAACATATAACAAAAGAACACTACATTCATTGAGTACATAGCTGAGTACAAGAGGAAGCTCCTCTATGAGCTTTAGTACATATTTCTTCTCTAATATAGTTACATACATATCCATTCCACTAAATACAGCATAATATAAACATTCACTGCTACACTATTGCTATTTCCGAGTTCTTCGTAGCAACGTCATCATCCCCTGACTTAGCCTAGACGACACGGAAACACAAACACATAAGGGTGAGAATTAAACAATTCTCTCTAGGGAAACTCCCAGTTACACCATCATAATGTCATTGTCATTACTCCAGCCACTTCGGTTTATTACGAAAATGTGAGTATGCAACATAAACTAAAGATACATTTTAAGGTTCTAAAATCATTCCTCCGAAGTGGGTAGCTTTTAATAATCAACCACTTAGAGTAAATATATCATAATGTTTTAACAAATAATAAATCATCCTAGGCAGCCAATCTAGAGTAAGATGAGTATGCATATAATACATGCGGTGAACTTATCTCAATGTGGCATGGTTCCACTTATGACCATAGAAATCAAGTCAATGCATTTTTCTTTTTCATTGACATAGGAAAGACTTAGTTATACCTAACGGGTATTTGCCGCGGACAATTTCACAATAAATAAGTTATACCAAATGGTATTTGTAGTGAATTACACTACACAAGGGAAATAGACGCGTATGGGACTAAGCTCATTCCTATATGTGATCATCAAACTTCATTTTTTTTCCATTTCCGAATCACACACAGATCTATTCTAGCCGATACGTCTACCGACTATAAATTTGGGGAGTTTCTCTTTTCTATTTCCTTCCCTCATTCAACCTAAGTCTTGTTTCTGTTTTGTCCATATGTCAGAACATGCATAATTTAAGTTTATACATTCTCTTTTCCTTTTTCCAAATGCATGCATAAAGCACATGTAGACATTTCATTCACAATGAAATCTCAATGATGCCTCATAAACCACTCTTTACTTCCTCTAGCATGCATTTATATGTCACAAGTCACATGACCAAATAGGTAACATCAAGTACACATATCATACTAGAACCAAAAATGCCATTAGTTCATCAATTCACAATATCAATCCATTTCCAATACAATGGCAGATTTGATACCTTTGTAGCATAAATTTATTTGCCCATCAAAAAATCAATTTAGAAGCTATAAAAATTCTCAAGGATACTTCAATGTGTCCACAAGGTTTCATAAAAATTTCAACACAAACGGAGCTCTCTAACTCCTTCAATAAATTGTACAAATTTAGTGGTCAGGACCACCAATTCAAGCTAGACAGAGTTCTCATAATTTTTAACCCTAGGAAATGATTGAATCAATGTACAATAAAATTTACAGTAATATTTCAATATGTTATTAACTTCCTGTAAAAATTTCAAGGGCTAGTTCAATCATTTGTTATGGTAATAAATCGGATAACTTTATTGTTTCAGTTTCAACATTTCAGGCAGCATTAGTCTCATTTTGGTTTCTGATTTTTTTGAGGCAGTAAACCTTAAAATTAACATCCAAGAAAATTCATGTAGTTAATTTAAGATGTTAACTCCAACATATAATTTTTATAATATACCAGAAAATTCGTCCACCACTACTACCTAGGAAAATCGAAAATCCAAAGCCTAGTCCAAACTTCTTTTGATAAAAACCATTTTCTAACACCATCCAAACACACCACAAAAATTAATACATCAATATCAACATAATATCACTCAATACAACCAGAAATTTTGGACCTAGCTCAAGCCAAAATAGACCAAAAAAATTTGACAAAGAAAGACAACAGAAACCCTACTTTGAGTGTCTTAATGGCTCCTTGGTCCCAAGATGCTTTAAGATTGTCTTCTTGCTTCCCAAAGCTCCCCAAATCAACCCAAACTCCTCCTTAACTCAGTGAGGGTGAAGTAGCAAGGTATGTTTTGGTGAGGGATAGATATTTTAATCAATTAGTTTTGTAGGGTTTGAGGTGTAGAACACGTTTTGTCAGGAATTTTGGAGTTTTAGCAACTCTAGCTTAGGGTTTTTGGGATTAGAATTCAAAGTGAAGCTCAAGAGGATGAAAATGGTGGCTGGTTTGTCTCCTTGAAGGCTGCATGAAATTTTGAAGAAGAAAGGAAGAAATTGTGCTCTTAAGTCATTTATTATAACATGTGTTGGAATTGTTTTCTACCACAAAAATTATTTCCTTAAGATAAATAGATAAAATTTTGTAAGATTCTTATTGGCTAATCATAAAGGTGAAAAGATGTGGCACATCTCAAGCCACACACTTGTCCTCCTTAGGTGGCAAACTTGCACTGCAAGTTTTATTTGTGTAAGAAACCACACCAAAATCTCACCGAATGGGTAAACACCGTACCATTGAACCATATTACCCGAAGATTAAATTCAGGTATAAAATCCTTATTCCTAACTATTTCTAACCATAAACCTCTTTTTCTCAATTCTGCATTTCTAGTCCGAGGGTTTCGGCTGGTAGGCCTGGGCCCGTAGGTTACTATTTACGGCGTGAATTTTTTTTTTGACAGGTCCGTTGGGCCACCCTCATCATTGCTATACTGTCATATTTTTTAAATTATGAATAACAAAGCTCAAATTAATTTTTAAATAATTTTCAGGTGTTACAGGAGGGATCGTCATTCACATAACTCAAAACTTAAGCATATAGAGTAACCAATCCACTTTATCTTGCTTAGAACACTCTTATTTGTACAATTGGTTTCCTGGTAATCGATTACATGTGCTGGTAATCAATTACCAAATCAAAAACTGTTCCAGGTAGTAAACATCCGTTAATCGATTACATGGGTTGGTAATCAATTACTAGAACCAAAATTTTACAAAGATCATCTGTAATCGATTACATAGGCTGGCAATCGATTACCAAAATCCCCAAATTTTGAAAAACCAAAGTTTCAACACAATGCAAGTTGCTCTTTCATTTTAAGACCATTTTAAAGCATCATTTTAACATTCCTCTTGAAATCATACTCATATTCCTACAAAACAAACAAGTTCTTCACTAAAGTTTTGTATGTCATAAAAGTAAGATTCAAACCTCAAAAGAGAATAAAACCAACATTAGATTATGGCCAAAAACACACTCAATAGCCATGATCAAGATTTCCATTTTAAGATACCAGGGCAAGTCTTTGAGCTAAGGAATTAGGTGATGACAAGAATCTTAAACATGCTATGCAACCTCATTTTTAGCCATTTTTTATTATAAGGTGATGGTTTGGAAATATAAATATGGAATGCAGAATTATTTTTAAGTGTTTAAAGCTTATGTGACAACTTGAAATATAAACATGAGATGCAAGACTTGAAATTTAAACAAGGAAATGCTAGTCCATTTCTTTAGTCTTCAAGATTTAAGGTGATGACTTGGAAATAAACATGATATGCAAGGCATTGAAACATAAACACGAGAAGCAAGAGCTTGAAATATAAACATGATGCAAGTCCATTTTCATATCTTATTGAAGTTCAAAAAATCAAACTCTCAACACCAATCAATCTTAACAAAATGGAAATAAGCTTTAGAGTCCTCTAACACCATGGTTCTAAGAACCTCATCTCTTGGACTCACCATCAAGCTCAAAGAAAAATCAACAAAGACAACCAACAATAATCCATTTTTCATACTTTTGTGAGACCAAAGAAAAATAAGTCAAGCCTTGAGCTTTAGGTCAAACACATGATGGTTTCACAACCAACATCAAGACCCTCATCATCAAGCCATGGTCTTAAACATCAAAGAAAGAAAAAGCATTTCAAAGGAACTAACAAGTATTCTTCAACCATCACTCTTTAAAATTGAAAATAAATCAGTCCTTGGGCTCTAGAGGTCAAACACATGTTGGTTTCACAACCAACATCAAGATCTCTCATCATCAAGCCATAGTTTTTGACCATCCAACAACAATAAAATGAAAAGAGAAGGAAGGAAAGGAAAGTTCAAAATTGAAATTGAAGGAAAAAAAAGAGCAAAAACATAGCCATTCATCCATCACCGAATCCGAAAATGAAAAAGAAACAAGAGAAAGAACTCAAAACAAAATCCCTACCAAGGTTGTTTCTTTAGTTGAAAATAAGGAAGCTTGACCTTTGAATGGAGAGGTTATGTGTTTGAGAGTTGATCTAAGGTGGAGGTGTGGTGGTTTGGGATTGAAAGGAGCTTGAGAATGGAAGTGGAAAAGGAAGAAGAGTAAGCTTGAGTTGAGAGAGAGAGGATTTTTGGCCAAGCTTTTTGACCAAGATTGCTACCAACAAAAGTAAATGGTAAAATGGGAGTTCTTTGGAGTGTATTTGTGTTTATGAAAATTGAAATATAAAGGAAAAAGGGGGAGGGAGTCTAGGCCTCCTAGGCTTTTTGGGGAGGATTTTAATTTTTCATGTGGATTAGAACTTGGGTTTGAGATAGATTTGATTGGGGAATGAGTTAGCAATTGGTAATTGGGTGTTTGGGTTAGTAATCATGTGTTTAAGGCTTTCCAAGACATGATTAAGGAGTGGTCTTGCTCACTTAGTTTGAATTAACCTCAATTAGTTTGAAATTCAAACTCCAACACATTCTTAAATTTAAGGGATTAGAGAGAAATTACTATTTAGTCATGACATGACATAATGTCTTTGATTTAAAAGGGAATTTGAACTTCCTTAAACAAACTTAGGCCTTAATTAACCTCAAATAAATAATTTAACTCAAAATTACTAGATAAAATTAATTCATCTTTAATTAGAGCCTAACATTGCCTATGTTTCCGTAATTGTTTAATTAAACTCATTTAGCACCGTTCAGGAGCAAAATCGTAAATTTACACAAGCACTCACCGGACCACCAGGACTTCAGAATATCATGCAACACTTACAATTCACATTTTGAACTCCATGATGGCCAGGTTCAACTTCACTTCATCTCGCGTTAAATTACCTCAGGAGTACTTTGATAATTTTGTGCATGGGAAAAACTAGGAAGTTGAGATTTTCATCCCTAACACATCCATAACACATTTAATCCCCTTCAAATATTAAACTAGCCCCTTTAGGATAGCCCTGACGACCATCTTCTTACCGCCATCCCTAACTCTATTTTCGCTGCACTTCAAGTTTTATACTTGATAGTTTTTATGTAAGCTTTTTCAGAAATAGAAAAAGAAAGATGAAGCACAATTCAACCCCATTCTCGTGCATTTTTCTACCTACACTAGTAACTAGAAAGGGATAAAAATGTAATTTCTAAAATTTTTTCATATTTCCAATTTTCACCACTGTTTGGTACTGTTTGGGTGTTTTAAAATATTAATAATTGTTGCAAAAATTATTTTTAACATCCTAGGTGTCTAAAAGGATAATTACAAGTGTTAGTTTTGGATAGTTTTGCAAATGCGAAAGTTATACCTCGAAACTTCTCAAAAATGGCAATTTTGGCCAAATAAATTTAATTAGAGTTAATAATGATTTTGAATGTGTCCATGTGTTGAAAAATACCATTTATGATGCTAACAGTGATTTTTACAAGTGTTGACATTTACTAAGTGTCAAAAAGTGAAACTTTGCACTTTTGACCCCCAAAATCTAATAAAATTGGAAAATGGCCCAAAATGGTTTTTATGATGATTATAAAGAGGTTTCCAAAGTGATATGGGTCTTTTAAAGTGTAAATTAATTTTAAGGATCATTAGTTTTGAGGAAAAGTGTTGAATAAGAAATTTACACTTTGACCCATAAACATTTAGAAATTTCAATTTTGATGTATTCTGGACTAAAGTATAAATATCAAGGACTTGATGATATAGATATGAATGATACATTATGAGAGCTATGTTCATATGAATTGATTGGAAATCATATGACTTGAAGTGGTTATGTGAAATTTTGTATTGCTAAATATGCATGCTTGATTCTTGACTTATATGCAAGGGATGATTACGGTTTTCATTGTATATATCATGTTGAACATAGCATACACATTAGCTAAGTCTGGTCCTTAATTTCTGGCATATTGGGTAGGAGCACGTTTACCTTTCATTGAGATATTGATGATAACATACTTGTGGATATATGCGAAATGAGATGCATGCTTATATGATTAATGATATGATGATATGTGGCATGTTAAATTATGAATGATTAATTAAGATGCGTGAATTATATGTTATATGACAGGAAGCAAATTTGGGGAAACTTCATTCCCAGCCATTATGTAGTCGGATTTCCAAATTTGTGGACTTAGAAAAATTGCAAAGTTTATGAGCATGAAAATGTTAAATGATAAGTTACGATAATGGATATGATTATATGCTCATATTTGCATCTCTAAATGACATGCTAAAATTAAAGGTGACATAAGACACATGGAGATGATCCTCTAAACTCAGGAATTAATGGTTATAGGAGGTGATCTAATAAGGGAATTCTTCAGACTCTAGGAATTAATGATTATAGGAGGAAACCTAAGGAGGTGATCCTTTAGACTCTAAGAATTAATGGTTATGAAAGGTGATCCGACCCCTATCCTACATTCTGGAAGTCGGAAAATAGCTTATCAAGTTAGATAAGTGTAGGCTTGTGATGACTAGCTAGGTAGAGCTCATAACCTTAGAACTCTTAAAAGGGGGAGAGTATTAGGGTGGCCCTTATGAAAAATTAAGAAAGCTAATCACCTAAGAAAGGAAAAGGGGAGTGCTATAGTTGTTCATTTTCCTTATGTTTCTATATTATGTCAATGTGTATTGGAATGTTGCATAAGGTATTGACATGCATTCATAATATGGTATGATACATCCATGTCATTAAGATTCATCCTAAAAGATACGAGCCTCGGCTAATGGTTTTGAAACTTATTTATATCCACTATTTTCATAATAAAACATGAGGTTCCTAAGGACATAATGATGGCACGTGTATGGAGATAAAAACCCTCCTGAGATTCTTGTATGAATTTCTTACTCCCTCTCTTTCTTTCAATCTTCGTCTTTAGACAAGGTTGATGGTGATTGTAACACCCTAAAAATTATTTAAAAATTAATTTAAGCTTTATTAGTCATAATTTCAAAAATCTGATAGCTTAGCAATGATGAGGATGGCCAACGAATGTATTAAAAAAAAAATTCGCGGGGGTAAATAGTAACCTTGCAAGGGCCCATGGGCCCATCAAGACAGCTAAAACCCAGGATTCGGGACCAGAAAAGGCATGAGACTGAGAAAGAAAGGGTTAAGGTTAGAAATGATAAGGAATGAGAAGTTATACCTAAAATTAATTTCTGGTAATGTTTGACTACCCAGGTACAGGTTTTACCCGTTCGGTAGAGTTTTGATGTGCGATTTTTAACACTGTACAAGTTACTTGGTGGCCAATAACCTTTACCAAGCACTTTATGTCAAGTGGATGGCAAGAATTGAAACTTGAAAAGTAAGTTTCAATCATGACCATTCATTTATTATATTTTACTCGGAGCCAATATCTCATTCGTTCTAATTTCAATGTGCGATTTTAACACCGAAAAAACTACTTGTTCCCCAAGTTAAAGTGAGCCACTTATCTTGAGCCAAGTGGATGTCCAACATTCATTCTTTGACTATCCAATCAAATCCTAGCCATTCATATAATTTCTTTGCCTAAAAAGAAAGAAAATTACACTTTACCTATAAAAATACTACATTTATAGCAAGATGAATATAAAACCACCAACCTTATCACTCCACCCTTGTCATTTTCAGCCAAGATCTCTAAAATACAGCCTCCATGTTTCTTTCTTCCAAACCTCCATTGAAAAGCTTCAAAGCTTGCAAAACCCTAGCTCAAAGTCACTAAAACACCAAGATCCTTTCACAAAACTTGTTTCACTCTTCATAATTTATCAAACTAACCGATTGGAATTTTATTTCCTCACCATTTCTCACTTTGATGCCTCATCTATTGCTGCCTAAGGAAAGGTTTGGTGTTGGTTTGGAGGCCTTGAAGTGAGCAAAATCCTTCTTGGATCACCCTTGGAGCCAAGATCCTTAAAGCCACCAAAGTAGGGTTTTCTTTGGCCTTTTCTTTCCAAATTTATTCTGCACATTTTTTATTGATCTTGGTTGAAATTTCTAGTTATATTGATTTATAATATTTTTATATTGATGTATTAATTTTGGTGGAGTGTTTCGAAGATGTTAGAAAACCCATTTTGGCAAAACAAGTTTTGAATCATGTCTTGGATTTTCAATTTCTATATGGATAGCTACTGATCACGAATTTTCTGAGTGAATTGTGGATATTTTCATGAGATATAAAAAATAAATGTTGAAGATAACATCCTAGGCTAGTTCCTCAAATTTTTTTGAGTTCTGATTTGGATTCCTAATGCTTTAAAAAAATCAAAAACCGAAGTGAACTATGTGTTGCCATAAATATTGGAATGGAAGCTGTAAACTTTGCTAATTTTATTACCATATCAAATGATTGAATTATCACTCAAAATTTTTACAGGTATTGAGGACATATTGAATTCCAACTGTGAATTTTTTATGAAGTGATATGTTCATTTGGTTGGGTAATAAAATTGGGAACTATTGCTGTTGATTGTAAATAGGGGGTTTATGACCTCCAAATTTGTCTAATTTTGTTAACATAGTTAGTGAACTCTTTTTCCTTTAAAATTTTTATGAAACCTTGTGGACACATTGAAGTGTCTTAAGAATTTTGATAGCCTCTGAATTGATCATTTGATGTACAAATACATTTCTAATACAATGATGTGAAATCTGCCCTATGCCTGGAAATGAACCCAAACCTTGAATTAGTAAAGTAATGACATTTGGTTCAAGTATGATGTATGTGAATACATGCTAGCCACCTAAAAGATTAGTCTATGAGAGCTGATTGAAAATTTTATTGTGAATGGATACTTATATAAGTTTGATGATGATGTATATGTTAAGTAGATGAAAAGTCCCCCTTATATGAATGGGCATGGAAAAGTCCCCTTTAATAGGCACGAGAAAGTCCCCTTTAATGGGCATGAAAAGTCCCCTTTTATGGGCATAGAAAAGTCCCCTTTGATGTATTGAGGGCACATATATTTCAAAATGCAATACTATGTTATTCAGTAGTATTACGTGTGTATATTAAGTGATTGAATAATAAAATAAACCCACTTCGGAAGGATGATTTTTGAACTTTAAAATGAACCTTTGATATATATATATATATTGCATGCTCACACTTTCTTGATAAGTCGATGGCTTGGGGTGATGACGATGACATTATGATTGTGTAATTAGGGAGTTGCCTCCTGAGAATTGCATAATTTTCATCACTATGTGTTTTTGTGCTCCTGTGTCGCCTCCAAGTTGATCCAGAATGATGCAACCTATGAGAAGAATACAGGATTTGAATAGTTTAGTAGTTGGATTTTTTTACTTTACTGTATATAGTTGGAGATGTATGTATGTAAATGTAATAGAGAACATATTTTATTAAAGCTCTTAGAAGAGTTTCCTTTTGTACTTAGCTATGTATTCAATAAATGTTATGTTTCTTTATTATACATTTTAATAAAATTATGCTTAGTTATTATATTAACCGAGCTTGCTATATATATTTAAGAAAGGTCTGTTAATTTATAAGTAACAACTCCTCAGTACGATGTGATGACTTAAGAATGATGTTGTACTTGAGAGGATGTTACAGTGATGTCCTGTACTTCCTTGAGATGCCGACATGGGAGTTTTCACTATGGTTTGAACCTGAGTGCGTAGGAGAATGGGGATATAGTCTTTTCTATTGCAGTCACTTAGGGGTTGTCTCATCTTCAAGAATGTTTACAACTTAGTTTCTGGTAGACGTGCACCCGCAATGGGTTTAGCTACATCATAGTTATGCTTAGCTTTTGAAGTATTGTATACTCAACCTCTATAGGTGGGCTTGTATATTTGTTATGGTATTATACTTGTGGAATGCCTCTATATTGTTATTATATGACATGATATTTACTAGTTAGGGTATGTTTGGATTTACACATGAAGCTCAATCATGGAAAATTTACCCTCAATTTTACCCTCCAAACAAACATACCCTTAATGTTATGCTATGATAATGCTATCAATTTATGTTATGCTCTGCTATGATTTCGCATGCATGTTATGTGATGATTGCTTAAGAATATGTTGATAAGTTGTACTATTATTATGAATTATATGACAAATACTTATGCGCTATACCTTATACATGAATGGCTCATAGTTTGGTCTTTCAAATAAAAAAAAATAGGTCATATTTTCCGTAGACCTATTTTCAAAGTTTAAAACCAAGTAATGTTCTAAGATGAAAAGAGTAACAACTAACGATTAACCATTATGTGTCCTAGGTGTATTGTATTGAAAGTTGTTACATTTTGGTATCAGAGAAGTTTGGTTCTCACAAAGCCTTAGGATTGGACTAACTATGCTTCTTATTGAAAATACAATAGTTATGTCATGTGTAGAGCTTTATTAATAGGATAAGCTGGAGGATAAAGATGCATGACCTTAGTGTGCGTGCCATGGTAACTAGCTCACTTTGCATAAAATATTGAGTCCGATCACCTCAATGTTTATTATTTGGTGTGTTTAGGGACTAATGAAACCATCCCAGTAAAATAAGTCTTAATAGGACAACAATGACTCCAGGTAGGAAGAAGACACTACAAGCACTCTTCAAGAAGTAGCAAGGGCTATGTAGTGATCAGTGGGCTACATGGATAGCCAGGAAGGAGGACTAAGGGTAGATGGAAATCTTACTATTGTTAATTTGGAGATCAAGGAACTTATTACCTCGGTCAACCAATGCCGCATCATAAAGGATAGTAACAAGAAATGGTCCATAACCAGAGCTGGAACATACAAGGGGAAGGTAACACCTCAAACCTTAAGGTTCAAGCACCAAGTGCAAAGGAGGGCCTTTCATAGAGGATCGAGCAATCCAAAGGAGAAAGAACCCTAAAAAGGCCCAATTGTTCTACATAAGCCCATACCTATTATTAATTGCCCGATATGTAGGAAGAATCATGGTGATCATCCCTGCCTAGCTGATAAGGGAGTATGCTATAAGTGTGGTAAACCTGGCCATAAGATTCGTGAATGCAATATAAAGTCTCCATTGACCTTCCTTTAAGCCCTAATGCCAAGGCCGAGTTTTCACAAGCAATGCCAAGGATTCCTCTCACTCTAGCAATATCACTCAAGGTAAGCATAAAATTAGTAGGATTTTCGGTTATGCCTCTGATTTTAATGCTTCATATAGATTCATATCTTATGATCATGCAGAATCCTATGACTTCTTTTATTCATGCCCCCTTTGATGTGATGGTCTTCTCATATTTGTCTACACTCAAGCTTTTGGGTGAATTGTTTGGTCTTATTCCCATTATTGAACTTGTTAAAGGTGTCATGATTGCCTAAGTTGCTACCCTTACATGTGTTGCATTGTCTTTTCCTTCATGTTTGGCCTGTCTTCTAATGGTTAATTATGAAAATAATTTTGTTAATGACCGGCTTTAGCTTAGCTATGGACGGTTGGACTATCCCTTGAGCACTAGCGCACCCTATTTATTTTTGAAAACCTTTGAACTAGCCAGGTTTGTGACTCTTTTCAAAACTCTTTCAAGATGAGATGTCTTATTCCTTTCAAATTGTCACCTATTATGAATTTCCTTTTGCTTACGTTGATGATAGGTTTATTGTTTCTAATTTAATTTGCTTATTCATTGTGGCCTTGTTGTTATTCTTAATGGTTTGCCTTGTGGTCAACCATGTTCAATTGGACTGTTTTATTACAATTGCTATTTCTTCTCTCAAACCTATCCAGACCATGAGTTGTTTTGAGCTATGTTATGTCAAATTAGTGTGGGAGTAAATGCCAGCGATATGTTGTCCTTTTAGTAAGTGAGGTGGAATTTGAAAGGTGTTGGATGAGGTTTTGTGATGAGAAAGTGTAACATCCTAATATTTAACCTACCACGCCTAGGACGTATGGAGATTAATTATTAGTTATTACTCTTTGAATCCATTCCTTAAGTTCATTTTATCAAAATACTTAGCGGAAAATATGGGTAAAATTTTTCTTTTTAAAACACAAAACAAAACGTGGGCCATACGTGCGCATACTAGCATAACCCAAACGTTAAGCGCCATTGAGGTAATCAGAGATATTATGCATATACATGTTTAAAGCACAACATTCATGATCATATAACAAGCTTTATGTTACATAGCATGAAAAACATAATTCTTAACACACAAAAATTAAAACGGCAGAGTCACACCCATAGTGGCTGAGCTTCCGATACATAAACAATAGAAAGAAATACATCAAAAGTAGTAAATACATGGAATATCAAAATACTAGATACTAGCTATCGTTTCCCTCTCTCTCAACCTAAGAGTGCTCATCCAAAAGTCATCCCCATCAAAAGATGCAGTGAAAAGGGATCCTCGACAACTCGGATTCGTAGGGGTCCTCTATCACGACCTACCTGGTGGGGCTGGTCCTCCTCATGGGTGGTATATACCCAATGAACTAGGCAAGCTCCTCGGGCACATGAGGCAGAAGGGGAAGACATGACCTCTCATGGACGCATCTCCATCGTGCTAGCCTCCGCGTGTCACCGTGTCCTCACGCCCTTCCCGATGTCCATGGGGCCCATAAGGGAGATCCCTCCAGTAGATGCTGGGGGAGTCCTCGAGGGTCGGTCTCTGAATGCCTCGTGCGGGGAACATACTTAGGGTAATCACGTACCGCCGAAGCAGAGGGGCGAGCACGTCGAGTCGCTCATCGCGGTCGAGATGCTCGAAGATCAAATCATCACCATAGGGGAAGTAGAGGTAAATCAGAAGCTAGAAACTGGATAAGTGAGGGCATCCCATGTATGCAAAAATGCATCGCACAACAACCCTCGAAGTGGTATAAGTGGTGGTCCAGTCGTAGTGCACCTCCTAAACCGACGTGTCAACGAAGATCACGAATGTGGCCATGGTCCTTGAAGACGTGACGGAAAGAAGGAAGATAGAGAGAGAGAAGAATCTAATAAAGAGACTAGGAGGAATCTCCTATCCTACCTCATCGTCTACGTCCCAGGAACCTCGGGTTTTCTTTTAAAAAGGGTGAACATGCATAAGGTTCAATTTTAAGGTTTTAAAGTGTAATTTGTACGCCCAACTTTTACTGTCATTTAGAAATTACCGAATTACCCTAGGTAATTCTTATAAAAATTCAAGACCGAACAATCCTCAATAGAGGAATATAACATTAGAAAAGAGGTTATGAGCGATTCCTGCAAGAGTCGCAAGCCTTTTCTGGACGTGTAAAATGACCAAAATGTCCCTGAGGTTATTTTACTCAGAATGAGGATCGTGGGCCCCACCGTCCTCAAGGGGATGTTTTGAGGATAATAAGGGATTGTTTGTGTTATGTGTGTTAATAGAGGAGAAGAATCCTAATTTTGAGCTTCGACGCGAAATGACCAAAACGCCCTTGCGTTTTAACTTTTATTTGCGTGCCGACTGAGCCCGAACCTCACTAAAATGTTTTAAAACATGTTTTTAAGTTATGATTAACCATTGGTTAAGCTCGGGTGGCCTCGGGCAATTTTTAAGTAAAATGACCATTTTGCCCCGTTCTTTGTGAGTTTTACAAATTTTGAGATTTTTGATTTGCTAACGAAACCTAAGCAATATTAGGCTCAAATTAAAGCTTATTAAATTCTAATTATTAATCTAGAGTCAAAATTATTTATTTAAATTGATTAGAACCTAAAATTGCTTTAAAACACTCAAATTGCTTACTAATTCACCTAAGCCCTTAACCGTAAATTCTCTAAATTGCATGAATACCTTGCCTACACCTAAATAATACATGGAACACACAAAACCCTCTTCCATGAGGCTGTAATGCATGAAATAATTCAGCCATAATCATTAGAATTATTGCAAGATAATGCACTAAAACAAAATGCCAAAAAATTCCCTAAAACATGGCATAAAACATGCCTTAAACAAGAAATGATTTTCCTCCCTTTGTTCCCCATGAAAAATCCGAAAATTATGCCTCCTCCTCTTGTCATACATGAGCTTGAATTCCTCTATAAATAGGCATGCTTGAGGAGCCTTGGAAGCCTTGCTCATAACTTACACAAATTCTAGTTTTAGGAGCACCAAAAGCTTTCTTTCTTCCTTCCCCTTGGCCGAAATTCTTTCTTCAACTTTTCAAGAGATTTTGTTTCATTTCACTCAAAGAAACCAAGTTCTCTTCCTTTCCTTCAAATCAAATTAGGTAGGGAGTTGTCTTTAAGCTTATTTCTATGTTTTGCTAAGTGTTGTTCTTGGTTCAAAATGATGATTTCATGAACTTTCTCTAGCTTTTCCAATTGGTTTTCTTCTTTCTTTTCTTTAATATTTTGGCCATAAGGCCTATATGGGAAATGATGATAGCTTGATGATGAGGACCTTGAGTGTTGGTTGTAAATCCATCACAAGTTAGGCCTCTAAAGCTTGAAAATTCCACTTGATGCAAAACTTTAAAGAATGATGTTTTTATGATGTAAAAATAAAGATCTTGAGTTTAGAACTTGAAAGATGTATTTTTCACTTTGTCTTGCTAAGATATATTGGGTTGAATTTATATTTCTCTAAAGTCTTGGAAGAGCTCTAGTAAAGAAATAAAATGAACTTGCATCCATGTTTAAGTTTATGCCTTGCATAACCATGTTTACTTTCTATGTCATCACTAAATTCTCAAGAATGAATAAATGAACTTGCATTCTCATGTTTAAATTTCCAAGCTTGCATTTCATGTTTATGTTTCAAGTTGTCACTTAATCTTCAAAGATAATAAAGAGGATGCATCTCATATTTATTTTATGCTCTCACTTTATTTTATAATGGCTAAAGAATCAATGCATGGCATGTTTATTTTATGTCATCACCTAAGAATCCTAGAGCTCAAAGACTTGCCCAAGTATCACAAGCAAAGTTGGAAAATGGTAGTATCCTAAGGATGCATATTTCCTTAAGATTATTGGAGTCAAAGAATTTATTCTTTAAGAAGTCTTGAGTTGGAGCTTAATAAGAATTCTCTTCTCCCTTCACCGGTCCAGCTTGACTACGCCCTTCAGCTTCTTATTTTCTTTTATTAAGATTTTCTTCTTCCCATTTTCCAAGGAACTACTGCTTCAAGCTTCTTGCATCATGTTTATAATTCCAAGTTATCACCTTATAAAGATAAGATTAAAATGAGGTTGCATAGCATGTTTATGATTCTAGTATCACCTAAATCTTTAAAGCTCAAGACTTGCTCCTTTTATCTTAAGTGAGAATTTTAATCATGAACATTCTTTCAATGTATAAATTGACCTCATGATTAAGGTAGGCCTAAAGTGATTTTTAAATAGCTACTGAGTTGATTCTATAATTTCTTTCAAGATTACCAAAAAGAATTAGTTTCTAAAAGAGTTTTAAGGCTTGAAATGATATTACGGAAACTAATATCTTGCATGTACTTAAAATGAGATATTAAGCAATTATATGAGGTTCATGATTCAGCCACTAATCTGAGTTAGTATTACTATGATTTGATATGTTTGAAGTTGTGATAATTATGTTTATTGATAAGGACTATGAATGAGAAAGTTTATAAATGATTATGAATTGAGAATTGTATTATGATATAACATGCAAAGACTTAAAGGTAACTCAAAATATATGAGGAAATGAACCTTTGGACCTATCAGACTATAGGTGGTGAAAGGTGATCATGAGAAAATGATCCTTTGGACCTATCAAACTATAGGCGATGAAAATGATTCTTGCCCCTAGTCCATTCTCTCAAAAGGGTAGAGACGGAATTTTTACTTATCAAAAGGGATAAGTATGTGTTGGTGATAACTAGCAAGGTATGAGCTCATAACCTAGATTACTCCCAAAAGGGTGGAGTATAGGGTGGCCCAGGAAAATGATGATGAAAGTAACTTTAAGTCACCTAAAAAACTAAGTAAATGCATTATGTGAATATGATGTTCTCCTATGCATAGTATTTATGAGAGGTTCCTGGGACGATGATGATGACACAATGCATCATGAGGTGAGTACCCACTGAGATTCTTTTTATAAGTTTCTCACTCCTCTATTTTTCTTTCCATCTCGTCTTCAGAAATATAAGGAAGCGTTGTGAATCACATTGAGGCTTTCACTGTAGCTGAACTTGATCCTAGTTTCACTCGTATATTTTAGATATCTATCCCTATCCTTGGAGTGTTATTACTAGGTGCCATTAATGGATGTCCTTCCATCCATATACTATTTATGTTTTGTTTGATTGCCTACACCTAGCCTAACTCGTTGGTAGGCAAAATATTTATGTGTTATGTAATTATGGATGTTATATGATGGAGCCAATGTGATATGATGTATTTAATTTCTGATATGTCTTTTTATATTCCGCTAGTCATTCACGTTATGCGGGCTCACGTTTTCAATCATGTTTTTTAAAAAAAATGGCTCGTAATTTCACTAAGTATTTTCAAAGTATGATTAAAGAACTGAAGCAAAGAGTAAAGCCTAGTAATTAATCAGATACAACCTAGGTGTATTAGGTTAATTATTAGGGTGTTACATAATTTATCAAGGCTCATTCATTTTAGTATACATCTTGGGTATGAATGCAACATACTTCATTATGAAATGCATGTCCATATGAAGTCAAGACATAAGTTAGAAAACATAATCATAGCAATATATCTCAACATAACTTATTTTAGGTGACTTAGACTTCTTATTCTCTTTTCCTTGGAGGCCACCCTAATACTCTCCCTTTTGAGAGTTCTAGGTTATGAGCTCATACCTCACTAGTCGTCACTAGCGTAACCTTATCCCTTTTGATAAGTTGAATTTTCGACTTGAAGAGTGCGGGTTAGGGCATTAAGGATCGCCTATCATAACCTTTAATTCGGGAGTCTATAGGGTCATTTCCTTTTGTGAATGACCTCTCATAACCTTTAATTCGGGGAGTCTAGGGTCATTTCCACATAGTTTTATGTCACCTTTATATCAGCATATCATGTCAAAATGCAAAGTCATAGTCACATCATATACTTTTCTTGTGCTCCTTAAACATACGCAACTTTATAATATGCCAAGTAAGAATCATAACATGCCATATGCATTTCAAGCAACTAATCATGCATGGTCTCAACATCACATAATTCCTCAAGCATATGGAAACATCACAACATTCTTTAATAACTAGCCATTCCACATTTTTAACTCTAAGTTATCCTTATAAGTAATCTTTATTGTCCTAGCCACATAATTAAAAATCTTTAGATTAATGGTGAAATTAAAGAACTCAATAAAATATGTCCTTACTTAATAACATATATATATATATATATATATATAAGTCAAAATTTGTTATGTAAATTAAAATTGTAAGTATTGAGCACTAAATTAATTTTTAGTGATGGCATAATTGTAAATATGTAATGCAAGCTTCATTCTTAGTCTTTTAGATTGATAGAAAGAAATATAAATATGCTATACAAAGCTTAAATTTAAATATGAGAATGCAAGCTCTAGTTTTATATCTTTAAGTTTTAGGTGATGACTTAAAAAGTAAATATGCTAGACAAGAATTGTAAACATGAATGCAAGTTCAATTCTTTATTTTAGTGCTCCAGGCCCCTTAGAGTATTTACTCTAAATCACATTTTAACTTTACGGTTGAAATAGGTAGGCTTTGAGATTAATCATTTAAGTAATGGAAAATGCAAGCTCTTGTTTTAATCTTTAAGTTTAAGTGATAACTTGGAAAGTAAATATGCTAGGCAAGAAAATATAAATATGAATACAAGCCCAATTCTTTATTTTAATACTCTAGGCCCCTTAGAGTATTTACTCTAAATCACATTTCAACTTCCAGGTTGAAATAGGTAGGCTTTGAGATTAATTACTTAAGTGATATGAAAATGCAAGCTCTTGTTTTAATCTTTAAGTTTAAGTGATAACTTGAAAAGTAAATATGCTTGGCAAGGAAATATAAATATGAATGCATTTCTTTAAGTTCTAAGCTCAAGATTACCACTTTAACAACATAGCATAATGATCTAAGGAAGAAAAGGAAAAGGAAAATCGAAATGGTGAAGAAAGAAAAGAAAAGAATTTTCAACTTGAAACAAAATAAATCCAAGGAAAAGAATAGAAATTTTAAAAGAACAACTCCCTACCAAAGATATTTTCTTTTTCAAAGAAGGAAGCTTAGTCTTGAGATGAGATGAAAAGAACAAATCCTCCTTGAAATGGAGAATGGATTTGGCCAATGGAAGAAAAAGAGAAAGAAAGGTTTGTCTTGTGTTCTTGAGCTTGGAAATGGAAAGGTTATGTGTTTAAAGGAAAGGTTATGGTGTTTGTGTGGTGGTTTGTGTTTATGAAATGGTGGAGGATGATGATTCTTTGGAAGGATGAAGAAGGAGTAGAAGAAGAATTCTTAGAACTCAAAGATAGGAAACTTTGAAGCTTTACACAAGTGAGAAAAAATGTCACAAGTTTTCCTTGATGCCTATTTATAGAAAATGAAACACAATGGATGTGAGATTATGGAGGAGTGGCCGGTGGCCTTGGAGAGGAAAAGGAAGAGAAAATATCTCTTAGCAAGGTATGGTCTTGGGTATGGTTCAAAGCATGGACAAGTATAGTGTAACACCCTGAAATTTATTTAAAAATTAATTTAAACTTTAGTAGTCATAATTTTAAAAATCTAACAGTTTAACAACGATGAGAGTGACCCAACGAACGTTAAAAAAAAAAAATTTTCCAGGCGGGGTGAATAGTAACCCTCAGGCCGCGAGCCCATTGACAGCTGAACTAGATTCTGCCCGAGGTGCCCCGAAATTAGGAAAACATGGGAATAAGGTTAGAAATAGGTGGGAATGATAATTTTATACTTAAAATTAATTTTCGGGCAATATCGGTTCAATCGGTACGGTGTTTACCCGTTCGGTAAAATTTCGTGTGCGATTTTAACACGAAAGATATTTTTAGTCACCACAAATGGTCAAAGCTTATCCTTTTAGGACATGTGGAAGGCCAAGATTTAATCTTGGAATCCAAGATTTAATCTTAGCCATCCATTTTGCTTTAACACATAAATGATGATTTACTTTACATAATATCTTCAAAGCATTAAATACAAGAGCCAAGTCACATTTTCTTCTCCAAGACACCATCAAATTCGGCCAGCGTAAGGAGGAACCAGAAACCTTCATTTTCATGAGCCAAACTTGCATTTCAACCCAGAAACACTAGCCTAGACTTGTTAAAACCCAAAACTCCTTCACAAAACTTGTTCTACACCCCAAACCCCACAAATATAACCGATTAGAATTTTAATCCATCACTTTTCCCACTTTGAGCCATCATACATCACTGTCTAAAGGAGGTTTGTGACTTGATTTGGAGTCTTTGTAGTGAAGAGAAATCAATTAGAGCATCTTTTGGAATTAGAACTCTTCAAGCATCACAAGTAGGGTTTCTGTTGCCTTTTCTTATCAAATTTTTCTGATCTATTTTGGCATGACCTAAGTCCGAAAATTTCTGGTTGTTTTTGTTGATATTATGTTGATATTGATGTGTGATTTTTGGTGGTGTGTTTGGATGGTGTTAAAAGAGGGTTTTGATCATAATAAATTTGGACTAGGTTTCTGAATTTCTATTGTCCTGTAGGCAGTGGTTCATGAATTTTCTGGAATATTTGTGGGTGTTTTCATGGGCTATAAAAATTATATGTTGAAGAGAACACCTTAAAATAACTACATGATGCCTCAAAATCAGAACCAAAATAAGGCAGATGCTGTCCTTGTTGAGGCTGAGGCAGTAAATTTTCTGAATTTATTACCATAGCAAATGATTGAACTAGCTCTTGAAATTTTTACATGAAGTTACTAATATATTGAAGTGTCACTTTGAATTTTATTGTGAATTAATTCAATCATTTGCTGGGTTAAAAATTAGGGAACTCTTTCTAGTTGGAATTGGTGGCCCTGCCACTAAATTTGTACATTTCCTGAGGTAGCTATAGAGCTCTATTTGTTCTGAAATTTTTACAGGTTATTCTAGACACATTGAAGTGTCATACAGAATTTTTGTGACTCTTGAAATGGCTGTTTGATATGATAATGAAATGTTGTGCCTAGGACAGTAACTCTGCCCATTGTGCTGGGAATGAAACAATGCTTTGAATTGAGAATGTAATGGCACTTTGGCTTCTAATATGACATGAGTATTTGATATTAAGTGTTTGGCCATGTGACTTATGACATGTAAATGCATGCTATGGATTTTAAAGATTGAAGTATGAGAAAAGAATGAGGATTTCATTGTGAATGATTGCCTATATGTGGCCTATGTATGCATTTGAGAAAAGAGAAAAGTATATGATGCCATTATAAGGATGCATAAATTTAAATTGTGCATGTTCTGACATATGGACAAAATAGAAACAAGACTTAGATTGAATGAGGGAAGGCAAAAGTAGTAACTTCCCAAAATTTATTTTGAGTCGGAGACGTATCGGCTAGGAATAGATCTATGTGGATTCGGAAATGGAAAAAAATGAAGTTCGATGACTACGTATAGGAATGGTTAGTCCTCAAGGTCTATTTCCCTTGTGTGGGGTGATCCACCATAAATACCCATTGGGTATAAACGGATCTATTGTGGAATTGTCCACTGAAATTACCCGTTGGGTAAACTAAGTCTTTCCTATGTCAATGAAAAGAGAAAAATGCACTGATTTGATCTTTGTGGCCATAAGTGATACCATGTCACCTTGAGATAAATTCATTGCATGTATTATATGCTACTTATCTTATTTTGAATTGTCTACCTTGTGTAACTTAGTAATTGTTGGAATGTGATGAGATATATGCTTGAAGTGACGAAATGCTAAAAGAAACCCACTTCGGAGGAATGGTTTTTGAACATTAAAAATGAATCTTTGATATACGTCGCATGCTCACATTTTCTTAATAAACCGAAGTGGCTAAGGCGATGACGATGACATTATGATTGTGAAATTGGGAGTTGCCCTACTGAGAATTTTAAAAATTCTCACCCCTATGTGTTTGTTTCCGTGTCGCCTCCAGGTTAAACCAGAGGATGATGATGCTATGCAAAGGAGTGTAGGATTGCTGTAGTGTAGTAGTTACTGTTTTATTCTCCTGTACTTAGTGAAATAAGTATGTATGTAAATGTATTAGAAGACAGATATGCACTAAAGCTCATAGAGGAGCTTCCTTATGTATTTTAGCTGTATGTTTAATAAACTTGATGTTTACTTGTAATATGTTTTAATAGAATTACGCTTAGTTATCTCGCACATGAATCGAGCTTGCTATAGATAATTAAGAAAGGTCCGCTAATTAATAAGTAACAACTCTTGAGTATGATATCATGGCTTAAGAATGGTGTTGTACTTGGGAGGATGTTACATATAGGTCAAGGTATGGGCATGCATGATTCTTTAAGCTTAGTTGAACTAAATTTCAACATTTGATGGATGATAATAGGGAGGTGTGTGGCTGGTTCTATTGAGGGCTAATGGGGGAAGAAAATCTCATTTTAATGTTGGTTTATAGGTGTGTTAAGGAGTTGATTTGGTTAGGCTATGGATTAGGAGCTGTAATTTGTGTTTTAGGTGAGATAATGGGTAATTAAGGTGGTTCAAGAAAAGATTAAAGAGTGGTCTTGCTTGATTAATGCAAATCCACCTTAATTAGGAGGAATTTCATTATGTGACAACTTGCATGATTTAAGGAAATTGATTGGAATCTTACTATTTATGAAAATATGAAATAAAGTCTTAAATAAATAAAAGGATTTTGAGTTTCTCTAAGCAATCTTAGGTTCTAATTAACCTCAATTAATTATTTTGACTCCAAATTAGTAATTAGAATTTACTAATCTTTAATTAGAGCCTAATATTGCTTAGCTTTTGCTAATCACATCATTAGGCCCAAAATGCACTTAGATGGGGACAAAACGGTAATTTTTCACAAAAACCTCCCAGGGCTACCCATGCTTAACCTATCGTTAAACAGTCTTAAAAACATCATTTAAAACCTTTGGGTGAAGTTCAGTCTAACCCGATAAATCGTGTTAATTAGCCACAGGGGCGTTTTGGTAATTTTGTGCATCGGACTCAAAAATGAGATTCTTCTGCTCTATTAACACATATAATCGCCTATCATCATCAAAACGTCCCCTTGAGGTGGGGGACTAGCGATCCTCATTTCCGGGTAAAATGACCTTAGGGGCATTTTGGTCATTTATACACTTGAAAAATCCGGTTACAGAAAGTATCCTTATGTTTTCCATGTTAGATACTAAGTTTTTCCCTTAAGAGAAAGCTTAAATTCCCCATAGCTTTGCTACCTGGAAGGTGACCTATGTCCATAGCCCTCGTAGAGTGCCACCCTTAAAGATAGCATAATTCAAAATCTGGTTAAAGGACTATTAGAGAAGAGAAAATGAGGTTAGTTATGGGATATAAGAGATTGAGGTAATCTTAGGGGGCAAGTGTCCTTTTTCACCTAGGAATGATAATCTTAAGGATCGAGTATGGTAAAGCCACGTTCTTGAAGATGGATCTAAGGTATGTTAGCAGATCGTAGTGAATTAGACCCCTTTTGTATGATTTCTTAAGAAAGAAAAGAGTTTCCAAGAGTTAAAGGAACAAGTTAATCACACCTTCATGTTAGTTTACTTGACATTGTTGAGCTATTTGAGGATTTTCCTTAAGCCTTGAGAGTAGCTTAGGCATTGATTTGGTGCAACATAGGAGTGTGGCAGAGTAGATGGATAAGCCTTTGGATGATCAAGAATGGAGATCAAGCACCAGAAGCCCTTAGGTTGGTGGTAAACCCTTAGAATTTCAGAAAGAAACGGGAAAGAATGAAGAGTGAGGCCTTTATTGTCTAAACTAGATAGAAAAGTGGTGTGGAGTTCCCTGAAGGAGAAAACTTTTCCTGGAAACCACCCATACAAGAAGACTAGGATGAGCCACAAGAGTTCGAGATGTTCAGTCTTGGATTCCTTAACCTCTTCCAATTCAAGAAAAGTGTCAAGTCAATTGTCTAACGAATGGTTTTGTCCCTATATCTATCGAACCCTTAATGATATCCTTCATGTGTCTTAGTTAGGAAATGTGATTCCAATTTGTAACATCCAAAAAATTATTTAAAAATCAATGAGTTTTATTAGTCATAATTTCAAAAATCTAATAGACATAGTAATGATGACGACGGCCCAATGGACGACTTAAAAAATAAAAATTTCGGGCCGGCATGAATAGTGACCTTACTGCTCGCAAATCCATCGGAAAGCGAAACCCTAGTCCGGGACCATGAAATGCCCAGATTGAGAAAAGAGAAGGTTAAGGTTAGAAATGGTTAAAAATAGTTAGAAATGAGGATTTATACCTGGAAAATAATTTCGAGTAATGTTTGATTACAGGGTACTGGTTTACCTATTCGGTAGAGTTTCGAGATACGTTTTTAACACGTAAAAGTTACTTGGTGGCCAAGTAACTTCTACCAATCACATCTTGCCAAGTGGATGACAAGGGTTGAAACTTGAAAAGCAAGTTTTAATTTTGACCATTCATTTATCATATTTTATCCGGAAGCCAATATCTCATCCATTCAATGGAATTTCTGTCTGATTTTAACACCGAAAAAGCTACTTGTTCACCAAGCTAAAGTGACCTACTTATCTTGAGCCAAGTGGATGGCCAAGATTCATTCTTTGACTACTAAACCAAATCCTAGCCATCCATCTCATTACTTATTTTCAAAAGGAAAGAAATACACCCTCTAGTGTTGTCTTCCTCAAGAAACCAGATGTTTGAGCTTAAAGCTTAAAAAACTTAGCCTAAACTTGATAAAACCACAAACTCTCTTCACAAAACTTGTTTTACACATCAATATCTACAAATTTAACCGATTAAAATTTCAATTCCTCATCAATCCTCACCTTGATACCTCATTACCTCACTGCCTAAGGAAGGGTTTGGGGTTGATTTGGTGGCGTTGAAGTGAAGAGAAACCATTTGGAACCTCCTTTGGAGTTATAAGGCTCTAAAGTTTTCAAAGTAGGGTTTTATTGTCTTGTTTGTGGACATTCTGTTTCTTGTAAATTTTGATGGTTTTAAAATTGAATTTTCTGATTCTATTATGTGATTACACATATATATAGATGTATTTACTTTGGTGGAGTGGTTTGGTTTTGTGGAAAAATCATTTTTATCAAAAGAGATTTTGAATGGGGTTGCTGAATTCTCCTTTCCAGGCATGGAAAAGTTATGAATTTTCTTATGTGGCTATGGGTATTTTTATGAGTTAGAAAAATTATATATTGAAGCTAACATCCTAAGCTAGTTCCAATTTTTTTGAGCTTTGTTTTGGACTTTTACTACTTTAAAAAAATCATGAATCGAGACTATGCCTATTTGCCTGAATTGTTGAACTTGAAGCTGTGAATTTTGCTAATTTTGTTACTATAGCAAATAATTGGTTTTTGCTTTGAAATTTTCCTAGGGTGTTGGAAACATTTTAAAGTTCAAGCATGATTTTTATTCTGAATTGATTTAGTCATTTGCTATAGTTAAAAATTAAGGAATTTCTGGCTTTGGGCTGAGATTAGGAGATTTCTGACCTCCAAATTTGTCTAATTTTGTTAACATAGTCAAGGAATGATTCTTGGTCTAAAATTTTTACAGGACCTTGTGGACACATTAAAGTGTCTTGGATAATTTTTATAGCCTCTGAATTAGTTGTTTGATGTACAAATAAGTTTTGTTACTTTAGTATAAAAATTTGTCCATGTGCTGGAAATGAACCTATGACTTGAATTGGTAATGTAATGGCATTTTTTGTTCAACTTTGATGTATATGAATGCATACTAGTGACTTGAGAGATTCATTTATGAGGCATGATTAAAATTACATTGTGAATGAATGCCTACATGTGGCTTATACATGCATTTGAGAAAAGAAAAGGACACGATGTAAGTTATATGAGAAATGAGAATGTATAGATTTCAATCGTGCATGTTCTAGCATATGGACAAAACATAAATAAAACTTATGTTGAATGAGGGGAAGGCAAAAAGAGGAACTTCCCTGGAGATATTATGAGTTGGTAGATGTATCGGCTAGAGAGATCTGTGTGTGATTCGAAGAGGAAAAAATGAAGTTTGATTATCACGTATAGGAATGAGCTCAGTCCTGATAAGCAGTCTATTTCCCATTGTTGCCATGCTTGGGACGGTGATACATAATGCCTAGATGTGATCCACTATAAATACCATGTGGTATAAACTAAGTCTTTCCTATGTCGATGAAAAAAGAAAAGTGCACTGAGTTTGAGTTTTATGGCCATAAGTGAAACTAGGTCACTTGGAGATAATTTCACTACATTTATCATATACATACTCATGTTATTCTGAATTGTGTGCCTAGGATTATTTACTATGTGTTGGAACATTTTGATAGATGTGCATTAAGTGATTGAATACTAAAAGAAATCCACTTGGAAAGGATGGTTTTGAACTCTAAAATGAATCTTTAATATGAGTTGCATGATCACCTTTTTCTTGATAAACCGATGTGGTTGGGACAATGACGATGAAATGGATTTTAGTATATGTTTTAGGGATGCCCTTGTATAATTCTCACCCCTGTATGTTTGTGTTTCTGTGTCATTTCCAGGTTGATTTAGAGAACAAGGAGGCTGTTGTATGAAAGGAAATCAAATTTGTAGTAGTTTAAGGCTAAAGCTTGTGTCGATTGTACTTAGTCATATATTTATGTTTGTATATAATAGAGACCAGATGTGTATTGAAGCTCATAGAAGAGCTTCCTTTTGTACTCGACCTTGTAATCAATAAATGTTGTGTTTCTTTATTATATATATTGAATAGAACAATGAATTAGTTACTACCCAATTTGATCGATCTTGCTATAGATAATTAAGAAAGGTTCGCTAATTTATAAGTAACAACTCTTAAGTATAATGTCATGACTTAAGGATGATTTTATACTTGGGAGGATGTTACACAATCCCAATCTTGTCTTAAGCTAGAACAAGCACAATTGAAAAAGGATTTGAACCCGATGTCGCAATTCATACATGGAGACATCACGCAACTAAGAAAGTCAAGATAGTAGAAATGGAGAGACCACAAGGAGTAAAATAAATACGGAAGAATTTATGCTGGAACTAGAGTCAATGATGTGACAATGAAGCCTACTTTGCTTGTAGCCAATGAATTTCGAGGGTAAAATTCTTTTTAAGGAGGGGAGTAATGTAACATCCCAATTTTTCCTTCTATGCAAAATGACCAAAATGCACCTAGGGTCATTTTTGCATGAGAATCAAGGATGGCCAATCCAGCTATCCTCAAAAGGTTAGTTTAATGTTTGAAGGAGACTATATATGTTTTAGATAGCAATTGGTGTGAAAATAACAATTCTAATCCCATATGCAAAATGACCAAAATGCCCCTGAGATCATTTTTGCATGAGAATTGAGGATGACCGGTCCCAACTATCCTCAAAAGGTTAGTTTAATTTTTGAAAGGATGTATGTGTTTTAGATTGCAATTGGTGTAAAATCGCAATTCTCAATTTTCCGTGCATGAAATTACCAAAATGCCCATGCGGTAATTTAACATGGGATTAAGTGACAACAAACCTAGTCTTCACCCAGGAGTTAGATATGTTAATTTCAGGGGATATATGATGTTTGGATGGGTCTGAATAAGATTTTGTGTAAAATTACCATTTTACCTCTAGTTAGTGCTAATTAAACTTAATTAAAGTAATTAAGTACATATAGGCAATATTAAGCTCAAATTAAAGATTAATTATTTTTATTAATTAATTTTTAGTTAAAATATTTATTTTGAGTTAATTAAATCCCAAGAATGGTTAAAGAAACTTAATCTCATTCTTAATCAAAGATTAGTGAGAAAAAGACAAAACATGTTTTATGAGACCAAAAAAGCTAAAGTAAGGGACAAATGATACATTATCTCTCCTACTTTCCTTTAAGATTAGGGACATATTGGTATTTGAATTTTGAATTAATTGATACTAGCCTAGTTAATCATGCAAAACACCCCTCTAAACTTGTCTTTGGTGCCCTAAACACCTAATTATCAATTTTTAACCATTCTTCTAATTAAACTTACACACAATCCTAATTTCTACACATACAAAACACAAAATATCCCCACCTAACCACCCATACAGCTGCTACCCCCTCCCCTATCATTCTCTCGTTTTGATTCTTTCAACACATAATCACTCAAATACTCACTCATACTCTCATTCATTCCCATCCCTTTTTGTCACAACTTGAGCTCCAAGTTGTGTAAAAATTCTCATTTCTCCATCTCAAACTCTCTTCTTCTTTTTCACCAAGAGACTCCATTTTCGCTCCCCACTCAAGCTCTAAAACCACAAACAAATACACTACCACCATAGATCATACCCCAAATACCTATGTTTTCACCTCCATACACCTAGCCACCCTAAAAATCATTTATCCTATTTCTCCTCTTCTTAGCCAAAACTTCATCCTCGTCCTCCACAAAGAGAAGAATTTTCTTCTCTTCTTTTGACAAGAACAAGTATTTTCATCTTGCAAGAAAGAAAGCATTTTTTGGTAGGGATTTTATTCTACGTTCTTCTTCTTATTTTTCTTTTTCTTTTTGGTTTTGGTGTTTGGTTGTGATCAAGGCTATGGCTTGACAATGATGGTTATTGATAATGGTTGTGAGACCATCATGTTTATGGCCTCTAGACCTTAAAGCTTGATCCTTTATTTTCAAATGAAAAGAGTTAAAGAATGCATATTTTTTTCTCTCTGGTTATGAAAGGTAATCCAAGCCCCCTATCCCATACTAAGTCGGAAAATAGCTTATCAAGTTAGATAAGTGTAGGCTAGTGATGACTAGCTAGGTATTAGCTCATAACTTTAGAACTCTCAAAAGGGAGAGTATTAGGGTGGCCCTTATGAAAGATTAAGAAAGCCAAGTCGCCTAAGAAAGGAAAAGAGGAAGGTTTTGTGTTGGAGTTGTTCATGTTTCCTTATGCTTCTATATTATGTCATTGTGTATTGGAATGTTGCATAAGGTATTGCCATGCATTTATAATATGGTATATGATGCATCCATGACTTTAAGATTCATGCTAAAAGATATGAGTCTCGGCTAATGGTTTTTATAAGTTAATAAATGAACCTTATTTATGTCCACTATTTTCATAATGAAACCTAAGGTTCTTGGGGACAAGGATGATGACACATGTGTGGAGATGGAAACCTTACTGAGATTCTTGTATAAGTTTTTTACTCCTTCTCTTTCTTCCATCTTCATCTTCAAACAAGGTTGATGGTGATATCCGTGGACTTCCTTGATGCCGACGTGGAAGTTTCACTATTGTTTGGACTAGAATGGCGCAATGAAAGTGAGGATATAGTCCTTCCTGTTTGCAATCGCTTAGGAGTTGTCTCATTTTCAAGCACGTTCATAACTTAGTTTTTGGTAGACGTGCACCCACGATGGGTTTAGCTACATCACAGTTATGCTTAGCTTTTGAATTATTGTATGCTCAACCTCTATAGATGGGCTCAGCATTTTTGTTATGGTATTATACTTGTGGAATACCTCTATATTGTTATTATATGACATGATATTTACTAGTTAATATTATGCTATGATAATGCTATCAATTTGTGTTATGCTCTGCTTATTTTGCATGTATGTTATGTGATGATTGGTTAAGAATACGTTGATGAAGTGTACTATTATTATGTATTATATGACGAATACTTATGTGTTATACCTTATACGCGAACGCTTATAGTTTGGTCTTTCAAATAAAAAAAATGTGTCATATTTTCCGTAGACTTATTTTCAAAGTTTAAAACCAAGTAAAGTTCTGAAACAAAAAGAATAACAACTAATGATTAACTATTATGCATCCTAAGTGTATTGTGTTGAAAGTTAGGGTGTTACAATTGGTCAAACTAGTATAAAATCCTTCACTATCTTTCTATCCCTTCTTATCTCCTTTATATTCTGCATTTGATATTTGCTCATATACATATATTTGAAAATGATTTCAAAACTATTTATGTGTTCTCACTTAGTTCAGAAAGTAGCTTTCTAAATGAGACTAACATACATATCCGCCTTTCAAGTGAAGAACTTGATAAGCTCTATTTTAATGTCTCGGATTTTAAAAGAAGTCAAGGCATGATTCAATCTCCCTTCTCATGCTATTTTCAACCTATAGGAACAAGTATGAAACACTTGACCATTTTCTCAAACAAAAACAAAACTAACGACACTTACTTTGTTGAGTGAGGTGAGCTTCCTGGTTATATAGCAAATCGAACTAAATAGACAAACATACACAGGAATACGCTAGGGTCCTTTATATATTTTGTATCAACATGAATACGCTAGAACCTTTTGCATATTCTATATCAACATGAATACAAAAAAGGCCTATGTGTATTGAAAAAAAAAAAAACATGAATACACATAGGCCTCTTGCGTTTTCATGTTGATATGGAATACACAAAGGGCCCAATCATATTCGTGCACATAAAATTTTGCCCATATCAGGACCAAATGTTCTTTTAGTTTATAGTGGTAGATAATAATTTTTTACATTTTATATCGGTAAAAAAAGCCTATGTAATTGTTGTCAGCTTTTTTTCATGTGTAAACCAATATTAGAAAGAATCAAGAAATATTATGTTTAATCTCACATTTTTATTATACTAGCCACATCTAAGAACTTGATTATACATTCTTATTTACTGTTAAGACTTGATTATAAAATTTTAAACTACAAAAATCTAATTAAAAATTTATTAAAACTATAGGAACTTTCATATTAATTAAACCTAAAATTTAATTGATGCGAGTGTCACCCGCAAAAAATTAAAAAGTGTTTTAGTTACTGAATTGGACCAAAAATGTAGCAAGGATGTGATCTAGGTCGTCTCACGTGGAAGTGTTGTAATTAATTCTGGAAAATAGGGGTTTTCAAATTTTTGACAGCAAATTAAAATTGAGAGAAATTCTAATAAGAGAAATTACCTGCACAAAGGTTCCTTTGGATTAAAATTGTTCAGTCATTGATTCAAAAAATTAAATTGTGGTGGTGATTGCTTCTATTAAATTATTAACACAACAATAGCATAATTCTACTTAACGGATATACAATAGCATCCCCGCTAAGGATTTGTCTAACATACGAACTAGTAATTCACCAACGTGATCCTATGAACCTATGCTAGTCTAACTACCAATTATAGCAACCTAACCTCTAACAAGATTAATCCCAAACCCTTACTCCATGGATAATTATCACATCAAAAGACAATTCTAACAAAATTACAATTGTGATAATCTACATAATTAAAATTTGAAGGAATTGACAAAAAGGAGAGGGAAACCAACCACAATTCGCAATAAAAGATCGAGAACCTCGTGAACAAGTTTAATCGTCAGTTGCCCATGCACGGTAAGGGGTTTACTCTCCATAGGGAGAAGTATCATAATCAAGTTGAAGAAAAGCTATAAAAGTTACAACTCAAAAGTATCAAATTTCAACAATGATGAAGAACCCTAGCCTAGAGAGAGAGTGAAAGAGAGAGAGTCTCCAAACTAAAAACTCCAAAAACTCAAACTAGGTCTACCCTTTGCTGCCCCCTTCAGTTTCTCATTCATTACTATTCATTCCTTCCTCAGAAAGAAAGCAGGCCCAATGAATCAGCTACTAAGCAGGGTAAACGCATGAGTGCTGCGCTTACCAAAGCGAGTGGCACATGGTTCTTCAAATTGAAGTTTCTCCTGAGCGCCAGCGCTCATTGAATGGTGAGCTCCTGATTTTAATATCCTTGCAATCTCAGCTCCTCCCAAAGACTTCTCAATCTTTCCTTTGACAATTTGCACTCAATCCAATGCTCCTGTAAACAAAAACCATACTTAAAGAGGTGGCTTAAATGCAACAAGAGTTACTTTTCTAATTATTCCCAAAAATGATGCAATAGTCACTGATTTCTTAAAATTGTGCAATGAGGTGCAAGTTAAGAATCATTATTATTTTCCTCAATAACACATCAAAAACTCATGCAAGGAACCAAGGTTTAGAAGTCAAATAAGCAGCATAAATGCCTCTCATCATTAATCATTCATCGTTACGTGCAAATTTAAAAAGTCTACCTTCTATTATTAGCTATTTCCAAAAGGTCTAGTATTCATCACCATTCCATTTGTACAATTCTATCTCCATTTGTATAAATCCATGCCAATATGAGAATTTGGGAGGAGGGTAGGATAAAGAGAAGAAGGCTTCTAAGATGGGAAGGGTGGAGTTGTGGAATATGATGGGGAGGGTAGGAAAGTGAAAATGTAGAAAAGTAAGGGTAACATTTGAATTTATAAAAGAATGATATTTAATTTGATAAATGAGTTGACTAATCTAGGATTAAAAAAATATTTCATTATAGTTAACAAAAAAAGAAATTACAATCATGAAAATGAAAACTTAAAAATAAAAAAGAAAAAGGCTAAGTCTCTGTTTAGTAACCCTTGGTAGATCGTAGGCTTCTCTCCATTAACCCCAATACTTGTGAAAAGTCGCTTCACCTACCTCCACCCGCTTTTCTCTCAGTCCCCATCCACCGACCAGTTGTTGGCATAGTCGAAGGCAATGGCAACGTGATAAAGTTTCGTCCAGGCCATCCGATTTTGCATTTTGGTGCATGCCCTGTCATGGCTTTTTGGTACCAAAGGTTTCTTTTTTCTTTTTTTCTTTGTTACTTATATGACTAGAAGATGATGAATATATTATTCTAGTATAACTATTGAATAGCTAGATACTGATCTTGTTATAAAGAACTAGCTATTGGAATTTGGCCTTGTTTGTTAAGGGTGCAGAGGAAAGCTTGGAGGGTGAAAATAATAATAACTTTTTTTTTCTTAATCTTACTTTTTGCACTATGTTGGGGATTCTAGAGTAGTGATAAATCCTCCCTTTCACTTCATTGATTTCATTGATATTTATTGATATTTCATTGATCCTCACTGTGATGGAATGTTGTGGTTTCTTTTAATTTGCAAAGCCATACACCCCTTTTATGTGTATTTTTTTTCCCCTTGTGTTTGGGTGTTGAGGGGCCGGGGTGTGGCTTAAGCTTTGCTTAAAAGATTGGTATAATGCATTTGTTGTTAAATCATGTTTATCCAACTTGGACTTTTCTTCTTTAGCTTGGAAATGTGCATGTCATCATTGGTTGCATGGCTTTCCAAACCTTGCATTGATAATTGGAGATGCATTAAACAGCTTTTTTGTCGTATTTTGATGATTTTGGTTTTCAGGGGCATAGATGCAGCTAATGTTCTTCCTTCTCAATTTCTGAATTTGGAACCCTTAAGCAATCTCTAGGATTTCACGTTAAGGATGCCATCAATCTTAGCAGTATGTTTCTCATGTTTTGATGAAGTTGATTTCTTAATCCTAATGCTTATCCTGTTGTCCATGCCAATGTTGCGAAATATTTGTTATAACTTGCTTCCAACAATTGCCTTCCATTCTATTTCTAACTTTGGGGGTGTGTTTGGTTAGGGCGTAAATGTGGTGGAAATTTCCATGAATTAGTTTCATAAATAAAATTACAAGACTCATCCATGAAATTTTCCACCATATTTTCACCCCAAACATATATTGGGGTAAATTCTTTAATTCAATGAAAGATGTTATTCTCTTATGCAGCACTCCATTGGTCATGTAATACTCTTTTTTGGATTTCTGTCTGAATTTGATTGTTGTATATCAACTGAGGAATAATATCATTTTCAGTTGTTTCATAAGTTGTTGGTGTTATGCTCTAAAGATGAGTCCTTCATTTTTTCGCACCTTTTGGAGAAAAGATTTTTTTCATCTTGATTTTTCCTATGGGACTTTGTTTTCCTGAGCATTACTTTGTGAATTCACTGTTGTTTATTCTTTTGCTACAATCTATGGGTGATAATATGTATTTTCTTCATTTGTCCAAAAGAAATGTGTTTTGTCAAGTATAATCCTTCAAAAGCAATTAGAAGTTGTTAAAATGAAATAAGTACACCTGAAAACTTGATTTGCCTCACAAAGAACTCTTGTATATTTTTTGAAAAAAAAATAATGATAGGATGACATGATGTTAAAATTGTGAATCTCCCTCTTGTTGGCACCTTATCAAACCTCTAATAGCATTTCTTCTTTATATTACCCTTCAGATCCATGTTTAGTCAAATGAAATCAAATAGCTAGGCTCTAGGAGCTGATGTTCAATTTGGTGTCTTAAGTAAGGTAACTTTTTATTATCTCAATGCAGTTATGAGTTTCCAAGAATGAATAAATGTCTAAAGAATATAATGAATTTCTGCAATTGACAAATCTTATCTTACATGTAAAATAGTCTGATTGCAAACTTAGATATAAACCTATCTGCCACAATTGCCAAGTCTTAGTCGTTGCCATTACAAAAAGATTAGCAACCAAATCTAGCTTTGACATCTGCTGGTCATTGTCCAATTGGGAGATTCCAACATGGCAGATGGAAGCCCTAGGATTGATACTTCAACATATGATACAAAAGATAAAAATCAAATGGTGATTTTTTTGCTTTTGTAAGTTTATCCTGTATCTTGAATTTAACTTGCTCATCAATTGAAAGCCTAGTAGTGATCAAACACCTGAAAACATGCTTATTCTTACTTTTAAATATGGTGTTTTCTTGTTTTTTTTTAGCCTGAAAAGGGTGATTCCAATGAAAAATCAAAAGATAAAGCAGATCAAAAGGTTGTAAAAAGGTCTTTGTTCTTACATAAGGTTTTGTTTCTATTGCTATGTATTAACTGTATATTATTCATTCAGACATTGTGATGGCTACCTCAAAATCATGAGGCTGCCAGAAAATCAGCTGAGGAAAAAGGTAGCACTTTTTTGTGTTAATCTCAAATAAACGTATAAAATTGTTCCTTCTGTTATAACTATCAAAATAATTAGCTAGTTGCTAAAGCAACATTGCCATTTCGTTAAGATCAATCAATTTGTCATATTTGATTTGTGTACTTTTGGCTTCATATCTTTCTAATCCTTTTTCCTATTCATTTAGGCATATGTAAACAATTAGAGAGCAGGTTGAAACTGACCCAACTTGAGCAGGAGCTATAGCAGCCCACCAGTAGGTTTGGTTTTGTTATTTTATTAGCTATCTCCTTTTAATATTTGATACTTATGTCCTCTTTTTTACCAACTTCCATCGATCCGTTGTTGAATAACTACATTAGATATCATAATTTGGTTATTAATCTTTTGCAGGGAATATTTTTTTCAAGCTCCAGATCAGGCCCATTCAATGAGTGGAAATGGTATTCAAACTTCTTTTGCTTCCAATAATGTGGCTCAAGCCATGGAAATTTTATTTCATTAAATTCCTTTTACTTATAGTAGTTTTTTAGTGATGTTTTGAGTCTAACTATTAACGCTTGGCTTGGCATTCAAGTAAGAATTTACCATCTTAAAATTACTTTTTATGTAAAGTTTTTAGCTATGAAAGGCTTTTTTGTTGTTGTGGCAAGCAGATTAGGCATTGCTATTTATTTGCTTGACATTATATCATTACTCAACATGGAATTTTGACACAAGCCAAGTTCTCTGTGGTCGATTTGGCTTATGCTTGAAATGAGCTTTGAATTGTGGACTTATGTTCTAATATTTAAAATTGGCTATATGAACTCATTCAGTATCTTTCTTGATTGATGGCCATATGTGTAATTAATATATACCCATGTATTCAGCAAATGTGGTATATTATTTATGGCCTTTTTTGCACCATAGTTAGAAGCAAAGCTTTGTCATATTTGTGAAAGATAAAATTTGATTTACGATGTTCTCTTCATACTTTTGCAAATTCAAATAGTTACCAAGTGGCAATGAACTTCACCAGAATGGTATGCCTGTCTATTTTCCTACTCTAGTATGCATGTCCCCTAGTCTTTGCATAGTGCTTTGTGGGCCACACTACCTGGAAATACACCTATGGGGTTTGCAATTTATGTATGATTGTTTGTGGATTAGCAGTACTACTATGTCAATGCTTTGAGGAACCTGTGTAGCATTTTGTAAATGAATTTCAGTGTACTTTTATGGGTGGACACCCTCCCCTAGTATATGGTGTGTGTTATGTTGGCATGTGTCTTTACCAAAGCCCCACTTCTTTTTATTATTTTTTAGGCACATACCTCTTCTTTTTTTCCTTCCAGACTAGCGAGAAAATCTCCTGATCAAATTAGGAAGAAGGAGGAAGGCTACTCACGCCCAAAAACAAAAAAGAGAGGGGCAGTTGTCCTCCCTTTATTTTTTTTTTTTTTGGTTGCTAGTTAGGCAAATATGTTTGACAAGTATACAACTCTTACATTCCTTCTTTTTTTTTTATCTACTAATAGGAAATAGACTCTTTTTTCTTTTCTATATAGTACCTTCCTTTTTAGAAACAGACAAGTGTCTTTTATTTTCCAAGCTAGTAACACTAATTCAACTAATGAGATAATGCGAAAAGGGGGAGGAACTGAGATAAAAAATTAATTAACAACCACAAATTAAAGGCATTCAAAGTACGTTACTTTTGTCTCCCAAGTACTCTCTTTAGTTTAACGCACAAATAACTTTGTTGCATTGCAAAATTTGAAGTAGCAATGTGAAGAGAAACTCATGAAATATGAAGAATAGGAGGGGCTCCTGCGTTTTTGCTCGTCAGGTTTTTTACTCTTGGTTACATGAATAGAGTAATTGAATATAATGGAAGTGCAATAGAAAGGTACTCCTTTCTGAAACAACAAAGGGAAATAGCGTGATTTATATGGAGAGAGCGAGTTCAGTAATATTTTAAATTGTGAAAATCTCAAACGAAGCAACATGGGAACCCATAAAATATGTTATTATTTTTTCCTTTAAATTTCGCATTTTGCAGGACTAACTTCTTATAATATTTTATTATTGTTTTTTAACTCAATGTGTTTTCTTATGGTGTTGATGCATTTCCTTTGACTTGGAAGAAACATGAGAAATTGAAAGTCATAGATAAAAGGAAACACAGAGAAGCAAATATGGAGGAATTATTGGTACATGAAAGACGTGGCTTTCTCATCACTAAAACTCTGGCTATCAAATATAGGAAGCCATGGTCACAATGCACATTAGATTTTCTTTTCTTTTTTACAAAAGATGTGTGATTAGAACATGACAAGGAACTTTAAAGGACATTACAATGAGGTGTGAAGAAGGACGATATCAATGACGTGATTTTTGTAATGCCCCGATTTCTGTTAGTACAAATGACTAAAATGCCCTGAGGTCATTTACCCGAATTCAAGTACCAACCCAGTCCTCAAATGGGTCAACTCAATGTTTAAAGGGGATTATATCTATTATGTTTGATATCCAGGTAAAATCTCGTTTTCTAACTTTCAGTCAATGACCAAAATACCTCTGAGTTCTACGGGTAAAAGGTGCCGTTTGAGCCCGAAACTTTTCCAGGAAGTTTGGAATGATGTTTTTGAGTGGTATTTGATGTCTAGTTAGGCCCGGGAGGTCCCGCAGTTTTAGTATAAAATTACTATTTTGCCCCTAGAACGTGTACAGTGAGCCTAATGATGCAATTAAGCAAACCTAAGCAATATTAGGCTTTAATCGAAGATTAATTTATTTCGATAATTAATCTAGAGTCAAAATAATTTATTAAGGTTAATTAAAACCTAAAAATTGCTTAGTTAAACTCTAATTGCATTCTTTAATTCAAGATTCCTAGTCATGGAATCTTGAATGATATTTTCTTTCTCCAATTCCTTAAATTAAGGAATTGTGCCATACCTCATTTGACCAAAAGAATGATTTTAAATCATTAATCTAGTAATTACCCTCCTAATTGAGTCTTGACAATCTTAATTAGCCAATTACCTCACCTAAACACTTTCTTACAAACTCCTAATCAAAACCTTAATCAAAGAAACACCTAAACACATCACTAAACCACAATTACATGAACAAACTTTTCTTCCCCTTGGCTCATAACTTGGCCAAATTCTCACCCAAGAAAAGTGCCACATGTTGAATTTTTCCTCACTCCAAAGACCATGCCTTACCCATACTTGTGCCCATACTCAACCATGCTTTAACCCATACTCAAAGCCATGCCTTGTAAGAGATATTTTTTCTCTCCTTCTCCCTCAAAGTGACCGGCCACTCCTTCCTCCTCTAGGCCATCCATGAGCTCTCAATCTTCTATAAATACACTAGCTTGAAAGCCCTTAGGATCCTTTACACACTTGAGCAAACTTCAAGCTTTCTTCCCAAGCTCAAAGAACCTATTTCCTCCTCCTTTGGCCGAGTTCTTCATCAAGTTTCCAAGAAGGATTTCTTTCTCTTTTCCTCTCAAGAAACAAAGCTTTCCTTACTCTCTTCAAGACTTCTTTAGGTAGGGGTTTATTTTCCAAGTTTTGTGTGCTTCTTTTAAGGAAGAGTTCTAGTTTTTCTCTTGGTTTTTCTAAGTTCTTCTTCTCTCCTTTTATTTTCGGCCAAAAGCCTTATGTTGAGAGAACTTTGGCTTGATGATAATGTTTCAAGATAATCGACTTATGATGCCATGTGAGAAACCTCTAAAGCTTGAAAATTTGGTCTTGGATCATACATGATTTCGGTTTTCTTTCCTTTTCCCTCTCAAGATTTCGGTTTCTTTCTCCTTTGTTTAAACAAAGCTTGTTAAAAATGTTAAGTAGATCACAAAAGTTTTGTTAAGAAAATTAATCACATGTTTTCAAAGAGCTCTAAGCTTACTCTTGCCAACCTTAAAGTTGGTCGTTCTAAGAGTTTACTCTAGATTGAAGCCCATGAGCAATAAAATAAAGAATATGACTTAGTCCTTGTATTTTGTTTAGACAAAGTGTTGAGCTTTGTGTCTATTTCTTGAGCTTGATAATGAAGTTCAAAACCAAGGACTTCTTTGAAGTCTTGGTGCTAAGAACTCTAAAGCTCACTTTATGTTTGTTAAGGTACATATTTGGGTTGAGGTTATGATGTTCCTTTAAAGTCTTGTAAGAGCTCTAGCTAAGATAAAATGAGTTGCACACATGTTTATGTTTATGCCTTGCATAGCATGTTTACTTTAATGTCATCACTAAACTCTCAAGAATAACTAAATGGACTTGCATTATCATGTTTAAATTTCAAGCTTGCATTTCATGTTTATATTTCAAGTCATCACTTAATCTTTAAAGATAATAATGAGGATGCATCTTATGTTTATTTTATGCACTCACTTTATTTTCTAATGAAGAGTAAAATAAGTGCATAGCATGTTTGAATTTAAGCCATCACGTAAATATCCTAGAGCTCAAAGACTTGCCCTAAGTATCTTCAAATGGAAATTTTAACCATGAAAAGTGGATATGTTTTAGCATGATACAATGATAGTTTTGATTTTGTAAAATGTAAGGATGATCTCAAGAAAATGTTGAAAAAATGTTTTATGAGGTCTCAAGGTGTCTAAATAGCTTGAAATGTGTCAAAAATCACATTTTCTCAAATTCCAAGATTCTGGTAATCAATTACAAACTTATGTAATCGATTACCAGGTGGTTTTCAAGGATTTTGGTTTTGGCAATCGATTACTAGACAATGTAATCGATTACCAAGGCTGTTCTTCATGCCCAGAACCGGTCAAAACCCTGTAATCGATTACCTATTCGTGTAATCGATTACTTTGATGTTCTTCATTTCCTGGAAAGGTTTTAGCCCTAAGTAATCAATTACCATCCTATGTAATCGATTACCCGGTATTCTATGAACCCAAACAAATTTTAGTCCCTGGTAATCGATTACCAGGCACATGTAATCGATTACCAGAGCACCTTTTCGCTCCTGAAATGGTTCCAAGAGAAAAACTAGCAACTCATATACACTTATAACATGATTGTATGCGATTATGTGTGATGTACACTCTTGGTTTCTATCTTGTTTGTCGGCCACCGTATGAATATTGTTTTGAGGAGTTGAAATGCGTAAGCTTATGTTTGAGCGAAGTGAGGAACAATTTTGAAGGTTAGGAAGGACTAAGTAAATAAAAAGGTTTGAGAACCAGAATCTTAGAACACTTAGACACAAGAATAATAACTTTTGTTCCAACATAATTGAGCTTAAGGAAGATGGTTCATAATTAGTGTTTATGCCTAGGAGTTGAACATAGGATCTTAGGCAAAGGAGAACTTAGAAAAGGGTCTAAGGTGCAGACCCTAGAATCCCCATAGTCGAATAATGATCGTGATGTATAATCTATACAATGCTGATTGTATGAGTTAGTGAGCATAAATGTTAGAAAGAATTATAGGTAATGATCCCTTAGGTGTTATAAAAATCCATATTGAAGGTTAGGATAATTGGAACACAAGTTCAAGACCCGTAAGGGCCAAAGCATAAGACACCATGAGGTAAAAGGTGTGATGTGAGTATGAGACCAAGTGCGTATACTTATGATGTTGAGAATATGCTAATGACATGATATATGTGGCTCTATGCATGTTTGAGATATGTTGTTGTCATAATGTGGTATATTATGCATGAGAACAAGAATGAGAATGAGAATGAGAAATATGAAATGAGTTAGGAGGGTATGCTCCTAAGGATAAGAGATTTATTTAGTTGAAATATTTCATGAGAATAACATGTGTTGTTGAGTTATGTGGCATAACTCAAATTTGAGGAAATTCGGAGTATAGTCATTATGCCTTGAATTTCCATCAAATTTGAGGGACTTGAGAAAAGTTTTCAAAATGATTTATATGTGACATGCCGAGATGCATTTCTCCTTACCCGAGGAGAAAAGAAACCCGTGGGGTATGGTCAAGGAGCCATACCAAAGCGAACAATGTCACTGGTCTTAACAGATGATGCGTTTCGCAGATTGAGACGTACTTCTCCTGCTACGGTGAGGAGAAGGTAAAACCGCGAGGGCATCGACATTAGCCTCCAAAGCGGACAAAGTCACTGGTCTTAACCAGTCTGATGCATTTCAGAGAAGGAAGAAAGTCCCATGATGGGTAATTCCTTAGGTCCCCTACCTACTCTGGGAGTCGTGATTGTTATTTTTATGATTATGATTCGCTTATCAAGAAGATAACTAGTGACGACTAATTAAGGTATGAGCTCATAGCCTTGTATCAGGAGTCGATTACTATTTTTACATGCCATGATGTCACAAGTTGAGAAATGAGATGCCGCTATTATGAGAATTAGTTGATGATGATGTGTTTTATTGGTTTGCTGCCCTATGTATTGCCATGCATTCATATGTCGCTATGCTATATACATGCATGAAGATTCATTATAAAAGACACAGACCTTGGATAATTATCTTTTGCAAAAACCTCATAAAGAACCATTGCATGTTTAACCTTTTTATAATAATAAACCCAAGGTTCCTGGGACATAAACGATGACACTAGGATAGAGGATTTCCTCCTGAGATTCTTTAGCAAGATTCTCACCCCTCTCTCTCTTTCTTTTCGTTACGTCTTCAGACCACGATGGCGTCGTTCATGATTTTTGTTGATGCGCCCGTATGGGAGTGCACTATGATCCTATCACCAGTCTTACCATTTCAAGGGTCATTGTGCTATGCGTATTTTTGCATACATGGGACGTCCGTTTGCTTTTTCGGTCTCCAGCTTTCTTCACTCCGACCTCTCTCTTTGGCGATGATTTGATTTTTGAGAGGACGCAACCCATGACGAGAGAACCACCATGCCTAACCATCGTCTTCAGGAGGTGCGCGGTTACCCCGAGTACGTCCCACGCCCGAGGCATTCAGAGACTATCCGTCAGAGGATCCCCCTTCTCATCCTTTTCGGAGGATCCGCCCAGGTTCCCATGGATGTTGGGAGGGGCAGCGAGGATATGGTGACACAATGGAGGCTAGCTCGACACCCGAGATGCACCCTTACCATGGGAGGGAGTAGTCATGGCTTGGGATCGATTTCTTTTGAGGGCTCTTCCATGTATTAGTTGTTTATGTTTCCTGTACTTTATATTTCATGTTTCGTACCTAAAGCTCTCCCACTTATATGGGTATGACTTTATGCATTTATATTTCATGGTTGTACTAAACTATAATGATTAATATTATGATGGATGTTTTTATGTTTGAGGTGTTCTTATATTGCGTTTGTATTGTATGCTTTATTTGTTCTTCCGCTTTACGTTCCGCTTTATTCGCTTTACGATTCTTTTATATGGTACGCGAAGGCTCGCACTTTGTTTTACGTATTCCATTTCAAAAAAAAAAAATTTACCCGTATTTTCCGCTAAGTAATTTTACAAAGGATGTTCAAAGGGAAGCAATAACTAATAGTTAATCTTAATATGTCCTAGGCATGTTGGGTTAAATATTAGGGTGTTACAATTTTTCTTTTATTCCATGTTGTGTTATAGGAATAAAATAGATAGCTAAATAGATGACATGTAAATTGGTTGCCATTTGTCTATATGTTTAGTAGTATATGGCACAAGTGGTGTATATTAAACTTTATAAAATTATATGTTATGCTATATATGAATTACTAGGGATGTTTTTTTTCCTTCTTAAGCTATTTTTGAATTGGAAATTAAAGCAAGGTGAAACTTGTTCAATAGGATTGGAAAAAAGGCTTGGTTTTAAAAAAATAGAGTTAGGGACTTTAAAAGACTTATAAGCAATTATTTGCTGTAAGGCAAAAGTGAGAGGAGGGCTAAAGTGATTAGAATGCACATTGAAATTAACTGGTTACAACTGGTACCCTACCATTATACCATGTGGCCCTTTTTTAGGACTAATGCCAAAAGATAAAAATGACACAAGTGCTAAAATGAATAGGATTCCCCTTGAATTGTACTAATTATTGCTGGTAACTTTACATATTATGCTGATAATTAATTTAGAAAACACTTGGTAACTATATGAAAAAGGTAGTAATCCTATAGGCCTTTTTAAATTTTTTTCCCCATAAGTCTTACTCTCAACTTAATTAAAGTCTTCCATAGCCTGTAGCCCCTTTTTTTGGACCAATACCAACAAATATAAATGACACTAGTGCTAAAATAATTTGAATTTCATCGAATTGGACGACATATGCAGGTAACTATTCTTAGAAACGCTAGTAATTGCTGCTAAATGCTAGTAATCCTATAGGTATCTTTGAACTTCTTTCCCCAATCCTTTAAGTCTTACGCAACTTGATTAAAGGCTTTCTTAGCTGGAGCTCTTTTGGGACCAATAGCAACAAATACAAATGACACTAGTGCTAAAATGATTAGAATTTCCCTTCAATTGGACTGAGATGCTGGTAATTTCAGATAATTCAGGTAAATCTTCTTAGAAGTGCTGGTAATTATTTTAAAATGCTAGTAATCCTGAGGTCTCTTATAAATTTTTTTTTCCTAATCCCCTAAGTCTTACTTGACTTAATTAAAGGCTTGCTTAGCCTTAGCCCTTTTTATAGGATGAATACTAGCAAATAAGCTTAACACTGGTGTTAAAATTATTATATATGAATTATAACTTCGTCAAACTAACAAATCCACATGTTCCAATTTACTATACGTTACCATTCCCACTACCATTTTATTAAGCCCATTAACACTAATTGCAAAAGCTAAACCTGGGTTTCAAACATAATAATTCAAATATTTCACGTCTTTGTTTGTTAGGTCACATATGTAATTCTAAGGAATTTGGCCATTCCTTACATATATGCAATTATAGGCAAAAGGAGGAAGGACCATGGAGGTCCTTGCCCAATCCCATAAGTCTTACTCAACTTAATTAAGATGTTCCATAGCCAGGAGCCTTTTTTAGGATGAATACCAACAAATAAAAATGATACTAGTGCTAAAATGACTAGAATTCCCCTTGAATTGCACTGTCCATTGCTGGTAATTTCACATAATATGCTGGTATATTGTAATGCCCCGATTTTTCCGTAGTACAAATGACCAAAATGACCCTGAGGTCATTTTTACCTGGAATTTGAGAGTAACCGACCCTAGTCCTTGAATGGGTCAACTCAGTGTTTGAAGGGGATTATGATTGTAGTGTTTGATATCCGAGGTGAAAATCTCGTTTTTCAAACTTTCAACTCAAAATGACCAAAATACCCCTGTAGCGTTTTACACGGGTAAAGGTGCCGTTTAGCCCGGAATTTTTCCAGGGAGTTTGGAATGATGTTTATGAGTGGACCATGATAGTTAGGCTGGAGGTCCCAGCAGTTTTAGTGCAAAATTATCATTTTGTCCCTAGAAGTAAGTGAGCCTAATGATACAATTAACTAAACCTAAGCAATATTAGGCTCTAATCGAAGATTAATTAATTTTGATAATTAATCTAGAGTCAAAATAATTTATTAAGTTTAATTAGAACCTAAGATTGCTTAGTTAGACTCTAATTTCATTCTTCGATTCAAGATTCCTAGTTATAGAATCTTAAATAGTAAATTCTCTCAATTCCTTAAATCAAGGAATTGTGTCTATGATTTAATTCGACTTGAAAAGAGTTTTTAATTCTTTAATCTAGCAAGACCACCCCTAAATCAAGTCTTGACAACCTTAATTGACCATTACCTCACCTAAACACCTTCTTACAAACTCCTAATCAAAACCTTAATAAAAAATACACCTAAACACATCATTAAACCACAATTAGATGAACAATTTCTTCCTCCCCTTGGCTACACATGCTGGCTGAATACATACCTCCCATTTTGTGTCACATGTTGATTTTGTTTCACTCAAAAAACCATACCTCAAGCCATATCTTGGACCATACTTGGCCATACCTCCAACCATGCCTTTGAATAACTAATGTTTGAAGATATTTTCCTCCCCAAAGCCATGAGAGGCCGTCAGCCTTCTTTCCCATTTCAGCCTCAATGTTTCATTTTTTCTATAAATACCATGCCTTAGTGAACTTGGTTACACTTTAGAACCTTTGCCAAGTTCAAGCTTTCTTGCAATTCTCTCATTTTCCTCTCAAATTCTCTTCATCTTGTTTTCTTCCTCCACCACCAAAGAACCTTTTCCACCACCACAAAACACCACAAACAACCTTGAACCGCCACTCCCCCACCTCAAACCACCTCTCAAACACTAAACATTTCCACTCCCAAGCTCACACTTTCAAGGAAAATTCATCTTCCTTGTGCTTCCACCTTGGTTGAATCTTCATCACCATCAAAGGGAGGATTTTGTCTTCTCACTTCATCAAAAACCCAAGCTTTCTTTCATCTCATCCAAGACTAATTTTGGTAGGGGTTTATTTTCAAAGTTTTGTTTACTTTCTTTAAGAAAAGTTTTAGTTTTCTCTTGGTTTTCAAAACTCTTTCTATCATCCTTTTCATTTAGGCCTTAGAGCCTTGTTGATGAGAAAAATTTTGGCTTGATGATGAGGTTTCAAGATAATGGTCTTATGGATACCATGTGAGAAACCTCTAAAGCTTGAAAACTTAGTCTTAGACCATATATGATTTCGGTTTCCTTTTCTTTTCCTTACTCAAGATTTCAGTTCTCATTTCTTTTCTTCCTCAATGGTTTCGATTTTCATTCCTTTATTTGTACAAAGTTTGATAAAAATGCTAAGTAGCTCACTTAAGGTTTTGTTTAAGAAACTTAATCACATGTTTTCAAAGAGCTCTAAGCTTACCCTTGCCAACCTTAAAGTTGGTCAACCGTTCTAGAGTTTACTCTAGATTGAAGCTCATGAGTAATAAAATGAAGGTAGTTCTTTTTATGTTTGCTTTGATAAGTGTTGATGTTTATCTGTTAGTCCATTTTCTTGAGCTTGATGATGATGTTCAAACCATAAGACTTCTTTGAAGACTTGGTACTAAGAACTCTAAAGCTCACTTTATATTGTTAGATACATGTTGGGTTAAGGCTATTGATGTTCCTCTAAAGTCTTGCAAGAGCTCTAGTTAAGATAAAATAAGCTTGCATTCATGTTTAAGTTTATGCCTTGCATATCATGTTTACTTTTGATGCCATCACTAAGCTCTCGAATAAATAAATGAACTTGCATTTTCATGTTTAAATTTCCAAGCTTGCACTTCATGTTTATATTTCAAGTTATCACTTAATCTTTAAAGATAATAATGAGGTTGCATCTCATATTTATTTTATGCTATCACTTTATTTAATAATGAAGAATAAAACAAAGTGCATAACATGTTTATGTTTATGTCATCACTTAAATATTCTAGAGCTCAAAGACTTGCCCAAGTATCACAAGTAAAGTCTTAGAAAATGGAAGCATTCCATGAATGCCATTTCAGCCTTGTGATGATGATGATGGACTTGGTATGAGTTGCATCTAATCATAAGTGTCAATAGTCTATGTCTTGGAATTTTTCTAAGCATAGGTGAATTTAGAAAATATTATGAACATGATTTTATGTTTTAAATCTACCCTATGGGAAAAATGATTTAGCTACTGCCCTTACTTATATGTACATGATTTTAATGAGATAAATTAGTTTCTAAAAGAGTTTTGAGCTCCTAAAATTATTTCAAGAGAAAACTAGCAACTTATATGTGCTTAAATCATGAATTCATGTGATTATGTAAGGCATACAATTGATTTCTGCCTTGTTTGTTTGGCCACTGTATTGATGCTGTTTTTATGGAGTTAAAATGTGTAAAATTATGTTTGAGTGAGGCAAGGACCGATTTAGGAATATTAGGAAAAAACAATCAATAAAAAGGACTTAAAAGGAGGATTCTAGAACACTTTAACACAAAAATTATAAATTCTGTTTAAGCATAATTGAACTTAAGGAAAATGGTTTATAATTAGTGGATATGTAAAGGAATCCCTATAACTGGTTAGGAATTGAATATAGAGCCTTAGGTGAAGACGGAACTTAGAAAGGGTCAAAGATGTAGATTCTAGAACTCTGTAGTCAAATAATAACGATCCTACCCAATCTGCGTAATGCTGTTTGGAGGTGTTAGTAAGCATCAAAATTAGAAAGAATTACAAGTAATGATCCTTTAGATGCATTGAAGATTTGTTATGGGTGTTAGGATAACTAGAACACAAGTTTAAGGCCCGTAAGAGTCAAAGCATAAGATACTATAAGATAGGGAAGATGATGAAAGTAAATGACCGAGTGAACACATAGTTATGATATAATGAGAGTATATGTGAAAGTATTAAAGGCATGTGTATGAGAATATGTGAATTTATGACATGATTGTTATGATAATGTGGTATGTTATGATTGAGATGCAAAAGGATATAAGATATTGATGAGGGGTGAACATGTTTATATGATTCTAAAGGCTTGCTTAGTTGAGATATTGAATAAGGAAGCATATGTTAAATGGGTTATGTGGCATGACTCAAATTTGAAGAAATTCAGTGTACAACCGTTGTGCTGAATTTCCGTCAAATTTGAGAATCTTAAAGAAGTTTTTGAAAGTAAGATTTTTTAAAAGTGACATGTCGATATGCATATCTCCTGAAGTGAGGAGAAAGTAAACCCGTAGGGGTATAGACACGAGCCATACCGAAAACAAAGTCACTAGTCTTAACTAGTTGATGTGTTTCGTAGATCGAGACGTACTTCTCCTTACGGTGAGGAGAAAGGTAAAACCATGAGAGCATTGTCAGTTAGTTTGCCAAAGCAAACAAAGTCATTGGTCTTAACCAGTTGATGCATTTCGAAGAAGGAAAAAGTCTCATGATGGGTGATCCTTAGGCCCCCTACTCGACTCTGGGAGTTAGGATTATTGTGATTATGTTACGCTTATCAAGAGGATAAGTAAGAACTAGTGACGACTAGTTGAAGTATGAGCTCATAGCCTAGTTTAGGGTGGTGATGATTCTAGGTTTGATACCTTTAAATCACAAGTTTGAGAAAAGAGAAAAGGATATGAAGTTCCATGCTTACAAAAGAGAAAGGTTTTCCTGAGAAATTACATGCCACTTATATGATAATAAATTATTGATGTCATGATTTATTGGTTTTACTTGCATAAGGTATTGTCATGCATTCATACTTTGCTATGTTGCATTCATGTATTAAGATTCATTATAAAAGAAAACACGGACCTTGGATAATTACTTTTATAAAACCTCATAATAAACCCTTGCATGTTAAACCTTTTCATAATAAACCCAAGGTTCCTGGGGACATAAAAATGACATTAGGGTAGGAGGATTCCCCTGATTCTTTAGTAAGAATTCTCACCTACTCTATTTCTTTTTCCGTTACGTCTTCAGATCTCGATGGCGACGTTTGTGGTCTTCATTGACACGCCGATCTGGGAGGTGCACTTTGACCCGGATCATCGTCGTATCATTTTGAGGGTCGTTGTGCTGCATTTTTGCATACATGGGACGCCCATTCGCGCATCCAGTTTCCATCTTTCGCTTCACTCCTACCTCACCGTATGGCGACGACCTGATCTTCGAGATGACTCGACCCCACGACGAGAGACTCGTCGTGCCCGCCCTTCGCTTCAGCGATGCAACACTACCCCGAGTATGTTCCTCGCTTGAGGTGCTCCGAGACCAACCCAGTGGAGGACTCCCCCACCCACATCTATTTGGAGGATCTGCCCCTATGGTCCCCATGGACATCAGGAGAGGGCGAGGACACGATGACGCAGTGAAGGCTAGTTCGATGCCGAGAGGTGCCCACATCAAGGAGGTCACGTCCGTCCTCCTTTCTTCTTGCACGTGCCCGAGGAGCTCGCCTAGTTCATTGGGTACATACCTTCTAGGGATGAGGATCCGCCCGTCAGGAGATCGTGATGGAGGATCCTTATAGAGTGCCGAGCTATCGTGAGGATTCCTGACTGCTGCATCTTTTGATGGGGATGACGTTGGTTGAGCACTAATAGGTTGCGGGAGGGGATACGGTAGTGGTATCTAGTATTTTGATGTTCCCCATGTATTTTCTATTTTTATGTATTTCTTTCTATTACTTATGTATCAAAAGTTCAGCCCACTATGGGTGCGACTCCGTCTGTGCTAATTCCTATGTATTCAACTATGTTATTTAATATTATGACATTTGCTCCTATGGATTAATGTGTTCTTTATTGCTCTTAACTTGTATGATTATGTTCTTTGCTGTTTTTATGATTTGCTCATGGTAGTACGTGCATGGCTCTAGTTTTGATTTAGGTTTTTCAAATATATATATATATATTTTACCCATATTTTCTGCTAAGTATTTTGGATAAAAGGAATTTAAAAGAGTAATAACTAATAATTAATCTTAATACGTCCTATGTGTGTTGGGTTAAATATTAGGGTGTTACAGGTAAATTGTTTGATTAAGCTAGTAATTATATGAAAAAGCTAGTAATCCTAGGTCTCTTCAATTTTTTTTTCCACTCCCATAAGGAAGGCTTCCTTAGTATGTAGCCCTTTTTTAGGACCAATACCAATAAATATAAATGACACTAGTGCTAAAATGATTAGAATTCCCCTTGAATTGACCTATTAGAAGTTGGTAACTTGGTATGCGGTGCTAGTAACTATTTTCAAAGGAGCTGTAATTCCTGGACAATGCTAGTAATCCTGCATGTCTCTTCAAAAAAAAAAAAACTTTCCCACTCCCATAAGTCTTACTCAACTTAATTAAAGGCTTTCTTAGCTTGTATCTCTTTTTTAAGATGAATACCAACAACAAATACAAATGACACTAGTGCTAAAATTATTAGAATTCCCCTTGTTAGATGCTAGAAATTTGGTATTCTTCACTAGCAACTCTTCTCAAAGGTGTTGGTAATTATTGGAAAATGCTAGTAAACCTATAGGTCTCTTCAAAAAAAAATTTCCACTTTCATAAGTCTTACTCAACTTAATTATAGGCTTCCTTAGGCTATAAACCTTTATTAGGACCAATACCAACAAATATAAATGACACTTGTGCTAAAATGATTAAAATTCCCTTTGAATTGGTCTGCGAGAAGCTGGTAATTTGGCATGAGTCATTAAAAGGCACTGGTAATCATCGAAAAATGCTAGTAATCTTGTAAGTCTCTTCAAAAGAAATTTCCCACTCCCATTAGTCTTATTCAACTTAATTATAGGCTTCCTTAGCCTATAGCCTTTTTATAGGACCAATACCAACAAATACAAATGACACTTGTGTTAAAATGATTATAATTCCCTTGAATTGGACTATTAGATGTTGGTAATTTGGCATTCTTTGCTGGTAACTTATTTTTAAGGGGCTGGTAATTTGGCATTCTCCTTAGAAAGGGCTCTCTTTCAGCCACAATAGTTGCTTTCTCATCTTCAATCTCGGCTACAATGGCATCAATTTCAGCTTTCTAGTTGACGCTAGCCATGCTTCTTAGTCATCACAACAACATCAATGTTCTTGCCTCCACTCTCAATGACCTTATTTCATATCCCAACAAGGAAAAGTCATAAGTGAAGCATATTCATAAGGTCCAGCTCCAAATATATAATGATCATGCAACACGCATAGAAAGAATCATTAACCAAACAAAGGACAACTAACCAAAAATGATCCTGAAAACTTTTACGTATCAATATTATACATCAGGACATAAAACAAATTGAAGTTTGAAAGATCAGAATTAAATATCTGAAATTTTTATGACATTCATACAATTGTTTAATCGAGTAAAACAATTGTAAATTGAGACTAAGGTGTGTTTACTTGCACAAATAGCAAAATAATGTGCCACATAGTTTGTAGGAACATTTATCAATTAACCTAGACTTGAAACTTGAAAGCTATGAATATCATAAAATGTATATTGAAAGTTATGCTTGAATCTTGTATTGAAACACAAGTATATGTCTATATAAATCGGAGCATAAGATTTGTGCTTTAATCTTATGCAGAGGTATGTCTTCTAAAAAATATAGATATATGCCTGTATTATATACCAAGTTTGATGTACTATATTAACTATTGTTTATGACCATATTTAACAGGAAACTCTATCTATATCTGGAATCAAAAGAATAGATCTCAAATGTATAAAGACAACTACTTATCACCAATCTAAACTCGTAGGAAAAGAGTTCAACCCAACTATCCCAATTAAGTAGATGAATGTGTATCAGTCCTTTCTATGCAAGTGATTTATCAAATGTTCCTTCTAATTTGCTTTCTTTCAACTATATCAGTTTAGTCAAGTTCCTTTAAATTTTAGCTTTTTCTTTCAAAGTTTGAAGTTTTATCAAACACCTAGGTACAAAAAATGAATAAAAAGAGTAAAACTACGAGAAAATCACCAACCAAATGAAAAAAAAAAGGAAAATTATGCTTGGTGATCCTAGTAGTGCAGTGGAGATAAATTATGCTTTCAGGAATTTGTTTTAGCAAATTTCCTTTATGACATTTAAATGGAATTAATTAGTCAAGTTAATTAAGCCTCTAGCCAATCACTACAATGCCTACACTCAAGTGAAGTCTAGTTACATAATTCCAGAATCTTTGCAAATGAATTAGCAACCAAATTAAAATATACTCTTTGCACAGATACTTAACTCCACTCATATGTCAGAGATTCATAGAAATATTAACTATTGTATACAATTACAAATTCAATACAACAACATAAACCAATCCTCCAGACCAAGCATTTCACGCACAAGGATAAATCGGCATCTTTCAACCACACTCAACAACATCATCAACGAAAACAAAAGTTAAGAACACAACCAACATTGTAGTGCAAAATACAACTAGATTAAGCTCTCTCAAATATGCAAAGCTCTACGACAAAGAGCTTAGCAACCTAACAAGAACATCAATGACTACCCAATGGTTCAAAAAAGTACAATAGTTAATCTCCAACAAATCTAATACCCAACTTACCCCCTTCAAAAAAAAATCAAAACACACACACACAAACTTGAAACACCCTTACTCTTTTCGCGAGCTTGAGAAAAGGACATCAAGCTTCGCAAATAGGGAACCAAAAGGTAGAGTGGAGACAAGGGAACCGAGAGCTTGAGCGGCGATAGGGGAGCACGACCTTCACCGCTCTTCAACGGCCGCAAGCTTGAGAAAGGGAGACGGAGAGTGCAACGGATTCAATGACCTTCAGGATTGGGGTTCAGGGAAGAGAGGTGCTAGAGCTAGAGGGGGACAAGGGTTTCAGCTAGCTTAAGGGAGTGCGGGTTTGACAAGCTTAAGAGTGGCTCGAATTTGAGAAGGAAAAGCAAATAGGTCTCAAGAGATTGGAAGGGAAACACGAGATGGAGAGGAAATGAATTAAAGTGAAAATGAAATTTTGGGATCGTGATGGTGTGCTCTTTTTAATTTCTCTATGTGTGCACCGTTACAATTGTATATGATGGCTGAGTATAGACACCCAAACATGTGTTAAAATAGTATTCCTCATGTTAAAATAGCATAATTGTTCTGAAATAACCATGTTTGCAAGCTGGTGTTCCCTGTTACATGATTTTAGAACTCCAGTTATGCTTAACTAACAAGCTTGTCAGAAATTTTCAAGTTCAGAGCTTTCTGAGTTTTAATATTTATTTAGTTTATTTGCAAATCAGCTTTTGATGGTACCTATAGAGAATGGTGAATAAGCTCCTCAACTTCTTCAAATCCACCCAAAATTCATCGAAATTGACGAAAATGTTTCTAAACAATTGGTTCCTTCTTTGAAAGCTAATCTAAATATCTATATGACCCATACTAGTTAGCATGTCATAATTTTTGACTTAATAAATATTATTATATTTATCATTTTATGAAAAAAAATCACATTTTATGTTGAATTACAAATATTTTTTTATCATACCTACGAAACAATTATTCACTTTAGCATTTACTTAACATTACACTTATTTGTACCAGAGATAAAATCCAATATAATAATTAATAAATACTAATAGAATAAGCCCATAATATTTTTGGCTTGTTAATATTTTTTGTATTATACAGTGTTTTACATTATTCGATATAATATTTTCGATGGTATATAAGCAGTTTCAATTTAAAAATTGCTCGTATATGAGATTGTAAAAATATTTACATGAATATAGTGTTTTCATACTATTCAATAGAGAGTATGCGTTAATATAGTGTATGTGTTAATTGGCATAATATTCAATATAGAGTATGTGTTAATAGAAAGAAATATGAAAGTACAATTAAAAAATAATAGAATATTATAATGCAAATAAAACATTAAAATCAGATTTTACATATAAATATTGATAAAATGGCGCGCGATAAATTTCTCAATGCACACATGGAAAAACTTTCCTTGAAATGAGCCTAAATTATTAGTAGCATAAATTACAATTTTGAATTATTGTTATATCATTGAACATTAGATGGAATACTTGCTAAAACTATATGCATCAAATGAAGTTGATATCAATCAAGAGTGGTGGCAATTTTTTTTTTTTGTGGGCATGTTAGGTTAAGGTAATAGTAATTAAGTACAATAGATTACTTTCGTGAATTTTAGCATCTAAATCAAAATTGTTTTCAGACTAAATTAATATCAATTAAGGATAGTTTCATAACTTTGATATCAAATAAGAATAAAATCAAATTCATATTAGTCGCAACATTTTGTGCTTTATTCAATAGATTTCTTTATTTTATTTGACTAGAATATGGATATATTTTGAACCTATATACATTATTATTATTATTATTCATTATAGATATTCTCCTTACCATATATATTGTCATATTAATAGTTGTAAAAATAAATGTTACAGATGATGTAGTATATAGTTTTACTATCACTTTATTTAAAATAACAATTAAATTTAATATCAAAGGTAATCAATAATTTTGAAAAACATAAAAAAAAAAAAAAGGAGATGCATAATCAATAATAACCATAAAATAACAAAATGAAAAAATAGATTAAAAAAATAAAATCATGGCATCAATACACGGCATCAATACATGAATAAAGACAAAAAAAAATAGAAATAACACAAAATACTAAAGCAATTTGCAAAAACTAAGCTCAAATAAATATAATAAAATTAAAATAATAAACCACATAACAAAAAAAGAAATGAAAATAATTAACCAAATACTTTCTCTCAAATAAAATATTAAAATTTAAAAAAAGTAAAAGCTTAAAGTATTTTGAAAATGATATTTAAAATAAATAACTTCATATTATAGAAAAAATGTTAAATAAAGTTTTAACAATAGCCTACAATTATTCTAATAATTGTATAAAAAGAAGCTTATACACAACTTTCTCTTCTAGTTGCCTTGTTAGTTCCTTTATTTGTCATGATGCACTATCCTTCTCTAAAGGCTCATTCTTCTAAAGGAAGATTTTATATCAGCAATAGCTCATATATCACCATTGAATATAATGATAACAATTCAAAAAAAAAAAAAAAGATGATAGTCCCAGCACAACTCATTGCTAATAGGCATAACATAGCTCTTGAAAATAGTAACCACTCACATTAAGAAAGATAAAAACAAAAACTAAAAGCCATACAAACATGTGAAATCATTCCATTAATGTAAAAAAATAAATATCCATTAAATAAGGAGTGAGATTGAATGAAAATGATAGTAATGAAAAAATATATTACATATATAAATCAGAAGAAGAATGTACATAACGAAAGAATAACACAAAAGAAAGAAGAATAAGGACAAGAATGAAGATGAAAGAAAGAACAAATATAGTGAAAGAAAATATGAGGGTTGAAGTTCAAAAGGGAGGTGAAAAAATATATAATTATTAAAATCCTAGATAATAATGTGCCAAATTTGTTGATATCACGCATTAAAATAATCAAATATTTATGTAAATAGGATTTTTTTATATTTCATAATGTATATAGAAAACACAATTTTGTAGAGTAAATTATTTCAGAACATTTCTTGAAAAAGAACCTCTTGAATAAATATTAAAAAGCAGATTATATCAAATCATTCATGCTTATGGCTTCTATAAATTAGGCTTGTGTGAATGTGGTTTAATTTCAACATTGAAAGAATATGCATCAATTTAAATTGCTATGACCTTGGATTGATTGTTTTGATTAATTGATCATATAACACAAAGGTATAATAGAAGCCTCTTGAAAAAGAACCTCTTGATTGAAAAAGAACCTCTTGATTGTTTTTTTTTATTGTTTGTTTAAATTAATTTTTTGTAGATAATTTATTTATCTATTTTTAACTAAAAGGTATAATAAATCATATATTAATTAAGAATCCATTTTCATTTTCTCATAAAAAAATTTATTCTTTTATTCTAAACAACGCAAACAAAGAAACCCAATTCCAAAGTGATTGAAAGTATAACAAAATTTTTTAATTTACATTTCTTTCATACTAAATTCTTCAAATCCATTGTCATGTCATAACCAAAAACTATTGTTTAAAATAGCATTAAAAAAAATCTGTAATATGCCAAAATCCTAGATAGCTAAAAATGCATTTATCTATAATATTTTAATATTTAATATTTTAATGTTATATAATATATTGACTTATGTTTCGTTGCTATCATTTGTTAATATTTTAATGTTAAATAATTTTGACTAGCATCCTGATAAGCCTTATGATTAAAATTAAAACTTATAATAGTTTGAAATTTACTATTTAATGTACAACATTCATGTCGTGCTAGTGACCGAGAAATATGGAGATAAGTTTTCCAAAAATCATTAACAAGTAAAGTTATGAAAATTGTGGGTCTTAAATTACTTTGACAAATAACACGTGTTAAAGTTTCCTTGAAATGAGTCGTAATTATTATGGCATAATAGAAGTAGATAGTTGGCGCTTTGTTCAGAAAATTTTTTATTAACCAATCAAATAATTATTGCTAATTGGTTGACTTTGATATGATAATAATTGATATAATACTAATATTTAAGACCCAAGACATGGAAAATCTTCCATTTGTTATTCATAAAAAAATTATGCTCAGCATTTTCATAATCTTAATATATAAAGTAAGTTTTTGAATTTAATTTGCCTTCTAATTATTAATTATTTTTCCAATCACACCTTCATATCTCTCTACCATTAACAAAATAATATTAAAAAATAAAAAATAACATAAAAAATTATAATGGAATATATTATACCATAAAAATTTTATACATATAATTATAGTATTAATGATAATAAAGCTATTATAATTATGTTACAAAAAAATTACAATTAACAATAAATATATTTATTATATTTATTACAATTAAGGATTATAATGATAGGATTAATTATAACAAAACTATTATCATTATGATAATTTAAGATAACAATAAAACCTTATGACACCTATATTTTTTTTAATTATCTTTATTACTATATATGTATTTTAATTTTTAATTCGGATTATGTTACATCAGTATTATTTGTTGTTATGAAAATTTATGTTTTGAATTTCAAAGTATTTTTAAAATTGTTTCCTTTTTAAAATTTTTAAATAAACCCCTAAATATCAATAGGGATTCAAATTTCCATATGAAATGAGGAATGGAGACCTGATAATGAGATGGAGATGAAAGCAAAATTCTAAATGAGGAAGCGATTAGGAGAAAATTTTCTAATTTCAAATCTAGAACTTTTGAAAATCATATAAAAAAAATTATCTATCTACTTATCTCACTATACCTTATTTAATTTTTTACAACTTGAAAATTTCAACCTATTAATTCTATAATTTTTTCATACTAGTTTTTCTTTTTAAAAAAAACCCTTCAATATTTTGATATTAAAATATTTAAAAAAATCAATTCCACAATTTACAATTCTTTGATAATGATACTGAATATTTATTAATTTTTATAAAATTAAATAATTACATTGCTATTTTTATTGAAAATAATATTGTAATTGATATACTACTCTAATAATTGAGATGATGTAAATTAGGATTATATATGATTTTTTTAACTAATTATTACACATTAATTATAATATATATTTTAAAATTGATATTTTAATTTACAAAAAGAATGTACAAGGAAAGGACGTGTAATTGAAATTACATAAATTAAATTATTCATTATTTTTATTAATCAAAAAATATATTTTTCTATTTTCATAAGTTAAATAATTTAATTTACTAAAAAGATATAAACAGTTAGGGATAAAAAAAAAAAAACATTGAAAACGGATACATCCACACACAATGTAGACAGGAATGAGGACATATTTTGTCCTTATAGAGATGATCGATTGGGAAGAAGTCTTTGTTTGTTAAACTGGTTAGGAAGAATAACACACCTTCATTTTTTAATTATCTTTATTGAAATTTCATTATGCATACATTTTTAATTTTAATTTGAATTATGTTGTATTAATAATATTTATTATTATGGATATTTATGTTTCAAATTGTAAAATATTTTTAAAGTTTTTTCCTTTTTGAAATTTGATAATAAGCCCTGAAAACCATAGAGATTCAAAATTCCCATAGGGAATGGAAAATGGGAACATAAGAGGGATGAGAATGAAAAGCAAAATTCTAAATAACGACAGAAGGCATGAGATATGTCCCTTTCTTATGGATCTCTATTGTCATCCTATAAATAGCTGTGATATAGTAAAATTATCTACCTATTCTTTTTCTTTATTCAATAATATCAACTTTTGAAATGTGCAAAATTTTTATAAAATGGACTCTTTATTATTAGTTATAAATCATTTATCTACCAATATTTTTTCAACATTATAAATATGATATTTAAAATAAGATATAAAATAGAATACATATTTATATATATTTTTCATTTATTTAATTATTTAACTATTAACTTGCTTTTAAAATAAATATATATATATATACTCAATTTTTCATAAAATATATTTAAATAAATTATTATTTATTTTTAATAATAATTAATAAATTATCTTTTATTATCTCTCGTGTATCACACGAGTCAAATTACAAACAACAAATACATACGTCCCTTACTACTGTACATTAATTAACATCCCACTGCCATTTTATTAAACCCATTATCGCTAACGGCAAAAGCAAATCTGGGTTTACAATGTAATTCCATGTTTTTTATGTCGACCTCCAATGGGTGAATTGTGTAATTTCACAAAGTTACCACAGTCCAACAAACACACACACGGGCCAAGGGCCATAGAGCACCTTCTCCGTGTTAGAAGGACCCGAGAAACAAAGACGGAAATACCTGCAAAAAGATGTTCTCGTATGGAGATGGAGCTTACACATGACAATCTGATGTGTACACCGCCACACACCCCATCGACGTAAGGGGAAAAAATTTGACGTCACGCCTCAAAACAGGTAAAATACCATAGAAGCTGTACCCTGGGGGCTATGGGTTACCGGCTCCTCTACGTCATCTCTCCCTGAAGCAGTAAGAGGCCCCCAATGCCCGTACAAAAAGGCTCCCTTTCCTATATTACCCGGTCTCAACTAGACCAAACAACTAAATTCAAATTTTCTTATAAGAAATTCAATTTAATTAATAAGTGCCGTTCACAATTAATAAAAAGTCCACAAAATTTTGAACTTCTGGGATACACTGCCAGAAAATAATCACTAAATAGTCTTTAGAGCATTTTATTTATTTATGAAAGGATCTGATTTTTCTAATTCTATTATATGTACGTCATTTATGAATCTAATAATTAATTTATTACTTTTACACTTTATTAAACTTATCACTTTAGATAACCTTAATTTTTATGAAAATCATACCATCTAAAATGTTTAAGTAGATTAAGAAGGGAGTAAAATCCAAAATACTAAAATAGGTATATTACCGGCGACCGCAGAGGCAGGTTGATGGCTATTTGGAACACAAGAACGTAGTATTTATCGTCAACTCGTGAACCGTCCGCACCAGATGATAACCGAGAAGGTCCACCAACTGAGCCGGTACACAGAAAGCCCCAAAAGCCGGTGACGGAGTTCCCTCCTTTCCAATCAAATCCTTCCACGTCAACCCCACATCCTCTGCGATCTCTCCACGTGTCCCGTGCTGCCCAACCCTCAACCACGGTCACCGTCAAATCCGCCCCATCCGTCAACTCACCCAAAAAACGCTCAAAAATATTTTCCTCCAAACGTTAAAATAAAAAAAATTAATAAAAACGAACGAAGCACGAAAAGGCATCGATAAATTCTCGCCGGCCGAAATAAAAAAAATAAAAATAAAAATGAAAACCCTAGCTTTGTTTTCTTCTCTCTGACATTCTCTTTCTTGTCCCCTCTCTCTCTTCTTTCCTGTGAAACTCTTGGGGTAGATCGGCGGCGAGTAACTGATGGACGACGAGGAGGAGATCCAGTCTTACCCGTCGCCGGCGAGCGGATCCCCGGCGTCATCGCCGAGGGAGAACGGTCGGATAACGGTCACAGTGGCAGCGCCGGCGCCGCAGCAGCAACCACCGCCGCCGGCTAACAGCCTGGCATTAGCGCTCCCGATTCAGCAGCAGCCGAGAGGAAACAGCGGCGGCGGCGGTGGAGGAGGAGGCGGTGGTGGGAGGGAGGATTGCTGGAGCGAGGGCGCGACGGCGGTGCTGATCGACGCGTGGGGAGAGAGGTATCTGGAGCTGAGCAGAGGGAACCTGAAGCAGAAGCACTGGAAGGAGGTGGCTGACATCGTGAGCGGTAGGGAGGACTACACCAAGGTCCCCAAGTCCGACATCCAGTGTAAGAACCGGATCGACACCGTCAAGAAGAAGTACAAGCTTGAGAAGTCTAAGATCGCCGCAGGCGGCGCTCCCAGCAAGTGGCCCTTCTACGATCGCCTCGACCAGCTGATCGGACCCACCGCTGAGATCCCCCCGGGAACGCCGCCTCGCCGGCGCAGAAGGTTCCGCTGGGAATTCCTGTTGGGATCCGCAGTGCGAATCAGTACCAACCTCAAAAGAACCAGAGCCATGGCCAAAGCCAGAGCCAGAACCAGAGTCAGAACAAGCAATTGAAGAACCAGAAGCTTACGTTCAGCCGGCGTCCTCCTGCTCCTGCGGCTCCGGCGGAGTCCGATTCTTCGGAGCGAGACGCCGCGGCGTCGCCGGTGTCCAGCGACAGCTTTCCGCCGGAGAGCTACGAGAAGAAGAGGCCGAGGCTGCAGCAGAGGGAGAGGGAGATGAACTCGAATGCTGTGAGGGAAGGGGAGGGAAGGGGAAGCGGAAGGGTTGGGGGAGTGCGGTGAGGGAATTGACGCAGGCGATTCTCAAGTTCGGTGAGGCTTACGAGCAAGCGGAGAGCTCGAAGCTGCAGCAGGTTGTGGAGATGGAGAAGCAGAGGATGAAGTTCGCCAAGGACCTTGAATTGCAGAGGATGCAGTTCTTCATGAAGACGCAGTTGGAGATATCGCAGCTCAAGCTTGGGAGGAAAGGTGCCAATAACTCAGGGAACCACCATAGCGGCAACACCAACAATCATAACAATAATAGTGACAGTGAGTGATGACTAGGTTAGGTTCTCATTCCATTAGCCCCTTTGTGTGAATTGAAGAAGGCTCGTGAATCAGAAACCTTTTTTTTTTTCAAGTGTAATATGTTTAGTTGTATTCCCTTAATTGTTACAGTCAAGTTAACTTAGTGGGATTGCTGCAGAGGAGGGGGGAGCAGTATATGCTAAATAATCTTATGTCCTTGCAGCAAAATGTATTACTTGTTATGTGTAACACCATTCCAAATTATCAATATCTGGGATCATATCATCATCGTCATTGTACATGCACGATATGCAGCCTGATGATGGAGAGTAGTATAGAACATGTTGATTTTCATTTCCTGCAATCATTTCATGTTAAATTCGTGTCTCGTTTTTATTCTTCAAGATTGATGTCAGGAATTAGGGATACAGATTTTTTACTGGGATACAAAATTTACATCGAAATTGATTCGTTTATATTATTCATAATTGATCCTCATCTGAAATAGCTTCATTTTAAAACATACTATCCCAAATAAACATGCTTGGTCAAACATAATAGATGGACTTTCTGGTTCTTCACTGCAACACATAAGCTGCAAAACTTTCTTTCGTAACCCAAGCACAAACAAAAAAGAACAAGCATCCACAGAAAAATATTATCGGCACTGCAGATGTGCATACAGAAATTACGTACTGCATTAAGTTTGGCTAATCTTGGAACGTAAATAATTATGTGCGTTCGTGACCAACACTCCTCGAGATATGTCTTGTTAACGACTAACTTGATTGTGCTTCACCCGCTACTGTGTAAGTGTTAATAGTCGCTTCATATCAGTCTTTGATTACGTTGGCTTTTCCAGCTCTGCTGACTCGAGCCCGTGGGCACTTGTTCTGAGGCGGACAAGTCCACCATTTGATCCACGCCTCAAGTGCAAGGGTATCCCTTTATTGGGTCATGAGGGTGTCCCTTATCTGCACCTAGGATTTTTCACTTTTTGGTTTTTGATCTAAAGGATTTTTACTTTGGAATTGGCTCAATTATATGTTTGTTACTTGAGGGATAAGTATAGATCGAGGTTTCTGAAATTTTTTGCAGTACCTCACCGCAACTGATTGGTATTGCAAATTGACTTTCACCGCAACTATTGCCAATTGACTTTTCAACAATTGCAGTTCTGTGAATGCTGTCAATCATATCAGTTTATTTATACTACGAGCCCTTACTATTATTTCTAAATAATGTTTGATATAGAATAAAATTGTATAATAAATATATATCACATATCTTGTCACCATTAAATATGATATGTAGTCCCTATTTATTTCATTCACTCATCACATCAAATGATAATAAAGTGTGTAGTATGTATTTATTGTGTAATTTTATTATATAGTAAACATACTCTATTCTTATTTCATTGTAAGTGGTAGGGAAATCCTAATGTTAGAGGAACTTCAACATTGTACGAATCAGTTCTGGAGAGAGCCAAGTTGAATGAATGTGTTTAACTGGCTTTTTCGTCAAGGAAAATGTTATGTTGATGCACAGAGACGGACGCATACGTACGGATTGGTGGAGGATTGTATTGTGAACACACATATTGAATGCCTATGATGGGGAACCAACATTTAAAATATGAAAAAAAAAAATAAAGAGGGGGAAACCAGAAAAGAGAAACCAGCAAAAAAGGCTCTAAATTTCTCACCCACCAGCAACTCCTACTCCTTCTCACTCAAAAACTTCCCCTCATCCTACAGCCCTACCAAGTCTCCCCTCCTTCATCCCACTCGCTCAACCTTTGCTTCTTCTTCTCAAAATCTCAACTTGAGCATAGCTGTGTAACATCCTTCCCAAGTGCAATGTCATCCTTAAGTCATGACATTATGCTTAGAAGTTATTACTTATAGATTAGTGGACCTTTCTTAATTATCTATAGAAATCGATCGAATCATGGAGTAACTAATATTGATTTTGTTCCAATATATATAACAAAGGAGCAAACATTTATTGAATACATATCTAAGTGCAAGAGGAAACTCTTCTAAGAGCTTTAATACAATACGTTCTCTATTTCATTTACATACATATAACTCTAACTAAGTACAGGAAAGTAAAAAATATATCAACTACTAAACTTCTAGCCCGCCCTTCACGTAGTAGCCCCATTGTTCTGGATCAACCTGGAGGCAACACAGGAACATAAACAAGTAGGGGTGAGAATTATACAATTCTCAGAAGGGCAACTCCCAAATTACACAATCATAATGTCATCGTCATCGCCCCAGCCACTTTGGCTTCTCAAGAAAATGTGATCATGCAATACACATTAAAGATTCATTTTAATGTTCTAAAATCATTCCTCCGAAGTGGGTAGCTTTTAACAATTAATCACATAGTGCACATATATCATAATGTTCCATCGACTAGTAAATCATCCCAGGTAGACAAATCAGAATAACATGAGTATGCATATGATAATCAAGTGAAATTATTTCAAAGTGACATGTGTTCACTTGTGGCCACAAAAATCAAATCAGTGCATTTTTCTCTTTTCATTGACATAGGAAAGACTTAATTTATACCCAACGGGTATTTGTTGTGGATAATTCCACAATAGATAGTTTATACCAAATGGTATTTATAGTGGATCACACTACTTAAGGGAAATAGACTGCTTATCACGAACTAGCTCATTCCTATACGTGATCATCAAACTTCATTTTTTTCCATTTCTGAATCACACACAGATCTATTCCTAGCCGATACGTTTACCGACTCAAAATAAATTTGGGAAAGTTTCTCTTTTCTCCTTCCCCTAATTCAATCTAAGTTTTGCTTCTATTTTGTCCATATGTCAAAACATGCACGATTGAAATTTATATATTCTATTTTCTCATATAATTGCATCAAGTACTTTTCTCTTTTCCCAAATGCATGCATAAGCCACATGTATGTATTTCATTCACAATGCAATTTCAATCATATCTCATAAACCACTCTTTATTTCCTCTAGCATGCATTTATGTGTCACAAATCACATGGCCAACTATTCAATATCAAGTATTCATGTCATACTAGAACCAAAAAGTCATTAAATTATCAATTCAAGTCTTTGGTTCTTTTCAGCACAATGGGTATATTTCACACCATTGTAGCACAAATTTATTTACTCATCAAACAATCAATTCAGAGGTTATAAAAATTATCTAAGACACTTCAATGTGTCCACAAGACTCCATAAATATTTCAGAGCAAAAAGAGTTCTCTAACTATGTTAACAAAATTAGACAAATTTTGTGGTCTGAAACCACTCAACCTCAGCTCAAAACCCAAAATTCATAATTTTTAATCCTGGCAAATGATTGAATCAATTCAAAAGAAAAATCACAGTTACACTTCAAGATGTTATCAACACTCACTAAATATTTCAAAGGAAAAATAAATCATTTGCTATGTTGAAAAAATTAGGAAAATTCTTAGCTTCAAGACCAAAAATTCAAAGCACATATATAGTCTCGGTTCATGATTTTTTTCAAGCAGTAGTAGTTCGAAACAAGGCTCAAGAAAATTTATGGAACTAGCCTAGGATGTTAGCTTTAACACATATTTTTTCTTAGCTCATGAAAATACACACAAATATACCAAAAAATTCATGAACAATCACTGCCAGGAGGAAAACCAAAAATCCAGCAGCATAGAGCAAAACCCTTTTGACAAAAATGATTTTTAACATCATCCAAACACCCCACCAAAATTAATACATCACTATCCATATATTATCAACCAATACAATGAAAAATTTCAGAATAATACCAATCAGAAAGTTCATAATAAATTTGGAAGGAAAGACCAAAGAAAACCCTACTCTTGGAAGCTAGTGTATCCTTGGCTCTTTAATGCTCCAAGATGGATTCCCTTCACTCCAAAGTTCCCAAATCTAACCTAAGCCCTTCCTAATCAGTGAGGAAATGATATGTCAAGGTGAGGATTGATGGAGAATTGAAATTTTAATTGTTAGATTGATAGATTATGAGGAGTAGAATAAATTTTGTGAAAGGATCTTTGTGTTTTAGTGATTTTGAGCCAGGGTTTTTGAAGCTTGAAGCTTGTTAATGGAGGTTTGAGAGGAAGAACAATGGAGGAAGGGTTCTTGAAGAGGTCTGGCCAAAATTGATGATGATGGAGTGATAAGAGATATAGGTAAAGTGTAGTATTTATGTTTATCTTGATATAAATGTAGTATTTATATAAGTAAAGTGTAATTTTCTTTTTTTTTGGGAAAAGAAATTATATGAATGGCTAGGATTTGATTGGATAGTCAAAGAATGAATCTTGTGTAATGACCCGATTTTTTTGTATTATTGTGATAAAATGATTAATTGCAAATAATTTATAGGGATTTTGAAAATTTTGAGATATAGTTATAATCAGATTAATATGAGGAGTTTGTTAAAAAAAACTAAACTTAATTTAATATTATTAAAAATTAATATAATAATATTTTAATCAGAGATATAGAATGAGACCCTATAACCTGGTATAATGACATAGATAAAATAAGGATAAGGGCAAGTAAATATCTTAACCCAGGAGTTTCTTTATGTCAATCGGGTATGAAATGGTAATAATTGGATACCAAAATGGTAATAACCAGGACATCAAAACACTTAGTTTGGTAAAAATAATTTATATTATCAGATCCTAAATAATTTTTACTTAGGACGATCAAATAAATATAGACATTTCTGATACAAAAACAAGGCAAATCGATCTAACAATATGCATACTTATTACTTGGTCTCCAAGTAGGTTGTTTTATATAAAGAAAAAATTGAAAAAGATAGCATTTTTCTCGTTTAGAGAGTTTCACGTTTCCTTCTTCTTCTCTTTTCCTTCTTCATGTTTTTCTATTTGAACCTCCACTAAACCACTATTTTTCTAAAGGAAACTTTTAGATAAACACCTAAACTAGTTCAAGAACAATTCCTCTACATCAAACTCAATCCAAAACCTTATTTTTCCCTTCAAAATGTCCAAACAGGCAGCTTATAGGGGCTGGAAAGTGGGTTTAATGCTTGAATTAGAGAAGAAAAGCTAGAGAAAGTTTAGCATAAAGCTTGGAAGAAAGGTAGGAAAGATTCTAGTTTATTGCTTGTGATTGTTTGACTATTTTTGCTAAATAAACTCTTGATATATGTTTTCAATTATGTGGTGAAATCTGAAATTATTTCAAGGTGCATATGTATATGAATCTGATAAATGTAAAAGGTGTTATTCTTGGAAGCCTCATGAATTGATTAAATTGATGTAAGAGATTTAACTATGTAAATGAAAAGATTTTTGATTCCTTAAAAGAATGAGAAATCTGGAAAATTTTACAAGAATATAACCATAAATATTTTCTAAAAATCTGCAAGTTTGGTATTTTGAGGTATGATGCTAAAGTTTCATAAAAAAAGGATGAAATTTTGATCCATAGAAGAAAAACTTTGAAAATCTAAGCAATACACTTGGTTTAAATTTCTGAAAGATTTAAGAATTATAATGTAAGAAGTTCTATAAGTTTCTTGGAAGAAATCTCATAAAAGATTAGCAGAGAATCTCGTAAAAGTTTACTAGACTTTGCGGAAAATCTCATAATAGTTCTTCCAAAAAAATCTTATAAAAAATTTAGTAGATTTTACCAATAAATCTCATAAGAATCCAAGAGATTTTTGAAAGAATATCTCATAAGACTTTATAAGATTTTGAATAGAAAATCTCATAAAAATTCAGAAAATCTAAAGAGAATATCTTATAAGGAATTTAAGAGATTTTCAAGAGAAAATCTTAGGAATTCAAAAGGTTTAACAGAGGAAATCTCATAAGAGTTAAGGAGATTTCAAAAATCTCAAAGCAAAAGTATGAGATATAGAACTATTAAGAAGAGATTTTACTTCATAATTAAGAGATTTTCTAAACAAATAATAGAGTTTCATACGAAGAAAGAAAACTGAAGAAATACACCATATGTAATATTAATTGCTTAATGGTAAGCTCATGGATTCATGGGTAGTAGTAGACATGCTACGCCCTTGGAACTATATAGGTTGTAAGTCGGTGGCATTACATTTTGAGAAAGGGATGTCCTGAGAAAGAATAGCGGGGCTACTCAGAAGATGTAGTAGACGTACTCCATCTAGTGAACTATATCGGTTGTAACGTGAGACGTTACATCGTTGACAATACAATCCAGAGAAGTATATTAGAAGAGTCCTATGAGTTCTACCATTAAGTTTAAAGTATCTAACCAAGTTAAGTCAGAGAAATAATAATACTAACTACATACCAATTGCTTGATTATAAGCTCATGGATTCACGTGTGATCTATATAAGGTTGTAGTATGAGGTACTACAACAAGTGAACTATATCAGAATGTAACACGAAGTGTTACACAGGAGATATACATCAAATGAGAAGTATATCAAGAATCCTATGAGCTTTATTCTCAAGCTTAAAGTTCAGAATAAGATTGTGTCCAAGAAGTAATGAAACAAACCAAATAATTATTATGTAAACAACCAGAATACCGATCAATTATCTTATGACTCCTATGACCTTTTTATTCTAAGGCACAAGTGTACTCATAATATTGTATTTAATAAATAAAGTGAATAAGCAAGCTTCATATTTCAAAAGAAATTGAAGATACTTTAATTATTTTATTGTTATGTCTAATATCATTGTATAGTAGACTATTATTTTTCCTATGGAATCGTTGATCTTATTCCTTATCATATTTTTTTTATAGATTGCTATGTTGGTGATTATCTGGAGATTCTCAACTGATATTTACCTCATAGTAAGAGTTTCTGATGACTTGCATAAGTTGGTTGGCAAAGGTTACTTGGCCACCAAGTAACTTGTACGGTGTTAAAAATCGCACATCAAAACTCTACCGAACGTGTAAACACCGACCCGTAGTCAAACATTACCTGAAAATTAATTCTAGGTATAACTTCTCATTCCTTATCATTTCTAACCTTAACCCTCTCTTTTAGTCTGGGCATTTCTGGTCTCTGATCTAGGGTTTCGGCTTTCCATTGGGTAAGGCCCGTAAGGTTACTATTCACCCCGCCCAAATTTTTTTTTAATACGTCCATTGGGCCACCCTCATCATTGCTAAACTTTAGATTTTTGAAATTGCGACTAATAAAGCTCAAATTAATTTTTAAATAATTTTTAGGGTGTTATATTACCACCCACCTTAAAAGAATTTTGACCTCAAAATTTATTTGAAAACGATTCCAAAAGACAGTTTCATGAATCAAACAAACAATCCACACATAGGTAAACAAAAGACAACAATTGAATCCTAAACGTTCCTACCTCGAATTAAATTATCAGGTCGTGAGGTTTGCTTAACTCATAGTGCCCCTGTGTGGTGGCTTCTCAAGAGGTTTTGGATGTCGTTTTGGACACCATCTCTTATGTCCTGATCTTCACACGGTAGCATACATGTTGTCCAAGTCTACAAGGTCTACCTTCATGGTTTTTTCCACATGTTGGGCAATTTTGCTTCTGGTTGACCATTGTTGGTTTATCCTTAGAATTAGGTTGAAATTGCTTCTTTTGGGGTGGGGCATCCTCATATTCTTGATTTTCAGGTGCTAGTCTCTTCTTAGAATCATCCCTAGTAGGTTTGGCAATTGCTTGGCTTCTATTGGACCTTCTAATCCAATCGAGAATGGAGAAAATCCCTCAATACTCTCTGAGTAAGAGCGTGCCATTGGTATTGTGACCTGAGATGGGCTTGACTTTTCTTGTCAGGATATTCGAATATCTTGTGTCCTGGTTTCTACAGCAAAGTAAACAATTTATGTTGTCTAGCAAGGTCTTTCTGTGATATTTCCACATTTAGGCACTCTTGTCCTACCATCGGTCTTGATTCTTGCTTGAGTGCCATGAACTCCAGCTCTTTGCGTTCCCAATTAATCTTTCCATCATCCATTGGCCATTGCGGCTTATGCTCTCATATCAGCAGCCATCTCTTAGAGGGTACTTATCATGTAGTCCAATTCAACTTCCTCGTTCCTAGTATGTCCATGTTTGCATTGGTTCCTGAACACACCAAACAAAGATATTGAGTTGATCAGGCTCAATCCTGCTAAGTGTGATAGTAACCAACTGACAGGCACCACTAAACTATCATGCATATCTAAACGCTATATCTATCATATAGATAAGATTCAAGGCATGACTTATCTACACTTTGGAAGCATAGTCAGTCCATTCCTCAAGGTCCTACAAGGATGAACTACTGATACCATAATGTAACATCCTCCCAAGTGCAACGTCATCCTTAAGTCATGACATTATGCTTAGGAGTTGTTACTTATAGATTAGTGGACCTTTCTTAATTATCTATAGCAAAATTGATCGAATAATGGAGTAATTAATACTGATTTTGTTAAAATATATATAACAAAGGAGCAAACATTTATTGAATACATAGCTAAGTATAAGAGGAAGCTCTTCTAAGAGCTTTAATACAATACGTTCTCTATTTCATTTACATATGTAACACCTAATATTTAACCTAACACGCTTATGACGTATTGAGATTAATTATTAGTTATTACTCTCTTTCCATTCTTTAAATTCATTTTATCAAAATATTTAGCGAAAATATGGGTAAATTTTTTTTTTAACATAAAACAAAACGTAAGCCGTATATGCTATCATTAAGTGCCATCAAAGCAAGCAGAGGTGCATATGAATCACTCACATACACATTTCCAAACAGTATTCATGAACATGAAACAAACTTATATTACGTATCATAAGATAACATAGTTCATAATACACAAGAAATAAAATAAAAGGTTACACCCATCCAGAGTGGTCCGAAGCTTTCAAATACATAAGTAAACAACAAAAGAAAATACAGAAAGTAGGAAATACATGGAATCATAAAACATCAAATGCTAGCTATAGTTTCCCCTCCCCTAACCCTACTAGTGCTCAACCAAAAGTCACCCCTATCAAAAGATGCAGCAAGGAAAGGGAATCCTCGTGACAACTCGGCACTCCTACGGGTCCTCCATCATGGTCTATCTGGCGAACTGATCATTTGGCGAGGGGTATATACCAATAAACTAGGCAAGCTCCTCGGCATATACAGGCGGAATGGGGACGAACATGGCTTCCACGGGAGACGCATCTCCGGTCATCGGGCTAACCTAGGCTGGATCATAGTGTCCTCGCTACCTCTACCCATGTCGATGGGTGTCATGGATGTAGAACCCTCGAGTAAATATGTGTGGGAGTCCTCAGATGGGTCAATCTCTGAGCGCCTCGTATGGGGTACGTACTCGGGGTAGTCGCGAACATGAAGTTGAGGGGCGAGCACGTCAAGTCTGCTCATCGCGGGGTTGAGAGCTCAAAGATCAGATCATCGCCATAGGGGGAAGTGGGTGAACTTGAAGCTCGGAGACGGGGTAAGCAAAGGGCGTCCCATGTATACAAAAATACGGATAGCAATGACCTCGAAGTGGTAGGAGAGGTTATTTGGGTCGTAGTGCACCTCCCATATTGGAGTGTCAATGAAAATCACAAACATGGCCATCGACCTCTAAAGACGTGATGGAAAGAAAGAAAGATAAAGGGAGTGAGAATCTTAATAAAGAATTCTAGTAAGGAAAAACCTCATATCCTAGTGTCATCGTCTACATCCTTAGGAGCCTCAGCTTTCTTTATAAAGAGTGAACATGCATAAGTTCCAATTTTTAAGGTTCTAAATGTGATTTATCAAGCCCATCCATTTTAGTATGCATCTTGGATATGAATGCAACATACTTTATCATGAAATGGATATCCATACTATATGCAAGATATAAGTGAGAAAACAACATAATCATAACATATCTCAACATAACTCATTCTTTAGGTGACTTAAACTTTTATTCTCTTTTCCTTGGGCCACCTTAATACTCTCCCTTTTGAGAGTTCTAGATTATGAGCTCATACCTCACTAGTCACTAGCGTAACCTTATCCATTTTGATAAGTTAAATTCCTGACTTCTGAGAGTGGGGTAGGGGGCACTGGATCACCTTTCATAACCTTTAATTAGGGAGTTCAAAGAATCACTTCCTATTTGGATCACCTCTCATAACCTTTAATTTGGGAGTCTAGAGGATCATTTCCATATCTTTTATGTCACCTTTATATTAGCATATCATTTGTGCAATATGAGCATGAAATCATAGATTATTATCAAACATATCATGTTAAGATGTAAGGCCACAATCATATCATATACTTTACTTTTGCTCACATGCAACTTTACAATATTTCAAGTAAGATCATAACATGCCATATCCATTCAATAATCAAATAACTTAAACATATAAGACCTCAATTCCACATAACTCTTCAAGTATATGGAAAACTATAACATTCTTTAGTAACTAGTCATTTCACATCTTCTAACTCTAACTTGTCCTTATAAATAATTTTTCATCACCTTGGCATAATAACTAATCTTTAGCAAAGATAAAATATATCATTATTTGATAACATATATGTGTTCCAAGAGCCAAAGTTTCTTATTTAAGTTGAAATGGCAAGTCTTGAGCACTAGGTTAATTGTAGTGATGGCATAATTGTAAACATGTAATGCAAGCTTCATTTTTAGTCTTGGCATTATAAAGTGATGGCAAGAAAACATAAATATGCTATGCAAAGCTTAAATTTAAATATGAGAATGCAAGCTCTAGTTTTTACATCTTTAAATTTTAGGTGATGGCTTGAAAAGTAAATATGCTAGACAAGAATTGTAAACATGAATGCAAGTTCAATTCTTTATTTTAGTACTCTAGGCCCCTTGGAGTATTTACTAAATCACATTTCAACTTTAAGGTTGAAATAAGTAGGCTTTGAGATTAATCATTTAGGCGATATGAAAATGCAAGGTCTTGTTTTAATCTTTAAGTTTAGGTGATAACTTGGAAAATAAATATGCTAGGCAAGGAAATATAAATATGAATTCAAGTTCAATTCTTTATTTTAGTGCTCTAGGCCCCTTAGAGTTTTTTTGCTCTAAATCACATTTCAATTTTAAGGTTGAAATAGGTGGGCTTCGAGTTAATTAATTAGATGATAATGTAAACATGAAAGTGCAAGGCTTAAATATAAATATGTGATGCAAGGACTTGAAATATAGATATGAATGCATTTTTTTAAGTCCTAGGCTCAAGATTACCACTTTAACAACATAACATTAACACTTGCTAAAAACTTTCTTAAAAGTGGAACCTTAAAGCTTTAGGTCAAATAAATGATGGTTTTGCAACCAACACCCAAGATCCTCGTCATCAAGCCATGGTTCCTTCATCATATAGGCCACTAAGGCTGAAATCCAAGAGAAAGAAAAGGAAAGGAAGAAACCGAAATGTAGAGCAAAAATGAAGACTTCAACATTGTAACATCTTAAGCAAAGAAAAGAAAAGAAAACTTTAAAACAACTCCCTACCAAAAATGGTTTTTCTTGCAAGAAGGAAAGAAAGATTGGTTCTTGCTTGAAATGAGAAGACAAAAATCTTCTCTTGGTGGCTTGATGGTTTTGCCAAGGGAGTGAAAAGGAAGGATGAGTTTTCTTGAGAGCTTGAGCTTAAAGATGGAAAGGTTATGTGTTTAAAGGAATATGTATGGTGGTTGTGTGGTGGTTTGAGGTTAGGGAATGGTGGAGGATGATGGTGTAACACCCTAACTTTTAACCTAATACGCTCGAGTCACATTTCCGTTAGTTATTAGTTATTACGCCTTTGTTTCAGAACTTGACTTATCTTTCTTTAAATACGAGTAATCAAAAAAGGGCCAAATTTTTCTTTGAACTTAAAGCTTAAAATGCGAGCCGCGCATGCGCATACATACCGATTAATACACATAGGACAAAGCAATCATATAAACTTCATCATAGCATATATAGGTAGACCATCGAATAATCACAACACAAATCATATAAACATGCCATAATCATAATGTATTAGCAATCTTCTATAAACATAAGGACACCTTAAGATACTAAACACAACAAACAAGTTGAACATACACAAGCCCAAAGCTAAACATAACCATAACAAAACTAGATTAGTCTTCACGCTTCCGCCTAAACCTCTGACGGTAGATGACGTGAATCATATGCTCACGCCTCAAGGAGGATCATGAACAACTGCATTATTCATGTCTGAGACGACCGGAAGAAAGAAGGGGTGAGAAACTTATTCAATGTTCTAGGCTGCTCCACTTTAACACAAGTGTCATCGTCATCGTCCTTAGCCACTTCGATTTTCATTATGAAAGAGGTGTGCATGCAGAAGATTCAATTTTAAATTTCCCAAATCCTTTTTATCAAAAATGGGTGTCTTTTAGCATGGGTCTTAATGACATGAATGCAACATATATCTCATGAATGCATGGCAATACCTCGACCACATAAATAACACATGTAAATAACACATATCACATGATTAAATGCACAATTACAACAATGATGTGACATATGCATATGCATCTTTTACTTTATCATGCTTGAACTCTTCAGTTCCTTTCTTAATTTCCACCCTTATACATCATTGCTGACATCCAACCAACTCATCCTCCCTAATTTTTAACGTCATCACGACACTTCACCTCACCAATTGCCTAGGAATGAGCTCAATCCTAACTAGCCATTGCTAGATTTTATATGGGGAAAATAGAGGGAAAACATATTACTTTCATATCATGAGTATGCACTTTCATGTCATGAGAAATGTAACTTTCTTGGATCACCTCTCATAACCTTTAATTAGGGAGTCTAAGGATCATTTCCACATTAGCATATCATATAATGATGCAATATGAGCATGAAGTCATAGAATATCATAAAACATATCATGTTAAGATGCAAGGCCATAACCATATCATATACTTTACTTTCGCTCACATGCAACTTTGTAATATTTCAAGTAAAATCATAACATGCCACATTCATTCAATAATAGCTCTAACATGTGAGATCTCAATTTCACATCTTTAATTCTAAATTTTCCTTATAAATAATTTTTCATCACCTTAGTAACATAATGACAAATTCCTAGATTAGTAAAATTTAATCTTTATGGTCTTAGCCACATAATTATAATCTTTAGATTTGATGGTAAAATATCTCAATAAAACATGTTCTTTCTTAATAACATATCTACATACATATACATATTTCATAAGTCAAAGTTCATTATGTAAATTAAAATGTTGAGTCTTGAACACTAACTTAATTTTTAGTGATGGCATAAGTATAAATATGCAATGCAAGCTTCACTCTTAGTTTTCTAGATTAATAGCAAGAAAATGTAAATATGCTATGGAAAGCTTAAAATTAAATATGAAATGCAAGCTCTAGTTTTACATCTTTAAGTTTTAGGTGATGACTTGGAAAAAAAAATATGCTAGACAAGAATTGTAAACATGAATGCAAGTTCAATTCTTTATTTTAGTGCTCTAGGCCTCTTAGAGTATTCACTCTAATCACATCTCAACTTTAAGGTTGAGATAGGTAGGCTTTGAGATTAATTATTAAGTGATAACTTGGAAAGTAAATATGCTAGGCAAGGAAATATAAATATGAATGTAAGTCTATTTCTTTATTTTAGTGCTCTAGGCCTCTTAGAGTATTTCTAAATCACATCTCAACTTTAAGGTTGAGATAGGTAGGCTTTGACATTAATTATTGAGTGATAACTTGAAAATAAATATGCTAAGCAAGGAAATATAAATATGAATGCAAGAACTTGAATATAAACATGAATGCAAGTTCAATTCATTATTTTAGTGCTCTAGGCCTCTTAGAGTATTTACTTAATCACATCTCAACTTTAAGGTTGAGATAGGTAGGCTTTGAGATGAATTATTAGGTGCAAGACTTGAATATAAATATGCAATGCAAGGACTTGAAATATAAATATGAATGCATTACTTTAAGTTTTAGGCTCAAGACTACCACTTAACAACATAACTTTATCATTTGGTAAAACTTTCTTAAAAGTGGAACTTTCAAGCTTTAGAAGTTAAACAAGTGGGGGTTTTGCAACCAACACCCAAGATCCTCATCATCAAGCCATGGTTCCATCATCATCTAGGCCTTGAGGCCGAAATGAACAAAGGAAGAAAGGAAAAAGGAAAACTGAAATGATGAAGGAAGAAAAGAAGAATTTTTCAACATGAAACAAAATAAATCCAAGAAAAGGATATAAATTTTAAAAGAACAATTCCCTACCAAAGATATTTTTATTTTTAAAAGATGGAAGCGTGGTCTTGAAACAAGATGAGAAGAACAATTCCTTCCTTGATGCTCAAAGGAATTCAGCCAAGAGAAAAAGAAAAAGAAGAAAGGTTTACTTTGAGTTTTTGGCCTTGGGAATGGAAGGTTATATGTTTAAGGAAGGTTTATGGTGTTTGGGTGGTGGTTTGTGTTTGGAAATTAGTGGAGCATGATGATTCTTTGAAAGGAGGAAGAAGAAGAAGAAGAACTTTTAGAACTCAAAGAAAGAAAACTTGAAGTTTTGCACAAGTAAGCAAAATGTTACAAGCTTTCTTGGTTGCCTATTTATAGGAAATGAAACACAATGGAGGTGCATCCATGGAGGAGTGGCCGGTTGCTTTCTTGGAGGAAAAATGAAGAGAAAATATCTCTTTGTAAGATATAGCTTTGGGTATGGCTAGGTAAGGCGCAAAGCATGGTTCAAAGTATGGCTAGGTATGGTTCTTTAAGCTTATTTTATTTGAATTTCAACATGTGATGGATGATTTTGGGGAGTATGGCCGGTTGTGATTAAGGCATAATGGGGGAAGAAAATCTCATTTTTAATGTTGTTTTACAAGTGTGTTTAGGAGTTAATTTGGTTAGGCCATGGATTAGGGTTGTAATTTGTGTTTTCGATGAGATAATGGGTAATTAAGGTGGTTCAAGACAAGATTAAAGAGTGGTCTTGCTTGATTTATGCAAATCTACCTTTATTAGGGAGGAATCTCATCATGTGAGAACTTCCATGATTTAAGGAAATTGATTAGAATTTTACTACTCATGAAAATGTGACATAAAGTCTTTAAATCAAGAAAAGGATTTTGAGTTTCTCTAAGAAATCTTAGATTCTAATTAATCTCAATTAATTATTTTGGCTCTAGGTTAGTAATTAGAATTTACTAATCTTTAATTAGAGCCTAATATTGCTTAGGTTTTGCTAATCACATAATTAGGCCCAAAATGCACTTTAGTTAGGGCAAAATGGTCATTTTTTGCAAAAACCTCCTAGGGCTACCTGGGCTTAACTTATCATTAAACATTGCTTAAAAGCATCATTTAAAACCTTTTGGTGAAGTTTGGCTCAAGGCACATAAGTCGTTACTTAGCCACGGGGCGTTTTGGATTTGCACATCGAAACTCAAAAATGAGATTCTTCTGCTCTATTAACACACATAACACATATAATCCCCTATCATCATCAAAACGTCCCCTTGAGGATAGGAGCAATCCTTATTTTCGGGTAAAATGACCTAGGGGCATTTTGGTTATTTATACATAGGAAATTAGGCGTTAGAGGTGGTTCTTTGGAAGAACAAAGAAGAAGTATGTAACACCCTGATAATTAATCCAATACACCTAGGCAATATCTGATTAATTACTAGACTTTACTCTTTGCTTTAGTTCCTTAATCATGCTTTGAAAATACTTAGTGAAATTACGAGCCATTTTTTTTAAAACATAATTGAAAACGTGAGCTGTGCCTAACGTGAATGATTTAGCAAAATTTAAAAGACACATAGCAATTTACAAACATCACATCATAATATATTGGCTCCATCATATAGCATCCATAAGCACACCATAATACATATACATAATAACCTTACTCCTACATTCCATTTTAAACAAATACATCAAACTGGAAACATAAGACAACATATGCACTTAAAGTAAACAACCTTAAAGCTAAGGAAAGCTATCCTAAAACTAGGGTATATGATCACACTCAAATCTATTAAGAACTTTCTATGGCCACTGCCCTGAAATGGTGGAATATATCCTATCTCCTGACGAATTCCTTTAAAAAGGGACACACGAGATGTCCTCAAGGACGCATAGATGGCCTTCGTGCCAATCTTGGCTGCACCGCAGTTTGTCACTACCCTCTCTCACACGTGAGGGAGTAGGAGCAGAGCTCTTCGAATATACATGAGTAGAGGTATCCTCTAATGGATTGTCTCAGAATACCTCGTTTGAGGGACATAATTGGGAATACCATGGACGGCAATAAGGCGGAGTAAGACGTAGCATCCTTTCATCATGTGGATGGGCGTCTCAAAAACCATTTCGTCACGATACGAGAAGATGAGGAAAAACGATAACTGGGAACAGGGTGTGCAAATGGACGTCCTACGAAAACAAAAACACAAACCGCATACCTCCCTTCAAAGTGATATGAACGATGCTTCGGGTCGTAGTGAAATTCCATGTAGGGGTATCAACATATAGGACGAATGTCACCATCGGTACTGAAGACAATGACAGAAATAAAGAAAAGGGAGTGAGAATCTTGCTAAAGAATTCTAGGTAGGTATCTCCTTCTATTGTGTCATCATCAAAGTCTCCAGGAACCTCGGGTTATTATAAAGTAGTGAGCATGCTAAGATTCATTATTAAGTTCAAAAAGTACTTTCCTAAGGTTCGTCAATTTTTAAATCATGCGTCTTATAATGCATCATAAACTTAGCATGTCATATTTATAATGAACTTTTCCTTTTATCAACACATCATATTCCTCATCATCATATCATAATAACATGCATAGAAGAAAATCATATTTCATTTCTTTAGTGCTTTAGGTGACTTAAATCTTATCATCATCATTATTTTCCTTGGAGGCCACCCTATACTCCACCATTTTGGGAGTAATCTAGGTGATGAGCTCATACCTTACTAGTCATCACTAGCATATACTCATCCCTTTTGATAAGCTAAAATCCCAACTCTACCTTCTTGAGAGAACGGTTAGGGGCAAGAATCACCTTTCACCACCTATAGTCTGATGGGTCCAAAGGATCATTTTCTTATAAGTTTAAGTCACCATTAAGTCTTTGCTGTGTATCATAATACCATTCTCAATTCATCATATCATTTTCTCGTTTATAGTTTTATTCTGAATAATATATACCAATTGTAATTATGCATCTGGAGATTTCAGGAGATGGGTGACAAATGAACTCTTAAATACCAAGTCTTTCCTAGCTAGAACCTTCCAAATTACACTTTTAGTAATATACTTTCTTCCAAGCAACAAGGGTAAATTTTTAAATGACAAAGAATATTCCATTATTTCATGCATAAGCATTCTCATTGTTTGCAACAGCAACTATAACATGCAAGTCTAGAAATCATTCAATGTTGTCAAATACTTAATAAGCATCAAATCACTACATAGACTTATCATTTAAAACATCAAAGAGGCATCAACATAAATCCTTATTGGAAAGCGTCTTAAACAACTGAAACTTTAGAATCGGGCAACCTTAATTATTGAACTAATTAATTATGCATCTAAGGGATTTATTACCATCAATTATAAGTCCTAAGAATATTATTAGACTATATGGGGCAGCATAGACAGTAAGTTGTTCTTAAGGTTTTATGGTGTGCTAGAAGTTGCGTTTTTAACCCTTCTCTTACGACTTTCCCTATGATGCTAAAATTAATTACTAAATCAATTATGAATCATTCTCCCTTATCTAAACATAATAAAATCTGGTTCTTAAGGCCACTAAAGGCTCTGGACAGAATGCATAAATTTCATTCTCTAAAGTTCTAGAAATCTTGCTTTTACGGTTTTAGGAAGCTAGTTTTATCTCTAACATGCATAGAATCATTCCTTTAGTAATAAACCATAATTATCACAACTTCAAACATATTAAACCATCATCATACAATAGTACTAAACTCAGATTAGTGGCTGAATCATGAACCTCACATAATTGCTTAAAATCACATTTTTAAGTACAAGTAAAATACTAGTATCCCGTAAAATCTTTGCAAGGCCTTAAAACTCTTTTAAAAACTAATTCTTTTTGTTACTCTTGAAAGAAATTTTAGAACTAAATCAGTAGCTTATTTAAAATCACTTTAGGCCTACCTTAATCATGAGGCCGATTTATACATTGAAAGAATGTTCATGATTAAAATTCTCACTTAAGATAAAAGGAGCAAGTCTTGAGCTTTAAAGATTTAGGTGATACTAGAATCATAAACATGCTATGCAACCTCATTTTAATCTTATCTTTATAAGGTGATAACTTGGAATTATAAACATAGTGCAAGAAACTTAGAGCGGCGGTAGTTGCACTGGACCAGTGAGAGGAGAAGAGAATCTTAATAAAAGAAAAATAAGAAACCGAGCGCCGGAGTCCGCACTGGACTGGTGAAGGGAGAAGAGAATTCTTATTAAGCTCTAACTCAAGACTTCTTAAAGAATAAATTCTTTGACTCCAATAATCTTAAGGAAATATGCATCCTAAGGATACTACCATTTTCCAACTTTGCTTGTGATACTTGGGCAAGTCTTTGAGCTCTAGGATTCTTAGGTGATGACATAAAATAAACATGCCATGCATTGATTCTTTTAGCCATTATAAAATAAAGTGAGAGCATAAAATAAATATGAGATGCATCCTCTTTATTATCTTTGAAGATTAAGTGACAACTTGAAACATAAACATGAAATGCAAGCTTGGAAATTTAAACATGAGATATGCAAGTTCATTTATTTATTCTTGAGAATTTAGTGATGACATTAAAAGTAAACATGGTTATGCAAGGCATAAACTTAAACATGGATGCAAGTTCATTTTATTTCTTTACTAGAGCTCTTCCAAGACTTTAGAGAAATATAAATTTAACCCAATATATATATTAGCAAGACAAAGTGAAAAATACATCTTTCAAGTTCTAAACTCAAGATCTTTATTTTTTCATCATAAAAACATCATTCTTTAAAGTTTTGCATCAAGTGGAATTTTCAAGCTTTAAAGGCCTAACTTGTGATGGATTTACAACCCATACTCAAGGTCCTCATCATCAAGCCATCATTTCATTCCTTCTTAGGCCATTTGGCCAAAACCATGAAGAAAAAATAAGGAAAGAAAAACTGAAATTATAAAGCTTTAAAAACTAGTGAAACCTTCAAGTTTTAGAGGTCTAACTTGTGAAGGCTTTGCAACTAACACTCAAGAACCTCATCATCAAACCATGGTCTCATCATAATCTAAGCCATAAGGCCGAATTACTCAAAAGAAAGAAGGAAGAAAATTGAATTGAAAAAAGCCATAGAAAATGTTCATTGATTCAACATTTTTGAGCTAGAAACATAACTTGTCATAGCATAAAATGAACTTAGAAACAACTCCCTACCTAATTTTATTTGAAGAAAAGGAAGAGAACTTGGTTTCTTGAAGTGAAATGAAAGAAAATATCCTGAAAGGTTGAAGAAAGAATTTCAGCCAAGGGGAAGAAAGAAAGAAAGTTTTTGAGCTTAGGAAAAACTTGAAGTTGTGAAATTTTTGAGCAAGCCTCTAATGACTTCTAAGCATGCCTATTTATAGAAGAATTCAAGCTCATGTATGGACAAGAGGAGGAGGAAAATCTGACTAAATTTGAGGAGGAAACAAAGAAGGAAAAATCATCTTGTTTGGTGGCTTAAAACATGGAATCATGTTTCAAAGTTTGTTGTTTTATGGTAATTTTTGGCATTATGTTTTAGTGCAATTTTCTGATGTATTATGGCTGCATTATTTCGGCCATTACAGCCCATGGAAGAGAAATTTGTGTGTTCCATGTATTATTTAGGTGTAGGTAAGTATCTTTGCAATTTAGAGAATTTGCAATTAAGGGCTTAGGTGAATTAGTAAGCAATTTGGGTGTTTTAAGCAATTTTAGGTTCTAATCAATTTAAATAAATAATTTTGACTCTAGATTAATAATTAGAATTTAATAAGCTTTAATTTGAGCCTAATATTGCTTAGGTTTTGCTAGACAAAAAAATCTCAAAATTTGCAAAACTACAAAGACAGGGGCAAAATCGTAACTTTACTTAAAAATTCCGGGCCATCTGAACTTAACCAATGGTTAATCATAGCTTAAAAACACCTTTTAAAACATTTTAGTGAGGTTCGGCTAAGTCGGCATGCAAATCGGAGTTAAACGTTCGAGGGGCGTTTTGGTCATTTCGCGCGTCGAAACTCAAAATTGATTCTTCTCCTCTATTAACACACATAACACAAACAATCCCCTATTATCATCAGAACATCCCCTTGAGGATGGGGGCCCACGATCTTCATTTTCTGAGTAAAATAACCTCAGGGCATTTTGGTCATTTTACACGTCAGAAATTCGGGGCTTGCGACTCTTCAGGAATCGCTCATAACCTCTTTTCTAATGTTATATTCCTCTATTGAGGATTGTTCCTTTAATTTATATAAGAATTACCTAGGATAATTCGGTAATTTCTAAATGACAGTAAAAGTTGGGCGTCACAAAGTAAAAAAAGAATTCTTTGAACTTAAAGAGGAAACTTGGAATTGTAAATTTGAGCAAAGGTTCTTGCATGTTTTTCTTGAAGCCTATTTATAGAAAATGAAACACAATGGGGTGTTATGGGGGGAGGAGTGGCTGATTGGTTGGTTTTGAGGGAAAAGGAAAGAGAAATATCTCTTTGGAAGGTATGGTTTTGGGTATGACTAGGTATGGTTCAAAGCATGGTACAAGGTATGGGCAAGCATAGTTCTTTAAGCATATTTTAATTGAATTTCAACATGTGATGGATGAATTTGGGGAGGAGTGGCCAGCATATTAGGAGCATTGGGGGAAGAAAATCTCATTTTAATGGTGGTTTATGTATGTGTTTAGAAGTTGATTTGGTTAGGTTATGGATTAGAGTTGTAATTCATGTTTAGGTAAGGTAATGAGTAATTAAGGTGGTTTAAGACAAGATTAAAGCGTGGTCTTGCTTGATTAATGCAAATCCACCTTTATTAGGAAAAATCTCATCATATGACCATTTCCATGATTTAAGGAAATTAGAATAGGAATCTTACTATTCATGAAAATGTGACATAAAGTCTTAAATCAAGAAAATGATTTTGAGCTTCTCTAAACAATCTTAGGTTCTAATTAACCTCAATTAATTATTTTGACTCTAGATTAGTAATTAGAATTTACTAATATTTAATTAGAGTCTAATATTGCTTAGATTTTGTTAATCGTATCATTAGGCCTAAAAACGCTTAGCCAGGGCAAAACGGTAATTTTTCACAAACATGGTCGGATCACCCTGGCTTATAAAATCATCATTAGTCACTTATAATTAGTATTTAACTTCCTGGAGAAGTTTGGTAAACCGGCACTTATACCTACGTAAAAACGCTATAGGGATTTTGGTCATTCACGAAAGTTGAAAAAATGAGATTTTCATCTCTCTATCAATCACCACACATTTAATCCCCTTCAAGCATTAAGTTGACCCTTTGAAGATTGCCAGGAAGGCCATTCTTTAAAGTCCTGAAAACGACCTCAGGGCATTTCGGTCATTTATGCTCAAATAGAAAAATCGAGGTGTTACAACATACATATAACTCTAACTAAGTACAGTAAGTAAAAAAAAATATATTAGACTCTAAACTCCTGGCATTGCCTATTTATGGTAGCCAGCCATTGTTCTTACTGATAACCTGGAGGCGACACGGAACATAAACAAGGGGTGAGAATTATACAATTCTTAGGGCAACTCCCAGTTACACAATCATAATGTCATCATCATCGCCCAAGCCACTTCGATTTATCAAGAAAATGTGATCATGCAATACACATTAAATATTTATTTAAAGTTCTAAAATCATCCCTCCAAAGTGGGTAGCTTTTAACAATCAATCACTTGGTGCATATATCA
>JAMLFY010000021.1:2524336-2571006 GCA_030441495.1 Dalbergia oliveri
TCAAGAAACATAATCTTATGTTTTTTTTCGCATATGAGCAATTGTAATAAGCATTCACATCTAGGTGTGAATAACCTCATCAATAAGTTCACATGCTCAATTATTCATATCCCTATTCTTGTGCTCATGTCATACTAGTATAAGATGCCATTATTTCATCAATTCAAGTCTTTGGTTATTTTCCAGCAATTAGGCAGATTTTACACCTGTAGAGCAAATTAATTTGCCCATCAAAAAATCAATTCAGAGGCTATAAAATTCTTAAGGACACTTTAATGTGTCCACAAGGTTCCATAAAAATTTCAGAGTAAAAAGAGTTCTCTACTATGTCAACAAAATTATATAAATTCAATGGTCAGATAATTTAACCTCAACTCAAAACCCAAAATTCATAATTTTTACCCTAGCAAATGATTGAATCAATTCAAAAGAAAAATATAAACTTCAAGATGTGTACAAAACTCTGTAAAAATTTCAAAGGAAAAATCAATCATTTGCTATGTTAAAAAAATTAGCAAAATTTGCAACTTCAAGACCAGAAATTCAAACAACACATATATAGTCTTGGTTCATGATTTTTTTTAGGTAGTTAGAGTCTTTATCATGCTCCACAAAAATTCTCAGTTGTCTTAGGATATTAGCTTCAACATATAATTTTTAGAGCTTATAAAAACATCTACAAATACATCATAAAATTAAGTTTCAGATGCCATAGAAATCTAAAATCTAGTAGCATGACTCAAAATTCCTTTTCACAAAAATGACTTCTAACATCATCCAAACACTCCACCAAAATTAACACTATACCTTTCCCTAACGTTAGATAATGAGCTCTCAAAGTAGAAAATGTAACGCCAATTTTCTGTAATTTTTACTGTCATTAGGAATTACCGATTACCATAGGTAAATATTATATAAAATTTGAGACCAAACAATCCTTAATAAAGGAATATAACGTTAGAAGAGAAGTTAGGAGCAATTCGTGCAAGTATTGCAAACCCCAATTTCTCTACGTGTAAAATGACCAAAATGCCCTGAGGTTATTTTACTCAGAAAATGAGGATCGTGGGCCCCACCCGTCCTCAAGGGGATGTTTTGATGTTAATAAGGGATTGTTTGTGTTATGTGTGTTAATAGAGGAGAAGAATCCTAATTTTGAGCTCCGACGCGAAATGACCAAAACGCCCTTGCCGTTTTAACTTCGAATGCGTGCCACTAACCGAACCTCACTAAAATGTGTTAAAAGGTGTTTTTAAGCCATGATTAACCATTGGTTAAGCTCGGGTGGCCTCGGGCAATTTTTAAGTAAATGACCGTTTTGCCCCGTCTTTGTGCAATTTTACAAATTTTGAGATTTTTGATTCGTCAATGAAACCTAAGCAATATTAGGCTCAAATTAAAGCTTATTAAATTCTAATTATTAATCTAGAGTCAAAATTATTTATTTAGATTGATTAGAACCTAAAATTGCTTAAAACACCCAAATTGCTTAGTAATTCACTTAAACCCTTAACCGTAAATTCTCTAAATTGCATGAATACCTTGCCTACACCTAAAAAATACATGGAACACACAAAATCCTCTTCCACAAGGCTGTAATGCACGAAATTATTGAGTAATAAGTCAGAAAATTATTACACAAAAATCCAAAGAATGAAAACAAAGAATCATGAAAACATGGAAACATGATTCCATGTTTTAAGCCACCAAACAAAATGATTTTCTTCCTTATTTTTTTTCCTCTAATTTTTGGTCAGATTTCTTTCCTTCCTTTGTCCATTTATGAGCTGCAAAATCTCTATAAATAGGCATGCTTGAAGATAGTTTAGATGCTTGTTCATAACTTACACAAATTCTAGTCTTAGGAGCACCAAAAGCTTTCTTTCTTTCTTTCTCTTGGCCAAATTCTCCCTTCAGCTTTTCAAGGATATTTTGCTTCATTTCACTCAAGGAAACCAAGTTCTCTTCCTTTCTTTCAAATCAAATTAGGTAGGGAGTTGTTTTTAAGTTTATTTCTATGTTTTGCTAAGTGTTGTTCTTGGTTCAAAATGATGATTTCATGGATTTTCTCTAGTTTTTCCATTTGGTTTTCTTCTTCCTTTTTCTTTAATCAATTCAGCCATATGGCCTAGGTGGGACTAAGATGATGGCTTGATGATGAGGACCTTGAGGGTGGGTTGTGAATCCATCACAAGTTAGGCCTCTAAAGCTTGAAAGTTCCACTTGATGCAAAACTTTAAAGAATAATATTTTTATGATGTTTTTATGATTTGAGTTTAACTTGAAAGATGTATTTTGCACTTTGTCTTGCTAAGATATATTGGGTTGAATTTATATTTCTCTAAAGTCTTGGAGGAGCTCTAGTAAAGAAATAAAATGAACTTGCATCCATGTTTAAGTTTATGCCTTGCATAACCATGTTTACTTTCTATGTCATCACTAAATTCTCAAGAATGAATAAATGAACTTGCATATTCATGTTTAAATTTCCAAGCTTGCATTTCATGTTTATGTTTCAAGTTGTCACTTAATCTTCAAAGATAATAAAGAGGATGCATCTCATATTTATTTTATGCTCTCACTTTATTTTATAATGGCTAAAAGAATCAACGCATGACATGTTTATTTTATGTCATCACCTAAAGATCCTAGAGCTCAAAGACTTGCCCAAGTATCACAAGCAAAGAAATAAGATTATTGGAGTTAAAGAATTGATTCTTTAAGAAGTCTTGAGATTGGAGCTTAAAAAGATGTAATAATAATTCTCTTCTCCCTTCAGGTCCAATGCGGATTACGCTTTGGTTTCTTAAGATTCTCTTCTCCCTCCACGGTCCTATGCGGACTACCGCTCCAGTTTCTTGCATCATGTTTATATTTCAAGCTCTTGCATCATGTTTAATTTTCAAGTCATCACCTTAAATCTTAAAGATAAAGAAATGGATTTGCATATCATGTTTATAATTCCAAGTTATCACCTTATAATGACAAGATTAAAATGAGGTTGCATAGCATGTTTATGATTCTAAGATATCACATAAATCTCTTAAGCTCAAGACTTGCTCCTTTTATCTTAAGTGAGAATTTTAATTATGAAGATTCTTTCAAAAAGAATTAGTTTCTAAAAGAGTTTTAAAGCTTTGCAAGGATTCTACAAGAAACTAATATTTTATGTTCACTTAAAATGTGATTTTATACAATTATATGAGGTTCATGATTCAGCTTCTATATGAGATTAGTACCAATAAATGATGATGATTTAATATGTTTGAAGTTGTGATAATTATGGTTTATTGCTAAAGGAATGATTCTATGCATGTTAGAGATAAAACTAGCTTCCTAGAAAGGTAAAAGCAAGATTTCTAGAACTTTAGAGAATGAAATTTATGCATTCTATCCAGAGCCTTTAGTGACCTTAAGAACCAGATATTATTATGTTTAGATAAGGGACAATGATTCATAATTGGTTTAGTAATTAATTTTAGCATCATAGGGAAAGTCGGTAAGAAAGGGTTAAAAACTAACTTCTAGCACACGTAAAACCTTAAGAACAACTTACCGTCTATGCTACCCTGATATAGTCTAATAATGTTCTTAAGGCTTATAATTGATGGTAATAAATCCCTTAGATGCATAAGTAATTAGTTTGATAATTAAGGTTACCCAACTTTAGAGTTCAATTATTAAGAGAGCTTCCTTGAGAATTTTAGATGACATCTTTTGATGCTTTGAATGTCAGTTATATGATGAAGTAATGCCTCCTGAGAATTTGATATTATTGAATGATTTCATGGCTTGCATGTTATAGTTGCTATTGCAAACAATGAGAATGTTCATGCATCTTGATGATTATGATATAACATGCTAAGACTTAATGGTGACTTAAACTTATAAGGAAATGATCCTTTGGACCCATCAGACTATAGGTGGTGAAAAGGTGATCCTGAAAATGATCCTTTAGATCCATCAGACTATAGATGGTGAAAAGGTGATTCTTGCCCCCTAGCCCGTTCTCTCAAAAGGGTAGAGTTGGGATTTAACTTATCAAAAGGGATAAGTATATGCTAGTGACGACTAGTAAGGTATGAGCTCATAACCTAGATTACTCCCAAAAGGGTGGAGTATAGGGTGGCCTAGGAAAATGATGATGAAAGTAATTTTAAGTCACCTAAGAAACTAAGTAAATGCATTATGTGAATATGATGTTCTACTATGCATAGTATTTATGAGATGATGATGAGAAATATGATGTTCTGTATGCATAGTATTATGAAATGATGATGAGGAATATGATGTGATTTTATGCATAACTATGTTAATATTTATGAAAGGAAAATTTCATTATATACATGACATGCTAAGTTTATGATGCATTATAAGACGCATGATTAAAACCAAACCTCGGTAAAGTATATTTTCAAACTTAATAAATCAATCTTAGCATGCTCATTATTTCATAATAACCCCGAGGTTCCTGGGGACGATGATGATGACACAATGCATCATGAGGTGAGTACCCTAGAGATTCTTTATAAGTTTCTCACTCCTCTATTTTTCTTTCCATCTCGTCTTCAGAAATAGAAGGAAGCATTCGTGAATCACATTGAGGCTTTCACCTGGAGCTGAACTTGATCCTGCTAGTTTCACTTGTATATTTTAGATATCTATCCCTATCCTTGGAGTGTTATTACTAGGTGCCATTAATGGATGTCCTTCCATCCATATATTATTTATGTTTTGTTAGATTGCCTACACCTAGTCTTATTTTGTTGGTAGGCAAACTATCTATGTGTTATGTAATTATGGATGTTATATGATGGAGCCAATATGATGTGTTTTTCATGCTATGTCTGCACGTTATTCGCTTTATTTCGATTATTGTTCACGTTATGCGCGCTCACGTTTTCAATTATGTTTTAACAAAAAAAAATGGCTCGTAATTTCACTAAGTATTTTCAAAGTATGATGAAAGAATTGAAGCAAAGAGTAAAGTCTAGTAATTAATCAAATACAACCTAGGTGTATTCGGTTAATTATTAGGGTGTTACAGAAAAGGTTGATGGATTCAAATTCTAATTGGTTAGATGTAGGTATTGATGTGTAGAACAAGTTTAGTAAAGGAACTTTGAAGCTTTAACAACTCTAAGCTAGTGTTTTTGGGCTTTGAATGAAAGTTGAGCTCTTGGCAATGGAGGATGATGGTTCTCTTGGTGTTCGGCCGAGATGATGATATGATTTGGCAAGTTTGGTGGCTTTAAATGGTTTAGATTAGGTTGAATCTTTATCTAATATAAAATCTAAACTTTTCCAGAAAGCAAGATAAATGTCTAGGATTTGATCTTGTAATTCAAGATCAAATTTTAGCCTTACACTTGGCTCTAAAGGATAGACATTATCTTTCGTGTTTAGAAATCGCATACTGAAATTTTACCGACGGGTAAAATACCATACCCGGGTAATTATATATTGCCTGAAAATTAATTCCAGGTATAAAATCCTTATTCCTAACTATTTATAACTTCAACCCTCTCTTTTCTCTTTAGCATTTTTGGTCCGAATCTAGGGTTTTGACTGCAGATAAGCGTGGGGCCTGCAAGGTTACTGTCACCCTGGCCCAAATTTTTTTTTTATAGGTCCGTTGGGCCATCTCATCATTGCTAAATTGTCAGGTTTTGAAATTATGACTAATAAAGCTCAAATTAATTTTTAGGGTGTTATGACAACAAGTAGTACATAGGAAATGCTAAGGTTAAATGTCAGGATCAAGAACTAGTTCAGAAACTTAAAGCCAAAGAACTCCAAATTAGTCAAGTTCACTAATGGAGGTAAGGCCAAGGTCACAGGCATAGGAAATGTTGGTAAGGATGACTCTCATCAAATTTCTGATATTTTACTTGTTGATGGTCTGGCTCATAATCTATTCAGTATCGAGCCAATTCTGTGATCAAAGCTTGTAAAATTGTAAATCCCACTTTAGGACAAGTCATCTTATCTGGTAAGAGGCATGATAACACTTATATGTTATTCTTGGATTACCTTCTAGATCAAGATGTGAAATGTCTCACATCCTTGATGGATGATAAGTGGCTATGGCACAGAAGCTTGGACATGTTCATATGAAGCTTATTTCTAAGCTTTGAAGAAAGAGCTTGTTAAAGGCTTGGCAAAGATCATTTGACAATGATTTAACTTGTGATTTTTGTAAGGAAAGACAAGAGACCAAAGCTTCTTTACAGCAAAAATGTGGTTTCAACTACTAAGTGACTTTAGCTTTTACATATGGATATTTTTGGACTAACCAAGACTACAGTCTTGCCTGGGAAAAGATATTGCCTTGTCATAGTGGATGATTTCTCTAGATTCACATAGGTTATCTTCCTAAGTTCTAAGGATGAGATGGTCAAAAGATTCAAAGATTTTGCAAAATGAGTTTGTACTAAAAATGATTCTCAAATTAACTCTATAAGATTATAGCAAGGAGGAGAATTTGAAAATCATGTTTTGAAGAGTTTTGTGAAAAACATGGTATCTCTCATGAGTTTTCTACACCAAGAACTCCCCAACAAAATAGAGTTATTGAAAGGAAGATTAGAAGCTTACAAGAATGGCTAGAACCATACCTTTAGAAAGTGGTTTATCAAAAGGCTTTTGGAGGAGGCTACAAACACCTTATGCTATATCCAAAACGAATCTTTCTAAGGCCAATCCTCAAGAAGACCCATTATGAGCTATGGAAGGATAGAAAACCTAACATATCTTATTTTTGCTCATCTTGCTTTATTCTTAACACCAAGGATAAATTCGCAAAGTTTGATCCTGAATTTGATAATAAGATTTTCTTAGATATCTTCGTCTCCAAAGCTTATAGGGTTTATAATAAGAGAATGCTATGTATGGAAGAGACCATCCACATCAAGTTCAAAGAGCTCAAGAAGGACTTTGCTAATGAGCTTGAAGGCTAAGAAAACCTTAGAAACTGTGTACATCCTCCCAAGTACAACCCCATCCTTAAGTCATGACATCGTACTCTAGAGTTATTACTTATAAATTAGCGGACCTTTCTTAAGTATCTATAGCAAGCTGATTAACATGTGATAACTAAGCATAATTTTATTAAAATATATAATAAAGAAACACAACATTCATTGAATACATAGCTAAGTACAAAAGGAAACTCTTCTAAGAGCTTTAATACAATATGTTCACTATTTCATTTAAATACATATAACTCAAACTAAGCATAGCAAAGTAAAAACATCAACTACTAAGCTACTATAATCCCGAGCTCTTCACGTAGCACCTCATTGTTCTCTGAATCAACTTGAAGGTGACATGGGAACAAAAAACACATAGGGTGAGAATTATACAATCCTCAATAGGGCAACTCCCTACACAATCATAATGTCATCGTCATCGACCAAGCCATTTCAGTTTATTAGGAAAATGTGATGCAATACATATTAAAGATTCATTTTAAAGTTCTAAAATCATCCCTCCGAAGTGGGTAGCTTTTAAGAATCAATCACTTAGTACACATATATCCTAATGTTACAATGAATAGTAAATCATCCAAGGAAGACACACTTCAGAATGACATGAGTATGCATATGATAATCCTAGTGAAATTATTTCAAAGTTACCTGTGTTCACTTGTGGCCATAGAAATCAAATCAGTGCATTTTTTTCTTTTCATTAACATAGGAAAGACTTGGTTTATACCCAATGGGTATTTGCTGTGGACAATGCCATAATAGATAGCTTGTACCAAATGGTATTTATAGTAGATAACACCACATAAGGGAAATAGACTACTTATAAGGACTTAGCTCATTCCTATATGTGATCGTCGAACTTTATTTTTTTCCACATAGATCTATTCCTAGCCGAATACGTCTACCAACTCAAAATATCCTTGGGGAAGTTCCTCTTTTTGCCTTCCCCTATAATATATCTAAGGAAGTTCCTCTTTTTGCCTTCCTCTCATTCAACCTAAGTCTTGTTTCTGTTTTATCCATATGTCAGAACATGATTGAAGTTTATATATTCTCTTTCTTTTTCCAAATGCGCATAAAGCACATATAGGCATTTCGTTCACAATGAAATTTCAATCATGCCTCATAAACCACTCTTTATTCCCTCTAGCATGCATTTAAATGTCACAAGTCAGAAATAGTTAACATTAAGTATTCATGTCATACTAGGACAAAAAATGCCAAGTATTTCATCAATTCAAAGCATTGTTGCATTTCCAGCATAATGTCTATTTCACATGTTCATAGCACAATTTATTTACACCCCAAACAAACAATTTAGAGGCTATAAAAATTCTCAAGGACACTTCAATGTTCCCCCAAGGTTCCATAAAAATTTCAATGCAAAAAGAGTTCTCTAACTATGTTAACAAAATTGTACAAATTTAGTGGTCGAGACCACTTATCCACGGAAGGCCAGGATTCTTATAATTTTTAACCCTAGCAAATGATTGAATCAACTCAAAATAAAATTCATGATGATACGTAAATATATTATCAACTTCCTATAAAAATTTCAATATGTAAATCAATCATTTGCTGGTAATAAAATTAGGAAATTTTACAGCTTCAGTTTCAATGATTTAGACAACATATGTACCATTTCGATCTCTCATTTTTTTAAGTCAATATACCTTAGAAACAATACTCAAGAAAATTCATGTGTTAGTTTGAGATGTTGGCTTCATATATAATTTTTTCAGCTCATAAACACAACCACAATTATGTCCAAAATTTACAAAAGTTCCATTCCTGGAGCCAAACTAGAATTCCAAGCTAGTCAAAACTTCTTTTGACAAAATGAGTTCTTTAACCTTATGCAAACATTCCACCAAAATTAAAGATCAATATCAACCAATATAACTGGAAATTTTGCATTAAAACTCATCAGAAATTCTTAGAAAAATTTTGCAAAAAAAGGGCCAAAGAAAACCCTACTCTTAGAAGCTAGTGTATCCTTGGCTCTATGATGCTTCTAAGATGGATTCCCTTCACTCCAAAGCTCCCAAATCAAACCCAAACCCTTCCTAATCAGTGAGGAAGTAACATATCAAGGTGAGGATTAATGAAGATTTAAGATTTTAATCGATTAGATTTGTAGGTATTGAGGTGTAGAACAAGTTTAGTGAAGGAAGTTTGAGGTTTTATCAAGTCTAGGCTAGGAAAATGGAGGTTTGAATCAAGTTTCTTTCATGTTCTTGAAGAAGAACAATGGTGGCTGTTTTTCCTTCTTGGCCAAGAATGAAGGATGGAAAATGACAAGTTTGGTGGCTTTAAATGGTTTAGATTAGGTTGTAAGAATTGTTTAATATAAAATCTATACTCTTTGACCAAGAAACAAGATGAGTAGCTAGGATTTGATCTTGTAATTCAAGATTAAATCTTAGCCTTACATTTGGCTTGAATGGATATACATTATCCATTTATAATGATTAAACAATCTTTCAGTGTTAGAAACGCACATTGAAATTTTATGAACGGTAAATATTGCTCAAAAATTAATTCCAGGTATAAAATCCTCATTCCTAACTATTTCTAACCTCTACCCTCTATTTTCTCAGTCTTGAGCATTTCCTGGTCCTGGATTTGAGGTTTTGGTTGTCCTGATAGGCCCATAGGGCCCGGCAATATTCACCTCAACCCAAAAATTTTTTTTGGAGTAATTGGCCCATCCTCATCATTGGTAAACTGTCCAATTTTTGAAATTATGACTAATAAAGCTCAAATTAATTTTTAAATAATTTTTAGGGTGCTACAAACTAAACCTCAATGAACCCTAGAAGTAGCAGCAATGAAAGCTAAACGTTTAGAAAGTAAGCTCCAAAACAAGGACTCTTCAGAAAGCTTGCTTAAGGACTTAGGGGCATCTAAAAGTAACATATCTAAGCATGAAGAAGAGCTATCTGAAGATGAAAGATAAATTGAAGGACATCAAGGCTATAGGAACTACAAAGGAGTTTTTGATCTAAAAGGTTTCTCAAAACAAGGTACTAGGAGACATTTCAAAGGGTATGAGAACTGGCCTAGAAATGCATCTAACTTTGCTTTCATCTCCACCATTGAGCTTGAATGCATTGAAGATTCTTTGAACGATCAAAATTGGGTGGATACTATGCAAGAGGAACATGACTAGTTTGAGAAAAGTAAAGTTTGGATGCTCATGGAAAAATCCAAGGGGAAGACCATCATTAGAACCAAATGGATGTTCAGAAACAAACTCGATGAAGCTGGAAGAGGAATCTGAAATAAAGCAAGATTTGTTACACAAGGTTATAATCAACAAGAGGGAATTGATTATGATGAAACCTTTGCACCATAGCTAGGCTAGGCCATAAGATCCTGCTTGCTTTTGTTGCCTACAAGGGATTCACTCTTTATCAAATAGATATCAAGTATGCGTTCCTAAATTGTTTCCTCTATGAGGAAGTATATGTGAAACAGCCTCCTTTTTGAGAATGAAAACCTTCCCAACCATGTCTTCAAGCTAACAAAGGAACTTTATGGTTTGAAACAAGCTCCTTGAGCTTGGTATGAAAGGCTAAGTACTTTCTTGAAGAATGGGTTCAAGAGAGATAAAGTTGATACTAACCTATTTACTTCTGATAGTCAAAATATATGTTGATGACATTATATTTGGTGTTATTGATCATTCTCCTTGTGAAAAGTTTTCAAAATTAATGCATAGTGAATTTGAGATAAGCATGATGGGTGAACTCAAGTTTTTCCTCGATCTTCAAATAAAATAACAAAAGGAAGGGACCTTAATCCATCAAGAAAAGTATACAAGAGAGCTTTTAAAAAAATATAATATGAATCAAGCCAAACCCCATGAGTATGCCATGCATCCATCTCAATTGATCGAATGCTAATGAGAATGGTGAAAAGGTAATAGAAAGTGATTATAGAGGAATGATTGGTTCACTTTATCTTATAGCAAGTAAACCAGACATTCAATTAAATGTGGGAATTTGTACTAGATTCCAATCTAACACAAAGCAATCACAATTAAATGATGTCAAAAGTATTTTAAGATATTTATCTGTACTGCTAATCTTGGCTTATGGTACGAGAAGGTACATCTTGTGAGATTGTAGGGTGTTGTAATGCTAACTTCATTGAAGATAGCGTAGAGAGAAAGTACCAAGTGGATGCCCTTTCTTTGGAAAGACCTTCATCACTTGGTCATGCAAGAAGCATAATACCATTGCTCCCTCTCTAAGCTGAAGCTGAATATGTAGCTGTTAAGCTCCACCTAGATGTTGTGCATAAGGAACCAGCTTGGACATTATCACCTAAGGTGTTCCAAAATCCCTATTTTCTGATAATGCTAGTGCTATTAATATTGTTAAGAATCCTATCCAATTTTATTCAAGCACATTGATGTGAAACATCATTTTATTTGAGATCATGATCAAAAAGGAGATGTTGAGTTAATGTTTGTAAATCTGAAGACCAAGTGTCTGATATATTCACAAAATCATTAGCTGAAGATCGCTTTTATGTTTTGAAAATGCTTTTGAACCTTCAAAGTGTTTAAGTCTGCATAATAATACATGCATAAACATCTCTAGGCTCTCCCCATCATGGCTCTAACTGAAGCCCAAAAAAAGACATCAGTTTGCAAGAAGAAGATTAGTTTGCAAGATTAGAAAATTGTAACATCCTAGTTTTCCTCTTCTTTAGAAATTGATTGAGGAATGACTGGAAATATTGAAATTCTGACAGGAACAGTGTGATGAGAATGACTCCATGAGGGAGTACCAAAGAAAAAAATGTGAATAGTACTTTGCGGCTTAGGCCGAGCCAAGCCAAAACTAGGGATTTGGGACCCAGGTGCCGAAGTTAAGAAAATATGAGAATAAGATTAGAAATGCGTGGGAACGATAATTTTATACCTAGAATTAAATTTCGGTAATATTTGGAGATCTGGAAACGTTTACCGCTCGGCGAGATTTTGGTGTTCAATTTTTAACACCGAAGAACATTTCTAACATTATTAATAATTGATTTATAATTGATATTTATTCATTTGAGACAAGTGGAGGGCCAAGATTTAATCTTCAATTCCAAGATCAAATCGTAACCATCCACTTGGCTTTCTAGTAGCATGAATCATCATAAGATTTGCTTTAATGATGATGACTCATAAAAACACCTAGGCAAAACTTCTCCCCAAAGGCAAGGAGCATTCTCGGCCATTCCAAGCAAAGGCAGCAGCTGGTTCTTCCTCCATGTTCAAGAGCTCCATCTTAGTTACAATTCACATAAACACTAGCCTAGGATCCTCAAAACATAAACCTTTCTTCACTAAAGTTGCTCTACACTTCCATCTCTATAATTATAACCAATTAGAATTCCAAAACCTCATCCTTTTCATCTCATCCATCACTGATTATAGGGGGTTTGGGGGTGTTTGAAGAGTTTTGAAGTGAAGAGCTATCATCTTGAAGCAAGCCAAAGACAAAGATACACTAGCCTTCACAAGTAGGGTCCTTTGTTTGTTTTTGTTGATTTTTATGTTATGTTTTGGGATGATATATGTCCGAAAATTTTGATGATTTTGATTGATATTATGTTGAAATTGATGTATAAATTTTGGTGATGGGGTTGGATGGTGTTAGGAAAGGGTTTTGTATCAAAACAAGTTGGACTGGTATGCTGGATTTTCGAGTTGCTTGCAGGCAGCCTGGAATCACGAATTTTCTGAATATGTTGTAGGCCTTTCAGTGAGCTGGAAAAATTTTATGTTCAAGCTAACATCTTGGGCTAGTCCCATAAATTTTCTTGGGTGTTTATATTGAAGTTTGCTGCCTGAAAAAAATCAAGAACCGAAATGTAACTGGTGCTGTCCTGGTTGAAACTGAAGCAATAAACTTACCCGATTTTATTATCCTAGTAATTGATTGATCTAGCCCTTGAATTTTTTATGAGAAGTTGGGAACACATTGAAATGTCACTGTGAATTTTATTGGGTCTTAAATCAATCAATCTCTAGGGTTAAAAATTCTGAGAAACTAGAATCTGGACTGTGAATTGGTAGTTCTGACCACCAAATTTGTACATTTTTCTGAAGCACTGTAGAGCTTGGTTTGCCCTGAAAATTTTACAGTTACCTTGGACACATTGAACTAGCTTGTGAAATTTTTGTAGCATTGGGAATGGCCAGATGATATGACAATTAATTGTTATACTTAGAATGGAAATTCTCCAAGGTCCTGGAAAGTGATAATGAATGAAATTCATGATAATTTGATAGTTACCCCAAATCTATGGCATGTAAATGCACATTAATTACTTCAATTTCTGATTCATGAATCCCTAATGTGAATGAATAGTTAATTGTGAATTAAGCATGCTATTGAGACAAGAGAGAATATGTAATGCAATATGTGAAAAAGTGCATAAATAGTTGGTATACATGCTGCCGTTGCATACTTTAGTATACGGGAAAACATAAACAAGGCTTAGAGGGTATAGAGAGGGAAGGCAAAAGAAGAACTTCCCTAGAAAAGTTATAAGTCGGTAGACGTATTGGCTGGCGTAGAGGTGTGTGATCCAAAAATGGAAAAAAATGAAGTTAGGCGATCACAAGTAGGAATGAGCTCATGTCCTAGGTCTATTGTCCTATATGAAATTGTTAAATAATGAAGTGACTCTATGTGAAACTAAGCCTTCCCTATGCTTATGATTTGAGAATGTTATGTGGTCCTGAGCTTATGATTGTACATGAGTTATCATTGTAGTGTTATTGAACTTTCCATGAGCTATGGATTTAGTATTGATACCCATGACTCATATATGAATGTTTGTATGTATGAATTCATTATTTTTACTCTGTAGTAACTCGGTAACTTACCCTCCTGAAATTTTACATTATTCTCACTACAGTTGAATGTATTGCATTGTTTAATTCGAGCAGATGCCGGACCCTAACTTTTCCTTGACTCGCCACAATGGGTGTGGCAATATGACCCGCCCTATTCTCCTAAGTTGTCAGGTACTCACGTTCGTATATATGTGTTCTTTGATCGATCCTTTAGTACTTCCATTTTCGCCGCCGACTTTGACTCTTTCCTATGATGGTGTGCCTCTCCACATGGCACACACGTATTCGAGGTCCCCTCTGCCCCACCTGTGTCCCGCCAGCGACGCACCCATGCCTTCGTCCTCCTCTTCCACTTCAAACCCCTGAGGGCCCATGCTCTGGAGGAGGTGAGGCCATTGCACTGATGGTCAATGGTTTTCTGGAGGGGAGGCGAGACCATCAACGCAGCTGACATGCATGAGTAGTAGTGCAGTGTTAGGAACCTTACACCTAGGGCTCTATATACTTTTGGTTTTCTTTTGCTCTGTTGTATATGTATATATGCTGTTTTGTCAGGAGTATTTGAGTAGGCTAGGTCTGAGGTAGGGGGATTAGCCTCGTTCGCATAAGTCCTGACTTTTCGAGGTCATTTTGTTGGTTTTGCCCTTATGATGTATAGTGACTGCAACATTATGGCCTTATATGTAAATCTTTTATGGTAATATATGTATTGCAACTTTCGTGTCCTTGATTATTTCGACTAGTATAGATCAAACGCCGGAATATTCTACTAATTACTATGTCCATACTTGGGTAAATGTGGTAATTAGGAGGGCGTTACAAAAATCATATGCAAGATCAAGAAGCTAGTTTGCAAGCTCCAAAAGAAGATCAATGGTCAGACATTGGTTTTATGAGGTCTCTTGAGGGTTTAGAATCTAAAGATGAATAAGATGTGAGAAGCAGTGTTATCTCATGGGTTAGAAAGCGAACAAGGTTCAGAAAGTAGACAAGGTTTAGAAAGTGGTTCCATGTTCAAGAAACTACTTATTAGGAGTGAAAAGGCGGAATAATTCCACTCTTTTTGAACTTCTCTCTCTCCCATATCATCTTACCTTCAGTCTTTACATCCCATCATTTAAATAACTCCACACACCTTACACCTTACACGTCACACTTTTACTTATTTGTCTTCAACCTTATGTAATCGAAACCTCAACTGTTTCATCTTTTCTCAAAAATCCTTTATCTCTACAACCTTTACCAAACCAAACCCTCAACTCTTCCATTCAATTTTCTCATACACAACCTTACAATGGCTGAAGGTAGAACTCATGTAACAAATAACGAGGGAAGTGTCGATGCAAGAAGACACGAACAAGGAATGACTCCTACCTCCAAGCGAAGGGGTACATGAATGAATTGATTACACACCCGAATAAGAATAATGAAGTCTCTATAGGTATGGGACTATACGGTTAAAGAGGGCTTATATAAATTGATTGGTACTACCTATGCCACAAAGATGCATCTTTCTTTTGGTAGCCCATCATGAAAGAACTCCATAGCTAAGCGTGCTTGACTTAGGGTAATTTTGGGATGGGTGACCTCCTGGGAAGTTATCCCAGGAAGCGTGTGAGTGAGGACAAAGCATGGAAAGACCCGTGTTGGTTTGTGGATAGTCGGCAATCCATAAAGCAGCAAGGGATGTTACAAATGGTATAAGAGCCTGCACTTCTCCAATACGGTGGTTCAGGGATGAACCAAGCAAAAGCTGATGGGCATGTAACACCTTGGAAGCGAGGTGGAGTGATCGCTGTGCGAGAAGGCACGGCCAAGGAGCAGCTCCTACCTCCAAGTGGAGGGGTACATGAATGAACCGATTACACACCCGAATGAGAGGAATCTTGAGTCTATATAGGTATGGGACTATAGAGTTAAGAAGGGCTTATATGAATTGATTGGTACTACCTATGCCATAAAGATGTATCTTTCTTTCAGTAGCCCATCACGAAAACTCCACAGTTAACCGTGCTTAACTTGGGGTAATTTTGGGATGGGTGACCTCCTGAAGTTATCCCAGGAAGCGTATGAGTGAGGACAAAGCACACTGAAAAGACCCATTGTATCACCCTAACTTTTAACCTCATATGCTCGAAGTCGCACTTCGGTTAGTTATTAGTTATTGCGCCTTTGTTTCAGATCTTGACTTATCTTTTAAAATACGAGTACGAAAAATATGACTAAATTTTTTTTTGAACTTAAACCTTAAATGCCAACCGCGCTTGCGCATAGATACTAATTAATACACATAAGACATAGCAACCAAATACACGTCATCATGGTAATCATAAATAAACCATAGAGTAGTCATAACACAACTTATAGTATCATATCATAATCATAACATAACACGATGTCCTTATAAATATAAGGACACCTTAAGATACTAAATACATCAAGCAAGTTTAACTAATGCAAAACATTACTTTAAGGCTAGACTAGGCTTCACGCTTCCGTCTTAAACCTCTTGATTCAACTAAATAAGGTGGTTCTTACACCTACGCCTTTAGAAAGATCACGAATGATCCACATCATTCTCGTCTGTTTAGACGACAAGGAAAAAGGAAAGGGGGTGAGAAACTCATTCAAATTCTCAGTCAGGATTCCAACTTTAACATAAGTGTCATCGTGATCGTCCCCAACCACTTTGGTTTTTATTATGAAAGGTGTGCATGTATAAGGTTCATTTTAAGTTTCTCAATCCTATTATCCGCATGGGTGTCTTTTAGATGGGTCTTAATGACATGAATGTAACGGATATCTCCTGTATGAATGGCAATACCTAATAGTGCACGTCTCATGTAACGCCTCAATTTTTTTGTTTGAGTGCAAATGACCAAAATGCCCCTGAGGTCATTTTTACCTAAAATTCAAGGGAAGCCAACCCGCAGTCCTCGAATGGGTCAACTCAATGTTTGAAGGGGATTATAATGTTATGTTTAATCCGAGGTGAAAATCTCATTTTTCAATTTTCGGCTCAAAATGACCAAAATACCTCCTGGCTTTACGGTAAATGTGCCGTTTGAGCCTGAAACTTTTCCAGAAGTTTGGAATGATGTTTTTGAGTGGTATTTGATGTTTAGTTGCAGGTCCCGAGAGTTTAGTGCAAAATTACCATTTTGCACCTAGAACATGTCAGTGAGCCTAATGACGTAATTAAGCAAACCTAAGCAATATTAGGCTCTAATCGAAGATTAATTTATTTCGATAATTAATCTAGAGTCAAAATAATTTATTAAGGTTAATTAGAACCTAAGATTGCTTAGTTAAACTCTAATTACATTCTTTAATTCAAGATTCCTAGTCATGGAATCTTGAATAGTATTTTCTTCCAATTCCTTAAATTAAGGAATTGTGCCCATACCTCATTTGACCAAAAGAATGATTTTAAATTGTTAATCTAGCAAGATCACTCTCCTAATCAAGTCTTGACAACCTTAATTAGCCATTACCTCACCTAAACACTTTCTTACAAACTCCTAATCAAAACCTTAATCAAAGAAACACCTAAACACATCACTAAACCATAATTACATGAGCAATTTATTCTCCCCCTTGGCTGTAAATTCTGGCCGAAACACTCCTCCCAAAATCCATCACTTGATGTTTTAATTCTCACTCAATAGCCATGCCTAGGCCATACTTGGAACCATACCTCACCATGCTTTCAACCATGCTTTCCATGCCTAAGCCCATACCCATTCAAAGAGATATTTTCCTCCACCAAAGCCAAGCAAGCCTGTCGGCCATTCTCCCTTGGCAGCCTTCATATTGCAAAATTTTCTATAAATACCAAGCTTGGAAGAACTTGGTTACACTTTAGAAGCTTTGCCAAGTTTAGTTGTCTTGCCTTTTCTCTCATATGCTCTCAATTTCTCTTCATCTTGCTCTTCTTCATCTTCCTTCAAAGAAACATTTCCACCACCACAAACAACCTTGAACCACCACTCCCTCACCTCAAACCACCTCTTAAACACTTAACTTTTCCATTCCCAAGCTTGCTAACTCAAGGAAAAATCATCTTCCTTGAGCTTCCTCTTTGGCCGAACACACATCCTCCTCTAAGAGAAGATTGTGTCTTCTCATTTCTTCAAGGATCAAGCTTTCTTTCATCCTTTTCAAAGACTTCCTTAGGTAGGGGTTTTGTTTCAAAGTTTTTACTTGTTTTCTTCAAGAAAAGTTCTAGTTTTCTCTTGGTTTTTCAAGCCTTTCCTCTCATTTTCTTTTTCGGCCATGAGGCCTTTTCATGAGAAAAACTTTAGCTTGATGGTCTTGTAATGCCATGTGAGAAACCTCTAAAGCTTGAAAAACTTGGTCTTGGACCATACATGCTCTTGTTTTCTTTCCTTTTCTTTTATGTAAACCTTCGATTTTCTTTCCTTTCCCTTGGATGGTTTCGATTCCCTTTTCCTTTAGTTGAACAAAGTTTGCTAAAAATGTTAAGTAGATCACAAAAGTTTTGTTAAGAAAATTAATCACATGTTTTCAAAGAGCTCTAAGCTTACCCTTGCCAACCTTAAAGTTGGTCAGCCGTTCTAAGAGTTCTACTCTAGATTGAAGCCCATGAGCAATAAAATAAAGAATATGACTTAGTTCTTAGTATGTTTGTTTAGACAAAGTGTTGAGCTTTGTGTCCATTTTCTTGAGCTTGATGATGAAGTTCAAAACCAAAGGCTTCTTTGAAGACTTGGTGCTAAGAACTCTAAAGCTCACTTTATTTTGTTAAGATACATATTGGGTTATAATGTTCCTCTAAAGTCTTGTAAGAGCTCTAGTTAAGATAAAATGAGTTGCACTCATGTTTATGCTTATGCCTTGCATAGCATGTTTATTTTGATGCCATCACTAAGCTCTCAAGAATAACTAAATGAACTTACATTATCATGTTTAAGTTTCCAAGCTTGCATTTCATGTTTATATTTCAAGTCATCACTTAATCTTTAAAGATAATAATGAGGTTGCATCTCATATTTATTTTATGCTCTCACTTTATTTTATAATGAAGAGTAAAACAAGTGCATAGCATGTTTAAGTTTATGTCATCACTTAAATGTCCTAGAGCTCAAAGACTTGCCCAAGTATCTTACATAAAGTTTTAGAAAATGGAGGCATTTCAAGAATGCCATTTCGGCCTTGTGATGATGATGATGGACTTGAGATGAGTTCATCTAATCATAAGTGCCCATAGTCTAAGTCTTGGAATTTTTCTAAGCTTAGGTGTGTTTAAAGAACCTTATGAACAAAGTTTTATGTTTTAAATCTATTCCTTGAGCTAAATAATTTAGCTACTGACCTTACCCATTTTTGTATTATTTTAATGAGAGGAATTGGTTTCTAAAAGAGTTTTGAGTTCCTAAAATGATTCCAAGAGAAGCTAGCAACTTATATGCATTTAAACCATGAGATTATGTGATTATATGATGCTTGTATTTTTTCTGCCTTAAGCACTTGGCCACTGTATAAATTCTGTTTTATGGTGTTAAAATGTGTAAAATTATGTTTGAGTGAAGCAAGGAACGATTTAGGAAAGTTAGGAAAGAACAAGTAACTAGAAAGGACTTAAAATGTGAATTCTAGAACACTTAGATGCACAAATTGTAAATTTTATTCCAGCATAATTGGACTTAAGAAAATGGTTTATAATTAGTGGATATGTGTAGGAATCCCTCATAATTGGTTTAGGAGTTGATTATAGAGCCTTAGAGAAGACAGAACTTAGAAAGGGTCAAAGAAGATTCTAGGACCCCATAATCATATGACAAAATTCTGCCCAAAGTGATGAAGTGCTGTTTGGTTATGTTAGTAAGCATAAACATTAGAGGAAATTATAGGTAATGATCCCTTACGTGTGATAAAAATCCATAATGAAAGTTAGAATCATTAGGACATAAGTTTAAGACCCATAAGGGCCAAAGCATAAGACACCATGAGATAGAAGGTGATGTGAGGATGAGACTAGTGGGTATACTCGTGATGATGTGAATATGTTAATATCATGAACATGAGGCTATATGTATGTTTGTGACATGTTGTTGTAATAAATGTGGTATGCTATGCTTAAGATGCATAAGAATGCGAATATGAATGAGTTAGGAGGGTATGCTCCTATGATCAAGAGATTTATTTGATTGAGAAATTTTATGAGAACAACATGTGTGATTTGAGTTATGTGGCATGACTAAAATTTGAGGAAATTCGGAGTGATGTCATTATGCTACCAAATTTCCATCAAATTTGAGGGACTTGAGAAAGTTTTGAAAAGAAAGATTTTATATGTGACATGTCAAGACGCATTTCTCCTGCTACGGTGAGGAGAAAGGAAACCTATGGGGGGTATGGTCGTAGAGCCATATCGAAGCGAACAAGGTCACTAGTCTTAACCAGATAATGCATTTCGCAGACGGAGACGTATTCTCTACTACGGTGAGGAGAAGGTAAAACCATGAGGGCATCGACATTAGCCTCAAAGCGGACAAAGTCATTGGTCTTAACCAGTTGATGCGTTTCGGAGAAAGAAGAAAGTCCCATGATGGGTGATTCCTTAGGTCCCCCGTATTCTAGGAGTCGGGATTATTATTTTTATGATTATGATTCGCTTATCAAGAGGATAAGTAAGAACTAGTGACGACTAGTTAAGGAATGAGCTCATAGCCTAGTATCAGTGTCGGTTACTGTTTTTACATACCATGATGTCACAAGTTTGAGAAATGAGAAAAGATGTGAAGCACTTTGCTTATGAAAGAGAGAAGTTGACGATGAGAAAGTACATGCCACTTATATGAGAATTGGTTATTGATGAGATGTTTTATTTGGTTTGTTGCATAAAGTATTGCCTGCATTCATGTTTGGTATGCTGCATACATGCATTAAGATTCATCATAAAAGACACGGACCTTGGATAATTACTTTCATGAAAACCTCATAATAAACCTTTGCATGTACAACCTTTTTATAATAAACCCAAGGTTCCTGGGACGTAAACGATGGCACTAGAATAGGAGGATTCCTCTGAGATTCTTTAGCAAGATTCTCACCCCTCTTTCTTCTTTCCCATTACGTCTTCAGTTCGATGGCGTCATTTATGATTTTTGTTGATATGCCCATGTGGGAGGTGCACTATGATCCAGATCATCAGTCCTACCATTTCGAGGGTTGTTGTGCCGTGCGTATTTTTCATACATGGGACGCTCATTTGCATTCCCAATCTCCAACTTCGTTTCACCCAGACCTCTCCCTACGGCGATGATTTTATCTTCGAGAGGACGCGACCTGTGACGAGAGACCCGTGCCCAACCATCATCTTCAGCGGTGTGTGACTATCCGGAGCACGTGCCCTCATACCTCATTATGGGAGGGACCCTTTAAGGATTTTCTGGCCAACCCCTCGAAGGATTCCGCCCTTGGTGCCTTGGCCGGTATGGGTAACAAGGACACGGTCTTTCAGCCGATCCTTAGGAGGCGTGTACGCCAGAGAGGTGCCCTCAGAGGAGCCCACGCCGTTCTCCGTCCGCATGCCCACGCCCCCTTTTTGGGCCACATTCAGGAGCTTCGACAGTTTGAGGGCTACGTTTCCTCTACCGAGGATTAGCGCATCGTAGGCTTAGAGGGGAGGGTTTGTTTTTAGCCAGGTGTATCTTTTGGGCTCTCCATGTATTTGTTGTTATGTTTCCTGTCTTTCCTTGTATTTTATGTTTCATGTATCACAAGCTCTACCCATTTATATGAGTATGACTTTATGCTTTTTATGTTTTGATTGTTGTACTAAAACTATGATATTTAATATTATGATGGATGTTTTTATGATTAAGGTGTTCTTATCTACTTTTATATTGCATGATTTATTTCCTCTCCTGCTTACATTTCGCTTACACGATGGCTCGCATTTTGTTTTGCATATTCCATTTCAAAAAAAAATTTACCCATATTTTCTGCTAAGTAATTTTGCAAATGAGTTTCAAAGGGAAGTAATAACTAATAATTAATCTTAATACGTCCTAGGCGTGTTAGGTTAAATATTAAGGTGTTACATCTCACATAATTAGATAAAATGCATCAACAGGATGATGATGTGACATATGCATATGCATCTTTTACTTTATCATAATCGAACTCTTCAAGTTCCTTTCTTAACTTTTCCACCCTCATATTCATCACCAAAAATCTAACCAACTTGCCTTCCAGTGATTTTAACATGGTCACCAAATCTCCGAATCACCTATCGCTTAGGAATGAGCTCAAACCTTACTAGTCGTCACTAGATTTACATGGGGAAAAAGAGAAGAATCATATCTCTTTAGGATCACCCATCATGGGACTTTTTCCTTCTTTGAAACGCATCAACTAGTTAGGGCCAGTGACTTTATCCGCTTCGATATGGCTCGCGTCCATACCCCTCATGGGTTTACTTTCTCTTCAGTAGGAGAAATGTGTTCGGCATATCACATTTAAAATCTTTCTTTTCAAAACTTCTTTAAGTCTCTCAAATTTGACGAAAAGTCGACAGGATAACGCCTATACAACGAATTTCCTCAAATTTGAGTCATGCCACATCACTCATCGAACACACATGTTCTCATGCAATTTCTTAATCAAGCAAATCTTTAATATCATATAAGCATGTTCACCCATTCATCTATATCACATAGTCTCATGCATCTTAATCATAACATTAATACTTTCAATATAACATAAACACACTCATTCACTCGGTCACTTACTCACATTATGATTCCTACCTTGCAATTCTTATGCCTTGACCTTTACGGGTCTTAATCTTGTGTTCCAATTATCCTAATGCTCATTATAACCTTGGATACACCTAAAGGATTGTTACTTGCAAATTCTCTCTAATTTTTATGTTTACTAACACCTCCAAATAGCATTGAATAAATTAGTTACAATGATTATTATTCGGTTATAGGGTTCTAAAATTTACATCTTTGACCTTTTCTAAGTTCCACCTTCGCCTAAGGCTCTATATTCAATTCCTCAACCAATTATTAGGGATTCCTACACATATCCACTAATTATAAACCATTTTCCTTAAGTTCACTTATGCTGGAACAAAATTTACATTTCTTGTATCTAAGTGTTCTAGAATTCTCATTTTAAGTCCTTTCTAGTTACTTATTATTTCCTAACTTCCCTAAATCGTTCCTTGCTTCACTCAAACATAATTTTACACATCTTAACTCAATAAAACAGAATTTATACAGTGGCCAAACAATCAAGGCAGAATCCAAAAATAGCTCACTTAATCACATAATTTCATGGTTTAAATGCATATAAGTTGCTAGTTTTCTCTTGGAATAATTTTAGGAACTCAAAACTCTTTTAGAAACCAATTTATCTCATTAAAATCATATAAATATAGGTGAGGTCAGTAGCTAAATTATTTTGATCACAAAATAGATTTAAAACACAAAATCTTGTTCACAATGTTCTTTAAGTTCACCTATGCTTAGAAAAATTCCAAGACATAGGCTATGGGCACTTATGATTAGATGAACTCATATCAAGTCCATCATCATCATCACAAGGACGAAATGGCATTCTTGAAATGTTTCCATTTTCTAAAACTTTATATGGGATACTTGGGCAAGTCTTTGAGCTCTAGAGTATTTAGGTGATGACATAAACATAAACATGCTATGCACTTTATTTTACTCTTCATTATAAAGTAAAGTGAGAGCATAAAATAAATATGAGATGCAACCTCATTATTATCTTTAAAGATTAAGTGATGACTTGAAATATAAACATGAAATGCAAGCTTGGAAATTTAAACATGATAATGCAAGTTCATTTATTTATTTCTTGAAAGCTTAGTGATGGCATCAAAATAAACATGATATGCAAGGTATAAACTTAAACATGAGTACAAGTTCATTTTATCTTAACTAGAGCTCTTGCAAGACTTTAGAGGAACATCACAACCTTAACCCAATATGTATCTTAACAACATAAGGTGAGCTTTAGAGTTCTTAGCACCAAGTCTTCAAAGAAGTCTTTGGTTTTGAACTTTATTATCAAGCTCAAGAAAATGGACTAAGACATAAACCTCAACACTTATCTAAACAAACATAAAAAGAACTACTTATATTCTTTATTTTATTGCTCATGGGCTTCAATCTAGAGTAAACTCTTAGAACAGCTGACTAACTTAAGGTTGGCAAGGGCAAGCTTAGAGCTCTTTGAAAACATAGGATTAATTTTCTTAAGAAAAATTTTAGTGATCTACTTAACATTTTTATCAAACTTTGTACAAAGAGAAGAATGGAAACCGAAATCTTGAGGAGGAAAAGGAAAGGAAACCGAAATCTTTGAGCAAGGAAAAAGGAAAGAAACCAAAAGCATATATGGTCCAAGACCAAGTTTTTCAAGCTTTAGAGATTTCTCACATGGCATCACAAGACCATTATCTTGAAACCTCATCATCAAGCCAAAGTTTTTCTCAAAAAAGGCTCCAAGGCCGAAAATGAAAGGAGGAAAGGAAAGGCTTGAAACCAAGAGAAAACTAGAACTTTTCTTAAAGAAAGCAAGTAAAACTTTGAAAATAAAACCCCTACCAAATGAAGTCTTGAAAGAGATGAAATAAAACTTGGGTCCTTGATGAAATGAGAAGACAAAATCTTCTCTTGGATGGCAACAAGGATTCGGCCAAGGGAAGAACACAAGGAAGATGGATTTTCCTTGAAGGAGTAAGCTTGGAAATGGAAAAGTTTGGTGTTTGAGAGGTGGTTTGAGGTGGGGGAGTGGTGGTTCAAGGTTGTTTGTGGTGGTGGAAAGGTTTCTTTGATGGTGGAGGAAGAAGAACAAGATGAAGAGAATTTGAGAGGAAAAGAAAGAAAATTGCAAGAAAGCTTAACTTGGCAAATGATCTAAAGTGTAACCAAGTTCTCTAATGCTTGGTATTTATAGAAAAATGAAACAATGGAGGCTGCCATGGAGAAGGATGGCCAACAGTTTCTTCATGCCTTTGGGGAGGAAAATATCTTTAAAAGCTTGCCATTCAAAGGCATGGTTGGAGGTATGGCTAGGTATGGGCAAGGCATGGCTCAAGGCATGGTCTTTGGAGTGAAATAAAATCAACATGTGCCACATTTTCAAGGGTATGAATTCAGCCAGATTTTCCAGCCAAGGGGAGAAAGAAATTGTCCATGTAATTGTGGTTTAATGATGTGTTTAGATGTTTCTTTGATTAAGGTTTTGATTAGGAGTTTGTAAAAAAGTGTTTAGGTGAGATAATGGTAAATTAAGGTTGTCAAGACTTGATTTAGGGGTGGTCTTGTTAGATTAAAAAATTAAAACTCTTTTCAAGTCAAATTAAGTCATAGACACAATTCCTTGATTTAAGGAATTGAGAGAGAATTACTATTCAAGATTTCATGACTAAGAATCTTGAATCAAAGAATGAAATTAGAGTTTAACTAAGCAATCTTAGGTTCTAATTAACCTTAATAAATTATTTTGACTCTAGATTAATTATCGAAATAAATTAATCTTTGATTAGAGCCTAATATTGCTTAGGTTTGGTTAATTACGTCATTAGGCTCACTATACACTGTTCTAGGGGCAAAATGGTAATTTTGCACTAAACTGCTCGGGCTATCCGGGCTAAACCTGTTGTTAAACTTCACTTAAAAACATCATTTAAAACCTTTTGATAAAGTCCGGGCTCAATCGGCATGTAATCGCAAACGACAGGGGCATTTTGGTAATTTCGTGCGTAGAACTCAAACATGAGATTCTTCTATTACCACACATAACACATATAATCCCCTATCAATATCAAAACATCCCCTTGAGGATGGCCGGGACATCCTTATTTTCCGGGTAAAATGACCTCAGGGCATTTCGGTCATTTGCACACAAGAAAATCGGGCGTTACACCCGTGTCGGTTGGATAGTCCGTAATCCATAAAGCAGCAAGGGATGTTATAACTCAAATACTCCATTCCTAAGAGGGCACCCTTCCACATGTATGATGATTCGGAGTTACAAAATCACTATGTAAAGAACTTCTCCTTAAGAAAAATTGCTTCCTGGAAAACACTAAGGAAAGAGCTTTGTGAAAGTGTATCTATTCTTAATGAAGTCTTCTCCTTTCAAGGATAGGAAAAATATCTAGAAATCAATGACAGAATCTTTCTACGATTAGTAACTTCTTTCTACTCGCAACTGAAGGGCACCCCAAACTCTTCGCTGAAGACATTGATTTGTGACATTACCATAAAGGTCAGTTTCCTGGATTATCAAAGGTTATCAAGGCACCTTACGAAGGCCTCATCTGCTCCTCCTCACCCTACTAGGTTCACTCCTTAGGGATTAATGAAGGAGATGTGTCAAGGTATCTAATTGATTCAATTATTCATAAACCTAGTGAAATCACTATTGCTATGCTTAACTCGAGGGCAAGAAAAGTGTATTGTGGTACCTAAGAAGTATGGACACACCGACTTGATGGTGTGTCCATGTGTCGACATATGTTGGAACATAACACCCATACGCAGCCACATGACACGTGTTAGACATGCGTCCAATTGAAAAAATAATTTTTTTGAGCTCGAACACGCACACAAAAAACTAGTTGGGTTATTTTGAAAATTCTTCAATTGATCACAAAAAACCAAAAAGAATTAATTAGATAAAAAAAAATACAAACATGACAAAAAAATTTTGACAAAGAAATCAAACAACAAAATAAAAAAAAATTATATATATATATATATATATATATATATATATATATATATGTGTCTGTGTCATGTCATGTCCATGTCAGTGTTGCTTCATAGTGTGGTACAATTCTTCATCTTGCCTCGACTAGGAAGCACGGATGCGCTGGTAGGCATGGATTGCATGCTCCTATACTACTTGATGTCAAAGAAAAAGGTGAATTTGCAGTGGCTTATCTTGGATTATATGCTCAGCGCAATCACCAAAGAAACAAGGAGAACAACTAGACCATAATATGTTGCGCCAGATTGTTCTAGCACATGCAATTTCCTCTTATAGAAGAATTGGATGAATAGATGGAAAGTACCGTACACTCACTCGCCTTTTTAGGACCTCAACAATAAGGCCTACAACCTCTAAGTCTAAGGCAACAAGGTGGAGTCCTAGAACAAAAGGTGAGCAAGCTAGAAGATCTTCAAGAAATATAAGTCCTGAAAAGACAAGACCAAAAAGAAAAGGAAGCTAATCCTCATCGAGAGTAAGCCTAAGAACTCAAAAGAAGAAAAATCTGTAAAGCTCCTCTGAACGAAGAAGAAGAATAAAGATAAAATAGGAGAGGATGCAAAGACAAGAACCACAGATGCCACCACCTCTAATTAGAAACTAATGATGACTTTTAGATTAGAATAATGAGATGCAAAAAATGTTAGAAAGATGCCTAGTAAACTAGCAAGAGCCATTAGAAGAAGAGATATTGATCTCAAGTTTAAAAACATTACTAAGCATGACACAAGGACCTCTATGCTTCTAAAATAAATTACAAGGTATCAACAAGCTGGCTACAAGGTTATCTTCATCGAATTTTTGAAGAAGATGAAGAACAAGAACAACAAGAAAAAGAATCATCATCTAAAGAAAAGGAAAGTCTATTTTAGAATGAAAAGGCCAGAATGAATGAGCTCTTAGAGAATAGCCAATTATTAAAGAACTATCTTTGGAGCCTATCATAGAAGAACTAGAGAAGGAGCTGAAGAACAGAAACTAGTTATTCTTATAGTACCTCAACTTGCTCCTTTCATTCATATAACTCTAGCAGAAGAGGAAGAGGATAAGACATCAGAAACAAGTGCTCCTCAAGCTGAAAAAGTTGATGCTTCTGCCTCAACTCTATTCTTATTTCTACTCTTACTTTTCGCCTCCTGCCACCATTGCTGAAGTTCTATCCATACCGACCCCTAACATACCTGAGTTCGACACCCAAGGATGCCCTACCTATACCAGAAACAATCCACCTCCACGCTAGCCTTCATCTGATCCTTTAACAAATTCTCAGGTCTAACTTCTTTTGCATAATTAGAGGGATATGGCTTTGAGACTAGACAAGGTTGAAGCCTCCAACATAGAGCTTGGAACACAACTTTGTAGACATGAAGTGCTACTACTTCAAATTCTTTAAGACACTCAATCAAGAAGGAATGAAGCCTTGATATTGGAGATTCTCTGAGAAGTAAGGCATAGGGGCTGATGATGGTGTCACCTGGTTCCAGCACACTTCTTTTTGTTGATGACAAAAGGGGTAGAAGAAAATAGAGAAAATCTTATGTTGAGAAATTTAGGGGAAGCATGTTGAAGGGGAGGAAGGTCAGATGATATTTAATTCTTTTCAGCATTTGCTTTTTTTTATTTGAACAATTGTTTTTGTTTATTGCTTTGATACAATGATCCATTTAGTACATACACATTATCAGTTTTTTCCTCTCAAATTATCTATTTTTTTTTAAGCTCTGATACATATCAATGCTGATATATCTTACTTAGCTAATCATACATTATGCTAAGGTGTATGTGTTATGAGTCTTAGCATTTGCTCTAATTTGCTCAAATTATTAGCACGCTCTGATACTTAGCTACATCATGTCCTTTTCATATGATTAGCTTTGGCACATATCGTTAGGCTCTGTTATAGACATTGCTCTGATACATATATTTATAAGTGCTCTGATATGTATGCCATGTTACACATTTTTAAAGTTTTTCTGATAAACACATATATGCTCTATCACACAAATATGAAGTTTTCTCATTTAAATCACAAGCTCTGAAAAGCATGTCTGGTACAACTGTGATTAGTTTCTTTTGAGCTTAAAAAGATGGAAGATTAGAGATTAAAGATTGAATACAAACTACTCCAAGTGATGATACAACCTAGACACTCATTTTCCAAGGTACTACTTGTTTTGTTGGTAACATGTCCTTTTTTTCTGTGTTGCTATTATAAGTAATTCTGACCATGGTCTACTTCCAAGAAACAATGGAACTAACTATATGATATGATGATTGAGTTTTCACAATTTTCTTTGAGGAACTGAAATGGAATATGCATTGTTGGTAGAGACAACAATGTCACTAGGAGAAATAAAGTAAGAAGGGATTGATTTTTTAAAAGTTAATGCTCATTTTAGTCTCTAACATTTTCACCATGAGTCATTTTAGTCCTGCCTTTTAAAATGAGTCAATTTGGTCCCCTACATTTACAAATGTTAATCACTTTAATCCACCATTTATATCCATTGGCCTTTCGTCAATTAAGTGATGACATATCACGTTAAGTGTAAAATTGTAATTCATGTGATTTATTTTGGTCCCTAACATTATATAAAATGAGTCATCTTAGTCCTTTATGATGAATTAACAAAATTTAACAAATTAGTTCTTGCTCCATCCTCCCCTCCTTCTCTTTGATCCTTATACTACCACCTTCTCTTCCTCATTTTGCCACAATGCACCACCACTGTAGGTATAAAAGTGCATGAGAAGGGGGATTGAATTGCTTTGCCGCTTTTCACATCTGAAACATTTAACAAAAGAACTATCAAGCATTAACCTTAAAAAATTGTGAAAATAGTGTTAGCTGTTTTAGAAAGTAGATTTCTAATGCCTTCGTATATAACATAAATGCTAACTGGATATATGACCAGATAAACTAGCATAATAAATAAAGTAAAAGAGATTAGGAATAAGAAGATTTGACATAATAGATTTTATATTTGGTTCGGCCAAAACTACCTACATCCAGGACTTAACACATGTTGAGGCTCCATTAAACATCTTTCTCAAACCAGAAGAACATGGATAGTCTTTATTGTAACACTTTATTTTTTATTTGAGTACAAATGAGAAATGCCCTAAAGTCATTTTTGCCAGAATTTTAGGCAGTCAACCGATCCTCGATGGGTCAACTCAATGTTTAAAGGGGATTATAACTGTAATGTTTGATATCCGAAGTGAAAATCTCATTTTTCGAACTTCTGCTCAAAATGACCAAAATACCCTAAGCATTTTACAAGGGTAAAGGTGCCGTTTGAGCCTGGAACTTTTCCAGGAAGTTTGGAATGATGTTTATGAGTGGTTTTTGATGTTCAGTTGGGCTTGGAGGTCCCAAGAAGTTTTAGTGCAAAATTACCATTTTGCCCCTAAAACAGTGTAACAGTGAGCCTAATGGCGTAATTAAGCAAACCTAAGCAATATTAGGCTCTAATTGAAGATTAATTTATTTTGATAATTAATCTAGAGTCAAAATAATTTATGAAGGTTAATTAGAACCTAAAATTGCTTGGTTAAACTCTAATTATATCTTTTGATTCAAGATTCCTAGTCATGGAATATTGAATAGTATTTCTCTCCAATTCCTTAAATTAAGGAATTGTGCCCATACATTCATTTGACTAGAAAATGGTTTTAATTTGTTAATCTAGTAAGATCACCCCCTAATCAAGTCTTGACAACCTTAATTAGCCATTACCTCACCTAAACACTTTCTTACAAACCCGTAATCAAAACCTTAATCAAAGAAACACATAAACACATCCTTAAACCACAATTACATGAGCAACATCTCCTCCCCTTGGCTGATATGCTAGCTGAAATTTCCCCCAAATTGTGTCACATGTTGAATTTTCTCTTGACTCAAAGGCCATACTTCAAGCCATACCATGACCCATACTTCCACCCATGCTTACCCATGCCCAAGCCCATGCCAATCAAGAGATATTTCTTCTCTCCCTTACCCTCAAGGCCATCGGCCTTCTTCTCCAAGGAGCACACCCATGAGCTCCATTTTCTTTATAAATATGCATGTTTGAAAGCTCACAAAAACCTTTACACACATTGCAACTCTAAGCTTTCTTCTTCAAAGTTCAAAGAGTTCCTTTCTTTCTTCTTTTTTCCTCTCTTGGCTAAAAAATCCTCTTCAAGCTCTAAGGAAGATTTTCTTTTCTTCTCATCTCAAAGGATCAAGCTTTCTTGTATTTCATTCAAGACTTCTTTAGGTAGGGGTTTATTTTCCAAGTTTTGTTTGCTTCCTCTAAGGAAGTTCTAGTTTCCTCTTAGGTTCTCAAAGTTCTTCTTTTTCCTCTTTTATTTCGGCCTTAGAGCCTTTGATGAGAAAAACTTTGGCTTGATGATGAGGTTTCAAGATAATGGTCTTGTGATGCCATGTGAGAAACCTTTAAAGCTTGAAAAACTTTGTCCTTGACCATAGATGGTTTCGATTTTTCCTTTCTTTTTCCTTCTCAAAGATTTCAATTTTTATTCCTTTCTTTGTCCAAAGTTTGATAAAAATGTTAAGTAGATCACTAAAAGCTTTGTTAAGAAAAGTAATCATATGTTTTCAAAGAGCTCTAAGCTTACCCTTGCCAACCTTAAAGTTGGTCGGCCATTCTAAGAGTTTACTCTAGATTGAAGCCCATGAGCAATAAAATAAAGAATATGAGTAGTTCTTTTTATATTTGTTTGATAAGTATTGATGTTTTTGTCTTAGACGATTTCTTAAGCTTGATGATGAAGTTCAAATCAAAGACTTCTTTGAAGATTTGGTGTAAAGAACTCTAAAGCTCACTTTATGTTGTTAAGATACATATTGGGTTAAGGTTGTGATGTTCCTCTAAAGTCTTGCAAGAGCTCTAGTTAAGATTGTAACATCCCCAAATTCACAACTAGGATAAATATCTATTAACCCTAATTAGTTAATTAGATGAAAGAGAGCAAAACCTATAAAATCTGGACAAGTGTTATGAAACATAACAAATATTATTAGAATATTCAAGTGTGTCTAGAGAAAAATGCAAAGAATTACAAAAATACCATCACTTAATTGAAATTATGAAAATACCCTTGCTATGTAAAGGAAATTACCAAACTACCCTTGCCTTAGTAAATGACAAAGATACCCTTGCTCTATAATTGGAATTACAAGAATACCACTGTCATTATCTAATTACAAAAATACCCTTGTTGGTTAAAGAAATTACTACAATATCACTACTTTAATAAATACTAAAATTCCACTGCTTTAATAATTACTATAATGCCACTACTTTAATAATTACAAAAATAGGCCAACATGTTTCCATAAAACATGGACCATTTTCTCACCCAAAATTAGGCCAACATGTTTGCATAAAATATGGAGCATTTTCATCCCAAAATTTGGCAAACATGCTTCCATAAATCATGCTCCAATTATTTCTCTAAGTGTTTCCTTTCTTGATCCTTCCACTATAAATACTCTCCAACCTCTCTTCCATTCATTCCATTTTCCAAGTCACAAAGAGACCTCACCATGCTTTGCAAGAGCTACATCCTCTAACTCTTGTAAAATACATACTCTCTTACTTGTTTCAAGCCTTAGAAATTCTCTAAGTGTTCTTTCACTCTTATTCTTCTCTACCATTTATTCTTATATTCTTCTCTTCAAAGACTTCTCTTCACTTTCTAAACTACATCCAAACTCTTAAATTCTAAACCCAAACTTTCACTAGCCTTCATAAGCGTTATAGTCTTTAACTTTAGTGAAAAATATTTTCTTAAACACAAAGTTCTAGAGCCAAGATACAAGGAGGGTCATCCACTCCAGAAATCTTGCTCAAGCTAAGGAAGAAGAGAAGGACTCTTTTTAGACCCTACATAAGAGGTAGGAGTTTCTTCTTTATTTGTTCAAGCATTGTTGGTGTCTAACCTTTGTAACGCCCAACTTTTACTGTCATTTAGAAATTACGAATTACCTAGGTAATTCTTATATAAATTTGACCGAACAATCCTCAATAGAGGAATATAACATTAGAAAAGAGGTTATGAGCGATTCCTGCAAGAGTCGCAAGCCCAAATTTCTGTACGTGTAAAATGACCAAAATGCCCTAAGGTTATTTTACTTAAAATGAGGATCGTGGGCCTCAGCCATCCTCAAGGGGATGTTCTGAGGATAATAGGGGATTGTTTGTGTTATGTGTGTTAATAGAGGAGAAGAATCTCAATTTTGAGTTTTGACGCGCGAAATGACCAAAACGCCCCAACTTCTGATTGCATGACTGAGCCCGAACCTCACTAAAATGTTTTAAAAGGTGTTTTTAAGCTATGATTGGCCATTGGTTAAGTTCGGATGGCCCAGGCAATTTTGGCGAAATGACCATTTTGCCCTCTCTTTGTGAGTTTGCAATTTTTGAGATTTTCGATTCGTCTAATGAAACCTAAGCAATATTAGGCTCAAATTAAAGCTTATTAAATTCTAATTCTTAATCTAGAGTCAAAATTATTTATTTAAATTGATTAGAACCTGAAATTGCTTAAAAACACCCAAATTGCTTACTAATTCACCTAAGCCCTTAATTGCAAATTCTCTAATTTGCAAGATACCTACCTACACCTAAATAATGCATGGAACACACAAATTTCTCCTCCTTGGGCTATAATGCACGAAATTATATGGCCTAATATGCATCAGAAAAATTTGTCAAACTTGGCACAAAACTCAAGGTATGAAAACAAGGAATCATGTTTCATGATTCCATGTTTTAAGCCACCAAACAAGATGATTTTTCCTTCCTTGTTTCCTCCTCAAATTTAGTCAGATTTTCCTCCTCCTCTTGTCCATACATGAGCTTGAATTCTTCTATAAATAGGCATGCTTAGAAGTCATTAGAGACTTGCTCAAAATTTCACAACTTCAAGTTTTTCCTAAGCTCAAAAACTTTCTTTCCTCCTTCTTCCTTCTCTCTTCCTCCTTGGCCAAATTCTCTCTTCAGTTTTTCAAAGAGATTTTCTTCCATTTCACTCAAAGAAACCAAGTTCTCTTCCTTTCCTTCAAACCAAATTAGGTAGGGAGTTGTCTTTAAGCTTATTTCATGTTTTGCTAAGTGTTGTTCTTGGTTCAAAATGATGATTTCATGAACTTTCTCTAGCTTTTCTAATTGGTTTTCTTCTTTCTTTTTCTTTAACATTTCGGCCATAAGGCCTATATGGGGATATGATGATAGCTTGATGATGAGGACCTTGAGTGTTGGTTGTAAATCCATCACAAGTTAGGCCTCTAAAGCTTGAAAATTCCACTTGATGCAAAACTTTAAAGAATGATGTTTTTATGATGTAAAAATAAAGATCTTGAGTTTAGAACTTGAAAGATGTATTTTTCACTTTGTCTTGCTAAGATATATTGGGTTGAATTTATATTTCTCTAAAGTCTTGGAAGAGCTCTAGTAAAGAAATAAAAGGAACTTGCATCCATGTTTAAGTTTATGCCTTGCATAACCATGTTTACTTTTAATGTCATCACTAAATTCTCAAGAATAAATAAATGAACTTGCATATCTCATGTTTAAATTTCCAAGCTTGCATTTCATGTTTATATTTCAAGTTGTCACTTAATCTATAAAGATAATAAAGAGGTTGCATCTCATATTTATTTTATGCTCTCACTTTATTTTATAATGGCTAAAAGAATCAACGCATGGCATGTTTATTTTATGTCATCACCTAAAGATCCTAGAGCTCAAAGACTTGCCCAAGTATCACAAGCAAAGTTGGAAAATGGTAGTATCACTTTCAATTTCCTTAAGATTATTGGAGTTAAAGAATTCATTCTTTAAGAAGTCTTGAGTTTGGAGCTTAATAAGATGTAATAAGAATTCTCTTCTCCCTTCACCGGTCCAATGCGGACTCCGCCGCTCCCTTCTTAAGATTCTTCTCCCTCCACTGGTCAGTGCGGACTACCGCCGCTCCAGTTTCTTGCATCATGTTTATAATTCCAAGTTATCACCTTATAAAGACAAGATTAAAATGAGGTTGCATAGCATGTTTATAATTCTAGTTATCACTAAATCTCTAAAGCTCAAGACTTGCTCCTTTTATCTTAAGTGAGAATTTTAATCATGAAGATTCTTTCAATATATAACTCGGCCTCATAATTAAGGTAGGCCAAAGTGATTTTAAATAGCTACTGATTTAGTTCTATAATTTCTTTCAAGATTAACAAAAAGAATTAGTTTCTAAAAGAGTTTTAAGGCTTTGCAAAGATTTTATGGGAAACTAGTATCTTACATGTACTTAAAATGTAATTTTAAGCAATTATGTGAGGTTCATAATTCAGCCACTAATCTGAGTTTAGTACTACTGTATGATGATGGTTTAATATGTTTGAAGTTGTGATAATTATGGTTTATTGCTAAAGGAATTATTCTATGCATGTTAGAAATAAAACTAGCTTCCTAGAAAAACCGTAAAAGCAAGATTTCTAGAACTCTAGAAAATGAAATTTATGCGTTCTGAGACCTTTAGCAGCCCTAAGAACCAGGTTCTATTATGTTTAGATAAGAGAGAATGATTCATAATTGGTTTAGTAATTAATTTTAGCACCATAAGGAAAGTTGTAACGAGAAAGGGTTAAAAATGCAACTTCTAGCACAGTGAAGCCTTAAATATAACTTGCTGCCTATGCTGTCCCATATAGTTTAATAATATTCTTAAGGCTTATAATTAATGGTAATGATGATAATGAATCCTTTAGATGCATGATTAATTAGTTTGATAATTGAGATTACCCGATTCTAAAGTTTCGGTTGTTTAAGACGTTTTCGGTAAGAATTTATGATGATGGTTCTTTGAAGTTTGAAATGATAAGTCTATGTAGTGATTTGATGCTTATTAAGTATTTGATATCATTGAATGACTTCATAGTTTGCATGATATAGTTGTTGTTGCAAACAATGAGAATGTTTATGCATCCTGTTGATTATGAATTAAGTTATATTATGATATAACATGCAAAGACTTAATGGTGACTTAAAATTATGAGGAAATGATCCTTTGGACCCATCAGACTATAGGTGGTGAAAAGGTGATCCTAAGAAAATGATCCTTTGGACCCATCAGACTATAGGTGGTGAAAAGGTGATTCTTGCCCCCTAGCCCGTTCTCTCAAAAGGGTAGAGTTGGGACTTTAACTTATCAAAAGGGGATAAGTATATGCTAGTGACGACTAGTAAGGTATGAGCTCATAACCTAGATTACTCCCAAAAGGGTGGAGTATAGGGTGGCCCAGGAAAATGATGATGAAAGTAACTTTAAGTCACCTAAGAAACTAAGTAAATGCATTATGTGAATATGATGTTCTGCTATGCATAGTATTTATGAGATGATGATGAGAAATATGATGTTCTGCTATGCATAGTATTATGAAATGATAATGAGGAATATGATGTGATTTTATGCATAACTATGTTATTATATATGAAAGGAAAAGTTCATTATAAACATGACATGCTAAGTTTATGATGCATTATAAGACGCATGATTAAAACCGATGAACCTCGGAAAGTATATTTTCAAACTTAATAAATCAATCTTAGCATGCTCACTATTTCATAATAACCCCGAGGTTCCTGAGGACGATGATGATGACACGATGCATATGAGGTGAGTACCTACTGAGATTCTTATAAAAGTTTCTCACTCCCTCTTCTTTTCTTTCCATCTCGTCTTCAGAAAGTGATGGTGATGTTCGTGATTCCGTTGATGCTCTCACCTGGTAGATGTACTTGATCTGGTGAACCGCTTATTATCCTTGAGGAACGTATCGCTAAACTTTGCGTGAGCTTGGATATCTATCCCTATCCTTGGAGTGTTATTACTAGGTGCCATTAATGGATGTCCTTCCATCCATATATTATTTATATTTTGTTAGATTGCCTACACCTAGTCTTATTCTGTTGGTAGGCAAACTATCTATGTGTTATGTAATTATGGATGTTATATGATGGAGCCAATATGATGTGTTTTTCATGCTATATTGCACGTTGTTCGCTTTATTTCGATTATTGTTCACGTTATGTGCGGCTCACGTTTTCAATTATGTTTTAAAAAAAAATGGCTCGTAATTTCACTAAGTATTTTCAAAGTATGATGAAAGAACTGAAGCAAAGAGTAAAGTCTAGTAATTAATCAGATACAACCTAGGTGTATTCGGTTAATTATTAGGGTGTTACAACCTTGCCCATGGTTAGAATGCCTCAAGCTTGTGTTATTGACAAGAGTTTTGAATGGTTGTTTGTAAAATATATTTTTATGAATTACTAGATGCACTTCTCTTATAAATGTTTTTATGATGTTTTCATGCTCATATATGGCTTAAAAACATGGTAGATGTTCCTTGTGTTAAGGAAGTAACATCAAACATGAAAATGATAGGTGCTGGATTTTTAGGCATTTCTGGTAGTAGCTACTTCAAAATGTGAAAAACTCATAAAATATGAAGTTTTTGGGAATAAAAATATTTTTCTTTAAACTAGACTTAATAAAGAACATTCTTCAAAAAGAATCACCAAAACAGAGTTCTCTAGCTTAAGATATAAATTTTCAAAGTTAAGTTAAAGACTGAAACTCTAAATCTGACCTTGCAGTAGTAAAATAGGTGTAACTTACTCTAGAAAAATGTAAATGGATTGATTTCAACTCTGTTGGAAAGCTAAAACATATAGGAACACATCCATGTATACTATGCATGAATATTTACACCATGAAAATACTGAATGAGAAATAAATTTTGGGACAGTGTGCTGAGAGAGTTTAGAAAGGGTAACTTTACAAGGGTACCATAGCATAATCATAAATGTGTTTTTAATTAAATTACCCTCAATGGAAAGCTTGATGAGTTAAGAATCTGTAACTATATTTAAAAGGTTGAGATAATAAGTATACAAAAAGTTAAAAATTTTCTTATAAAAGATGTTAGGACTATAAATAGAATATTCAAGTCTTGTAAAGAGTTTTAAGGATCTAAGTTGAAATAATCTTCAAACATAGGGAGCCTAAAAATATATAAAGAACCTCTAATAATATTTTGAAATGCAATAATGAAATAAAGGGATGATAAAGGGTACAAAGAAAGACATTCATAATGTATACATACCAATCAAGACATCCATAACCCCTTAGGAATACTAGGGACTCAACTTGATAGCTTAGGTTGCTTAATACAAATCATTTATGAGAAATCTATATGAGATCTTATATGAGCTTATCTGCTGATTACTATGAGATTTACATGACATGTCTACTATTTTCATTTGAAGTGATATATAGTAATGTGAATATATAGTGATGAGATATGAAATGATGATGATGGAATGATTGTTTGTGCCATGATTTATTAATGATTGCATGATGATGTGTATATATTCATGTTTCAAATGAAATAATAAATGATCAAACTCACTCTAATCCTCAAAAGGGGATTAAGGTATTGGTGATTTCACTCAGTGAGAATAAAAGTAAAGCCTGTAAAAATAGTAATGATAGTCTAGAAAGTGGACTTGAGCTAAGCTCATGGCTTAACCCCTAAACGTTGAGATCATGGCAACAAAAGAAAACCATAAGGTTGGGCGACGGCCACGGTATAGCTCATTACCCTTTAGGGTGGTCTAAGACATTGATGCATTCATCCATAAGTGATTAAGGAATACATTAAAGAAAGAAAGTAAAGTGTTATGCATGAATATCATGAAATGTTAAATAGTAATTGATGAGTTAAGTTATATATGTCTTTGCTAATGTTCAAGAATAGTTTAAAAGTAACCGCACTTCAGCTAATTATGTTTGCGAAGATTTAGTAATTGAACCATTTATATATCCACCTTTTTAGATAAAAACTGAAGTGACAAATGACAACGATGACACCTTTAGTACAAGTAAGAACTCCTCCTAGAAATCTTGTATTTCTCACTCCTATGTTTCTTTTCCATTGTCGTTACCAAGAGAAAGGGATCCACTTAAAGCAATAGAGCTGTAGCTAAGGAAGGAGACAACACGTGAAGAATTCAAATCTTTCAAGAATTATCACATCAATTTTTAGTTACGATAGTTGTGAGAACAAACAAGAGTAGTAGAATTTGTATTGTTATTTGTAATAACTTATCGCTATGTTATATGCCCTGTTATGACTCATGTATTAAGTAGTATATTTCAGTCTATGTGATGATATTTCTACATTTAGTCCCTTATCCGCTTATTTAAATTAAGTGAACAAAGTAACTTTGATTACCATTTACGTAAGCACTATGTATTTCACTTCTCGTTTTAAGGCTTAAGTTTTCAAAAAGTAATTTATAAGAAGAAAAAAAAATTATCCACTATTTTTCTAAGTTAATTTCAAAATAAAATGAACGCAAGTCATAAGTGACAACTAATAGAATCCAAATGCGAACTAAGCGTAATTGGGTCCTTTTAGGGTGTTATGTTAAGATAAAATGAGTTGCATTCATGTTTAAGTTTATGCCTTGCACCATGTTTATTTTGATGCCATCACTAAGCTCTCAAGAAATAAATAAATGAACCTGCATTATCATGTTTAAATTTCCAAGGTTGCATTTCATGTTTATATTTCAAGTCATCACTTAATCTTTAAAGATAATAATGAGGTTGCATCTCATATTTATTTTGTGCCTTCACTTTACTTTATAATGAAGAGTAAAATAAAGTGCATAGCATGTTTATGATTATATCATCACTTGAATGTTCTAGAGCTCAAAGACTTGCCCAAGTATCATATATAAAGTTTTGGAAAATGGAAATTATAATCATGTCAAGTGGATGTGTTTTAGTCATAATACAATGATGGTTTTGATTTTGTAAGAATGTGAGGATGTTTTAAGGAAATGTTAGAAAGATGTTTTATGAGGTCTCAAGGTGTTTAAGAAGCTTAGAGTGTGCCAAAAATCATGTTTTCTCAAATTCCAAAGGTTCTGGTCATCGATTACCAGCTTATGTAATCGATTACCAGAGTGGCCATTTGAAGGATTTTTGGTTCTGGAATGATTATGACAATGTAATCGATTCCGAGGATGTCATCATGCCCAAGAACTGGTTCTTAACTCCTGTAATCGATTACTATTCATGTAATCGATTACCATGATGTTCTTCATTTTCAAAACAATTTTTAACCCTAAGTAATCGATTACCATCTTATGTAATCGATTACCTATTGTTCTTTGAACCCAGAATAAAATGTAGGTTCTAGCAATCGATTACCAGGCTCATGTAATCGATTCTCAACTACCTTTTGCTCCTGAAATTATCCCAAGAGAACTAGCAACTTATACGTACTTATGACCTGAATTTGTATGATTATGTGTGATGCACACTTTTGGTTTCTGTCTTGTTGCTTGGCCACTATATTAATTCTGTTTTATGGAGTTCAAATGCGTAAGGTTATACTTGAGTGAAGCGAGGAACAATTTTGGAAGTTAGGAAAGAATAAGTAACTAGGAAAGGTCTAAAATAAGATTCTAAAGCACTTAGACACAATGATAATAACTTTTCTTCGGCATAATTGAGCTTAAGGAAAATGGTTTATAATTAATGGATATGTGTAGGAATCCCTAATATTTGGTTTAAGACTTAAATATAGAGCCTAGGCGAAGACGGAACTTAGAAAGGGTTAAAGAGGATTCTAGAACCTAATCATATGATAATTTTCTGCCCAAGTTATGCAATGTTGTTTGGTTATGTTAGTAAGCATAAACATTAGAGGAAATTATAGGTAATGATCCCTTAGGTGACATAAAGATCCATAATGAATGTTAGGATAATAAGAACACAAGTTTAAGACCCGTAGTGCCAAAGCATAAAACACTATGAGATAGGAGGTGTGATGTGAGAATGAGTTCGAGTGAGTATATTTATGATGTATGGGAATATATTACATGCCATGAGTATGAGGATGTGTGGATGTATGACTTGATGTTTTTGATAAAGTGGAATGCTGTGATTAAGATGCATGAGAATATGAGATATGAATGTCATGGGAAAATATGTTTTTGTGAATGAGAAATTTACTTGATTGAGGAATTGCATGAGAACAACATGCATTATTTGAGTTTTGTGGCATGACTCAAATTTGAGGAAATTCGGGTGTAGTCGTTATCCTCCGAATTTCCATCAAATTGAGGGACTTAAAGAAAGTTTGAAAAGAAAGATTTTATATGTGACATGCCGAGACGCATTTCTCCTACTACGGAACTCGGGCAGTCGTGGAGCCATCCTGAAGCGGACAATGTCACTGGTCTTAACTAGATGATGTTTTAAGGGGAGACGTACTTCTCTTGCTCCTACGCCCAACTTTTCCTGTCATTTAGAATTACAAATTACCCTAGGTAATTCTTATATAAATTTAAACGAACAATCCTCAATAGAGGAATATAACATTAGAAAAGAAGTTATGAGCGATTCCTGCAAGAACGCAAGCCCCGAATTTCTATATGTGTAACTGACCAAAATGCCCTGAGGTTATTTTACTAGAAAATGAGGATCGTGGGCCCGCCATCTTCAAAGGGATGTTCTGAGAGGATAATAGAAGATTGTTTGTGTTATGTGTGTTAATAGAGGAGAAGAATCTCAATTTTGAGTTTCGACGCGAAATGACCAAAACGCCCTACGCTGTTGAACTTCATTGTGTGCCGACTTAGCCCGAACCTCACTAAAATGTTTGAAAAGGTGTTTTTAAGCTATGATTGGCCATTGGTTAAGTTCGGATGGCCCAAGGAAGATTTTTGAGCTAAATGACCATTTTACCCCTATCTTTGTGTAGTTTTGCAATTTTTGAGATTTTCGATTCGTCTAATGAAACCTAAGCAATATTAGGCTCAAATTAAAGCTTATTAAATTCTAATTACTAATCTAGAGTCCAAATTATTTATTTAAATTGATTAGAACCTGAAATTGCTTAAAAACACCCAAATTGCTTACTAATTCACCTAAGCCCTTAATTGCAAATTCTCTAATTTGCAAAGATACCTTACCTACACCTAAATAATGCATGGAACACACAAATTTCTCCTCCTTGGGCTATAATGCACGAAATTATATGGCCTAATATGCATCAGAAAAATTTGTCAAACTTGGCACAAAACTCAAGGTATGAAAACAAGGAATCATGTTTCATGATTCCATGTTTTAAGCCACCAAACAAGATGATTTTTCCTTCCTTGTTTCCTCCTCAAATTTAGTCAGATTTTCCTCCTCCTCTTGTCCATACATGAGCTTGAATTCTTCTATAAATAGGCATGCTTAAGGAGTCTTAGATGCTTGCTCAAAATTGTACACATTTCTAGTTTTTCCAAAGCACCAAAGCTCTCATTTCCTCCTCCTCTTGGCTGAATTCTTTCTTCAAGTTTTCAAGAATATTTCTTCATTTCACTCAAAGAAACCAAGTTCTCTTCCTTTCCTTCAAATCAGATTAGGTAGGGAGTTGTTTCTAAGTTCATTTTATGCTATGACAAGTTATGTTTCTAGCTCAAAAATGATGATTTCATGGACTTTCTTCTAGCTCTCAATTTCGATTTTGTTTTCCCCTTTTCTTTTAAAAACATTTCAGCCTTATGGCCTAGATTATGATGAGACCATGGTTTGATGATGAGGTTCTTGAGTGTTGGTTGCAAAGCCTTCACAAGTTAGACCTCTGAAACTTGAAGGTTTCACTAGTTTTAAAGCTTTACAATTTCGATTTTTCTTTCCTTATTTTTCTTTAATGATTTCGGCCAAATGGCCTAAGAAGGAATATGATGATAGCTTGATGATGAGGACCTTGAGTGTTGGTTGTAAATCCATCACAAGTTAGGCCTTTAAAGTTTGAAAATTCCACTTGATGCAAAACTTTAAAGAATGATGTTTTTATGATGTAAAAATAAAGATCTTGAGTTTAGAACTTGAAAGATGTATTTTTCACTTTGTCTTGCTAAGATATATTGGGTTGAATTTATATTTCTCTAAAGTCTTGGAAGAGCTCTAGTAAAGAAATAAAATGAACTTGCATCCATGTCTAAGTTTATGCCTTGCATAACTATGTTTACTTTTAATGTCATCACTAAATTCTCAAGAATAAATAAATGAACTTGCATATCTCATGTTTAAATTTCCAAGCTTGCATTTCATGTTTATATTTCAAGTTGTCACTTAATCTATAAAGATAATAAAGAGGTTGCATCTCATATTTATTTTATGCTCTCACTTTATTTTATAATGGCTAAAAGAATCAACGCATGACATGTTTATTTTATGTCATCACCTAAAGATCCTAGAGCTCAAAGACTTGCCCAAGTATCACAAGCAAAGTTGGAAAATGGTAGTATCACTTTCAATTTCTTTAAGATTATTGGAGTTAAAGAATTCATTCTTTAAGAAGTCTTGAGATTGGAGCTTAATAAGATGTAATAAGAATTCTCTTCTCCCTTCACCGGTCAGTGCGGACTACCACCGCTCCCTTCTTAAGATTCTTCTTCCTCTACTTGTCCAATGCGGACTACGCGAGCTTCTTGCATCATGTTTATATTTCAAGTTCTTGCATCATGTTTAATTTTCAAGTCATCACCTTAAATCTTAAAGATAATGAAATGGATTTGCATATCATGTTTATAATTCCAAGTTATCACCTTATAATGACAAGATTAAAATGAGGTTGCATAGCATGTTTATAATTCTAGTTATCACCTAAATCTATAAAGCTCAAGACTTGCTCCTTTTATCTTAAGTGAGAATTTTAATTATGAAGATTCTTTCAAGTTTAGCAAAAAAAGAATTAGTTTCTAAAAGAGTTTTAAGGCTTTGCAAAGATTTTATGGGAAACTAGTATCTTACATGTACTTAAAATGTAATTTTAAGCAATTATGTGAGGTTCATAATTCAGCCACTAATATGAGTTTAGTACTATTGTATGATGATGGTTTAATATGTTTAAAGTTGTGATAATCATGGTTTATTGCTAAAGGAATGATTCTATGCATGTTAGAAATAAAACTAGCTTCCAGAAAATTTAAAGCAAGATTTCTAGAACTCTAGAAAATGAAATTTATGCGTTCTCTAGAACCTTTAGCATCCCTAAGAACCAGGTTCTATTATGTTTAGATAAGAGAGAATGATTCATAATTGATTTAGTAATTAATTTTAGCACCATAAAAGCGTAACGAGAAGGGTTAAAAATGCAACTTCTAGCACACCGTAAGCCTTAAATATAACTTGCCCATGCTGTCCCATATAGTTTAATAATATTCTTAAGGCTTATAATTAATGGTAATGATGATAATGAATCCTTTAGATGCATGATTAATTAGTTTGATAATTGAGATTACTCGATTCTAAAGTTTCGGTTGTTTAAGAATTTCGATAAGAATTTATGATGATGGTTCTTTGAAGTTTGAAATGATAAGTCTATGTAGTGATTTGATGCTTATTAAGTATTTGATATCATTGAATGACTTCATAGTTTGCATGATATAGTTGCTGTTGCAAACAATGAGAATGTTTATGCATCCTGATGATTATGAATTCAGAGTTGTATTATGATATAACATGCAAAGACTTAAAGGTGACTCAAAATATATGAGGAAATGACCCTTTGGACCCATCAGACTATAGGTGGTGAAAAGGTGATCCTGAGAAATGATCCTTTGGACCATCAAACTATAGGTGGTGAAAAGGTGATTCTTGCCCCTAATCCTCTCAAAAGGGTAGAGACGGAATTTTTACTTATCAAAAGGGATAAGTATATGCTAGTGACGACTAGCAAGGTATGAGCTCATAACCTAGATTACTCCCAAAAGGGTGGAGTATAGGATGGCCCAGGAAAATGATGATGAAAGTAACTTTAAGTCACCTAAGGAACTAAGTAACGTATTATGTGATTATGATGTTCTTCTATGCATAGTATTTATGAGATAATGATGAGAAATATGATATTCTTCTATGCATAGTATTTATGATATGATGATAAGGAATATGATGTGGTCTTATGCATAATTATGTTATTATATATGAAATGAAAAGTTCATTATAAACATGACATTAAGTTTATAATGCATTATAAGACGCATGATTAAAATGAATGGACCTCGGTAAAGTATATTTCCAAACTAATTAAATGAATCTTAACATGCTCACATTTTCATAATGAAACCTAAGCCCCAATTTCTCCGTTAGAAGTACAAATGACCGAAATGCCCTTGAGGTCATTTTTGAAATTAAAGGGCAGTTGCCCGGCAAACCTAAATGGGTCAACTCGATGTTTAGAGGGGATTACATTGTTATGAATGATTTTCGAGATGAAAATCTCGTTCTAAACTTTCGGCTCAAAATGACCAAAATACCCTGTGTCTACACGGGTAAAAGGTGCCGTTTGAGCCCAATTTTCAGGAAGTTTAGAATGATGTTTTAGAGTAATCTTTGATGTTTAGCCCGCCAAAAGGTCCCGGAGTTTTAGTGCAAAATTACCATTTTGCCCCTAGAACGTGTACAGTGAGCCAATGACGCAATTAAGCAAACCTAAGCAATATTAGGCTCTAATCAAAGATTAATTTATTTCGATAATTAATCTAGAGTCAAAATAATTTATTAAGGTTAATTAGAACCTAAGATTGCTTAGTTAAACTCTAAATTGCATTCTTTAATTCAAGATTCCTAGTCATGGAATCTTGAATAGTGTTTTCTCTCTCCAATTCCTTAAATTAAGGAATTGAGCCATACCTCATTTGACCAAAAGAAAAGTGCCACATTTTGCTTGATTTATCACTCAAAGAGCCATGCCTTGCCCATACTTTTGCCATACCTCACCATGCTTTGCCCATACTTTTGCCCATACCTCAACATGCTTTGCCCATGCCTTTGCCCATACTTTGTAAGAGATATTTTCCTTCCTTTTTCCTCCATTTTGGCCATCGGCCTCCATTGTTGCAAATTTTCTATAAATACCAAGCTTGGAGGAACTTGGTTACACTTTAGAAGCTTTGCTAGTTGAGTTCTCTTGCTTTTTCTTGCAATTTCTCTCTAAGTTCTCTTCATCTTCTTCATTTTCTTCTACCTCTCAAAGAACCTTGCCACCACCATAAACCACCACAAACAACCATAAACCACCACTACCTCACCTTAAACCATCCCTCAAACACTTAAACTTTCCATTCCCAAGCTTAGAAACTCAAGGAAAAATCATCTTCCTTGAGCTTCCTCTTTGGTCGAATCCATCATCACTTCCAAGAGGAGATTTTGTCTTCTCAACTCTTCAAGAATCAAGCTTTCTTTCTTCCATTTCAAAGACTTCCTTAGGTAGGGGTTGTTTAAAAGTTATCACCTGTTTTTCTTAAAGAAAGTTCTAGTTCTCTCTTGGTTCAAACTCCTTTCTTCCTTTCTTTTCATTTCGGCCAAGAGGCCATTTTATGAAAATAACATAAGCTTGATGATGAGGTTTCAAGATAAAGACTTGATGATGTCTTGTGAGAAACCTCTAAAGCTTGAAACAACTTGGTCTTGGACCATACATGCTTGTGTTTTTCTTTCTTTTCCTTGCTTATGCTTTCGAATTTTCTTTCCTTTCTTCCTCAAAGGTTTCGGTTTTCTCTTCCTTTTTCTTGGATGATTTCAATTTCTTAAGCTTTGTTTCAACAAGGTTTGCTAAAATGAAAAGTAGATCACAAAAGTTTTGATAAAGAAAAATTAATCCCAAGTTTTCAAAAAGCTCTAAGCTTACCCTTGCCAACCTTAAAGTTGGTTCCGTTCTAGAGTTTTACGCTAGATTGAAGCCTATGAGCAATAAAATAAGAATATGACTTAGTTCTTATGTGTTTTATTTGGACAAAGTGTTGGGCTTTGTATTTATTTTCTTAAGCTTGATGATGAAGTTCAAACCTTAAGACTTCCTTGAAGTCTAGGTGCTAAGAACTAAGAACTCTAAAGCTTGCCTTATGATACATAGCGGGTTGAGGTTTTTGTTCCTATAAAGTCTTGCAAGA